>JAPZEB010000023.1:27020866-27037916 GCA_029783705.1 Chaetodon striatus
ACTGGATACAAGATTTTCCCATGGGGATGAATAAAGTATCTATCTATCTATCTATCTATCTATCTATCTATCTATCTGAAAACATTGTTACATATTGTCATCTTTAAGACATGCCTTTATTTTGAAATTCTGATGGCATGTCTCATTGTCTTATGTCATTATTTCCATCCAAGCACACCTCCTTCCAAAACTTTCAGTGCTAGCAGCCTAGCTCCAGGCAGATAATGGTAGGCAGCCAAGAAAAAGACTATTACAGACTGGCTCATATTGACCACAGGACCCTGAAGTGAATTAAATTGAATCAAAATTATATTGTGGCAGATTTTGTGATGTGCAAATATTGTATAGTTGTCCAAAGAATCAATAGTGGTATCGTGATGAAACTTGTGATTTACAATCCTATTAATTGCTACTTAAAGTTCAGGTAGGCAGTTTAACTTTGGTGTCACTGGGCAAAAATCTTATTACAAAATCTGAGTATATTGTAATTCAAATGGACTGAATGAACTGTAGACTATCCTGGCTCTGCTTTCAGGCTTTAGAAAATCCAGGCCATGACGGTAGACTTTGACCAATCATAGGTCATTCCAGAGAGTGTGCGTTTCTATTGGCCGTTCCACAAATGTAGATGTGCGTACATGTCCCATTTGGTGAAAGTCTGATTCAATAGCTGAGAATCCTGAAGGGAAAGTTGCTAATCCAGCATTGGCAACAACCAGTTGGTACTTATTCCCAGCTTGTCAAATTCCTCCGCTTTGCCAGACACCAAAGCGAAAAGGCACCTTCGGTGGCAGTATGACCACCACTGGGTGGCATCAGTTTAAAAACACTCCCAGATGGTGTCACCTTAAAACGCCGCTGATAAAAAATGTAATATAAGTAGCTGGAAAGTGCCTATAGGGTTGGCGGGAGGGGAGTTGGATTGATCAAACAACTTTCAGCCAGGAGCCCACTGTTCACTTCCTTTAGGAATGCAGGGCCAAACCATGATGTTTTTTTTCTAAATCTAACTATGTCCTTTGGTTGCACAAGAAAATAAACATAGATACGAGGTGTTTCACCAACTGTAAGATTGTTTTGAAAAAAAAATGTATGCATCTAATGAGCAGAAACTGCACATTAAATGTAGACGGAAATGTTCACTGACAAAATGATGACATTTGATGAGTTGGGATAAGAGCATGTTGCAACAACTGCCTACACTGCAAAACAACACAAAAAACGAAGACAGACTTATGACAAAGAGAGTCTAGAAGTTTCAAAGATGGAGAGAAAATGTTACTTATAGTTTAGCCTTCTGCTAACTGTAACCAAATATGTTTATGTATTAACTACAATGTTTATGTAGTTAATGTTAGCTAAGGCCTCGGAAACACCACCTTGCCAGGAGGAGAGGGGGCAGCAGGTCTGGAGACTGACCCCCAGTCAGAGTCCTCAGCAACTCAAATCCAGCTGGCGCAAACCCCAACTCCAGGGGACTGGACAGCCCAGACTCACTGCTGGGTCTGCAGACTTTCTGTTGCTGCCATAACGAAGGTGCTGCCACTGGCTACCAGGCCACTGTGACACCCCGTGTTGGAGGGTTTGTGCTGGCTGAAGGTCTGTCTTCTGGGCTGCAAAGGAGAGGAGGTAAAGTATCTAAAGTATGAATCTACAGTCCTTTATTGAGATAGTGTTGCTCAGACTGTCCGTGTTTTTTCTTCTACAGGAATAATTCACAATTTGCATATAAAGCAGGGTACAAAAAATAATTTAACAATTTCAAAGTCAAGAGAAATGTTAAAGTCTCCATCTCATATGAAGCTAATATGGCAACCAGATTTATTGTGTCATCTCAAATGAAAACCACAAGCACATAGCCAGCATTTGAGATAATAAAAATAACTCTATAACCTTTATCCGCCTGCACACATCTGTATCGACAAGAATTGCAGCAACACTGTAGAAACGATCCTCCGCACAAGCCTCTTGCACAGCACCTCGTATTGATAAGAATCTCACTTGCTGACATTTTAAAACATATTTTTCTGTGATTGTAATTGTTTGTTCTGTTCACCAATAGCGACTCTCTTTGTTGGGTGTTTATCAGTTTGTCTCTTTGCTCTCTCAGACTTTTCTTCTCAGTAAATCCATCAGTAAAACTACTTGTCTAAACTTTTCTCTCTCTCTCTCTCGTCTCATTTGTTCTTTAGCGGCTCAGACTCGGCCTCAATGCTTCTTTCCATCAGCTCATTGGCCGAGTCTCTGATAGTCTGTCTCCCAGAATATTTCACATTGTTATTTCATCAGCAGTGGTTCTCTCACTGCCTGCAGTGTGAACAAAGAAACCGTTTTTTTCTTTATGGACTGAGCAAAACCAGGGCTCTGGGGGGCTTTATGCTGATCCATGTTTAATAATCGCTGCCATCTAAACAGTTTGGTGTTTGGTGATTTGCTGTATTATTAGTTTATTTCAAGAAACGTGATAGAAAACCAGTCTTACTAGTTTGGCAAATTGGTCTGTGATTCTGGGCCCTGCTCTGGTCCAGATCGCCCTCACTGTTTTAAATCATGACAAATGAGCTTGCAAGGGGGGCCTGGTTGAAGCTAGATGCCCGGACACACATAGACACAAACACCCACACTCCTCCAACCTCTCTGCATCTGGCGCAGTTAGTTGTTCACAGTGGAGAAGCTAGAGGGAGCTGTGGGTGTTTAATATCCACACTCAGACTTCCCCTCTGTCTCTCTTTGACAACACATAAACATAGACATGCACACACACAGACACACAGACGTACAAACACACATGCCCACACGCGGACCCAAACATACACAGGTGAGTTATTAATATCTCATGAGCGACTCACAGATTGGAATCAACCCAGGCTGCTCTGACATGTAAAATGCTGCGTCTGTAGTCAACTGTTGGGACACAGAAAAGAACTAAAAGGTAGCTTTTAAGTGCACCCTTCAGCTGCATCAAAGCAATGGAACGAGACATTATACCCACAGCCCGAAGCAGGGAGTGGGTTGCTCACTCAGGAGCGATGTATTAAGGTTGTACGCATGCGGCGGCCTTTTCGCATCACTCTTGTTCAGAAGGTGACTGACAGTTCGGCTTAGTTCAGAGGTAACATACCGGTGTTCTGATTTCATGCTCATGTAATTTCAGTCTTTAGACAAATCATCTACGCAGAGTAAATTTACATTGCATTATCCAAATGGTCACAGAGGCATATGTATCTCTTATGTGGGATTTTAACAGGAGTCTTCAAGCAGCATGACAGATGCAAAAAAAAAAAAAAAGTCTATTTGGTCAGGTTTTTATTGGTTTCTTTGTTATCGCTCGAGGCAGGTTGCAGCATGATACAGAAAAATCAGAAATGCAAATCCACTCAGTAGGATTTCCATAGGTACAGCAGTTATTCAGTGTGCTGAAATGGATGAATCTACCTCTTTCCATTCCCACAGCCAAGTCACTAGAAGAAAATGTTACATTCATTTTACATTCCTGCAAACCATGGATATGTTACATTTGTACATTTTATACGTATCATACCAACCTGTCTAAAGTGATGTAGTTTATGAGCTGACTTTGTCACTGGGAAATGGAAGAGATGGTGGATGGAGTGTCACTGAGTCAAGATGCCTGCCAAGCTGCAGACCACAACAATCCAACAAACCACAAAACCAGCTGTTTCATAGCGTGTCATTGCTAGGTCTTTAAGCATCTTTTCAGCCAATATAGGGGTTTGTTTTAGTGACCCACTGCTATGATCTACCTTGAATAGTGCCCCAAAAAGTGGTCGTTGTTTTTATGATGACATTACTACACTTCCAGCTGGGATAGTGATATAAAAAGCAGTTTTTTTTAACACTCTATTAATTATTTTTGCAAAATGTTATTAAAAGGTACAGAAAAAAAGGAACACAAAACAGAATACAAACAAACAGAAGTAAATATACAAAAAAAACCAAAAAAACCCCACAAAGGTGCAGGTTGCCCTGTCTCCCAATAAGTTATATATCATATATATTGTTCACAATTTTCAGCCATTGATCTTGTGTTGGTGGTTCTGTCTTGTACCAGCTCTTTGTGATGACCTTTTAACAGGCTGTCAATTAGGTCATTTCCATTAGGTGGAAGGTAGTTGTTTTTTATCCAGATATTATGCTTCTCCAGCCAGGATAGTGCCACAAAAAGCTGTTGTTTTTTAACCGAGACACTGGTGCGTTTCCAGCTAGGATAATGCCATTAAAAGCAGTTTTTCTTTTACTGAAATATTGCTGCATTTCCAGCCAGGATAGTGCCTTAAAAAGTGGCCGTTTTTTTTACTGAGACATTGTTGTGTTTTCAGCCTAGATAATGCTACACAAAAGGGTTCAATTTGTACCCAGACACTGGTGTGTTTCCAGCCAGGATAGTACAACAAAAAGCGGTTGCTATTGTACCGAAACCTCACTGCGTTTCCAGCTGGGATAGTGCAACGAACAGCAGTTGTTTTCTTACCAGGACATCGCTGCTTTTAATGCAGAGAAAGTGTCATGAAAAGTGCTTGTTTTTGTACTTAGGTGTTGCTGGGATTCCCGTCACAATTATGCCATGAAAAGCAGTTGTCTTTTCAATAGACATTGCTGTGTTTTTAATGGGGACTGTGTGACCAAGTCTGGGTATTCTAAGGCAAAACATGATATTTTCCAAACAACGACAACACCACATAAAATGTCAACATATCTGCTACTTAATGACACACAAATGTAATGTGTCTGTTTTGCAGGAGCATACAAAGTCAACATTCATTCTGGGGATTGGGTTGATTCCCAGTCATGACCACTAAGACAACATGGTGGGAACCTCTTTGGGAGGCATACACTCTCCAAGGAAGTGCCACAGAGGTTCCTCATATCCAGATAAAAATAAAGGATGAACCAAACGGCCACAGGCTTTGGCCATTGTCCTGATGGTACACGCCTACTCACCAACTGTCATTGCTGATTGAAACCACAGAATGTTCCTGGTAATCTCATTCCCTAGAATGTGAAAAAGGACAAGAGACTGATTTGAGATCAACCCTCCCTTTGTAAGATTACACAAGATTCTCTTTTTTTTTTGCCAAACAAGTTGTTCTCTGTGAGTACAGGATGTACCTGCAAACAACCACCTTACCTCAGCCATTACCCTGTCCTGTATCATATAATTTCTGTGTCAACTGTCACACTTTCTACTGTATCTGCTGTGCTGTTTTTTTTTTTTGTTTTGTTTTTTGCATGCTTTCACCAATGTGTCTCTTGTACACAAAGCTTATGTAACCACCAAAGTGTGATTTCCCAGAACCTAATTTCACTATCCTTTCATTAGAGGATAATAGCACATTCTGCCTGTTGGATCACTACATTCAAAACATAAAAACAGTTTGAGAGAAAGGCTTGGATAGCCATTATGCCATCCGAATTACAGGGTACCAAAAAAAAAAAAAAAGCATGGAAACATCACAATCAGCACAATTTTGACAAGTGCAATTTTGCCACAAGTAAACAGAAAATAATATTCAATAACTGTTTGATATTAGTCATCCCATTTGGATAGCAAAATGTAAGTTCTCACTCTTTCTGGATTTTAACAACAAGCTTCATTTCATCACTGTTGGGCAGTTGTTACTTTACCTGGGGTGATGTCATTGTGAAACCTGACTTTCTCTTGGTGGTTCACATAATTCTCAATCCATTTGCAAGAAACAATGTTGGCATTGTACGTTTCTGCAAATCACGAATATGTCACATTTCCATGTGCCCGTTTCTAAGGTGATGTAGTATATGAGCTGATATTGTCACTGGTAAAATGAAAGGGATGGTCGATAGCGTGGCACCTCGGCTAGATACCTGCCAAGCTCTAGACCACTGTTCGAGATCAACAACATTGTGTTTTAGTGAGCCATTGCAGTCAACAAACATGGGTGTCTTCAGCCTGTGCTGTTTTGTCAGTAACTCTAAAGTAGGAGGCAATAAACTCTGGACTTTCACCCGGGAGCCTGCTGTTCATTTTCTGTGTTTAATAATTAAAACAGACAAGACATGAAAACAACAATTTTTGAAATAACTGATAAAAACACTTTAGTGTATAAAAACTGAGGAAATAAAGCCAGTATAAATGAACTTAAAACTTGAGTAAAATCAGGAAAGGCTCTCTGATAAAAATACGTTTTAAGAAGGGGCTCAAAAGAGATCACTGACTTGACCAACCTGATTTCCTTGGGCAGACTGTTCCAGAGCCAGCCTCGGGGTCCTGACAGCAAATTATCTGTCCCCATTAGTGCCACTGGAACACACAAAAGACCTCTGCCTGAGGTCCTCAAACAATGTCCTGGCGTGTACGGCACTAAGAGGTCGGAGATATAGCTGGGAGAGATGATGAGGAGCCTTAAAAGTGATCAGTAAAATCTTAAACTCTTTTCTAAAACATACTGGGAGCCAGTGTAGAGAGGCTAAAACTGGAGTTATGGGATCATGTCTCATGGTTCTGGTTAAAAGCACAGCAGCTGAATTTGGTACAATCTGCAGTCCATCATTGTTGGTGTTTTTGAATGACCTGTTGCTGTGTTTCTACCAGACACAGAGCCACAAAAGCAGCTGGGCTTTTTTGTTTTTTTATACAGAGATATTTTTCGAATGGGGAATTCGCCCCTAACTGGGTATTTTAAGCTAAAACATAATCTTCTCTTAACCATAACCACGTTGTTTTTGTGCCTAAGCCTAAGCCCCTCACATTAACCTGGTAATTTGACAAGGCAATTTTTAATAGCAACAACACAAATGGGGATAAAGACAAGAAACAATGCTGCTTTGCCATATGATGTCATGTTTTCATGATGGGGTCAAACTACCGTGCCACAAGACGATTTTATATGGCTAACCATGTGTTACGATTATTTTGGATTTTTCCCACTTGTTTTTTTTCCCACTTTAAAGTCATTATCAGAACATAAAAATGATGTATACTACTTAATCGTTGACCTGCAGCACAGACAGGCTCAGCACAGGTTAGAAACTCATGATTATTTTCTGACTTCCTGCCTCATCTACATGGAGAAAGCTGCTGTTCTCGTTCTCAAGTGACATTACTCTTCTGAACATGTAGAGCAGTATAACTCCACTTTGGTTGTATATTGTTGAAATTTTGTGTTTATTTATCAGGAAATGCTGGAGTTTTTTTCTGCTAAGCGGCCCCAGCTTAGACATACAGTAATACTATGGTAATACTACTATAATATTATGGTGTGCCATCACCTGCAGGAATAATGCGTATGTAACCTGCATGCCCTATACATTCAAGTCATTTTGGCTCATGTGGGTTAATAAAATGTTACAGGCCATGTTGGCTACACGATAAAAGTTCCTTGCTTTGAACCTAGCACACTGTGTTTTATTTTATTGTGGTAGATATAATAGTATGTGTACTCACTGCCCCAGTGTATGTGAGACAGACTGAAGTTTTTTTTTTTGATGTGTGGGCAGGTGTGGATTTAGAAATTGGAAGGAATCATCGGGTCGGGCCTTTGGCAGGTTGATAACAGCAAAGTCAGAGGTGACCTGCATCCACGGCCCACAGCTTATTGATCAGTCACACACTAAAACATATAAATATTTCAACACCTGAAATTTCATACCCACGTCAGCTGGTTGATACTGTGTGATGTAGAGCTGTGTTTGATTTTGGATGTTACAGAAGTTTCCTTTATTCAAACAATGAGGCAGTTGCAGTATAAAAAGAGCCTGTTTGGTATACCTGTTATCTCTTGACGCAGATTTCTGCATGAGGCAGTAAAATATGACATACCTTGCAATTTAAATGACTGTGACGGCAAATCCATTGAATAGAGTTTCCACAGGTACAGCATATATCCAGGGCATTGAAATGTCTACCACATTTGTGCTCTTACCGTTCTCAACCATGACCACTGCAAAGCAATTTTAACCTGTTTGTGAGAAAATCCAAGGCCTTGACACTCTCACAGAGGTTCAGAGATGATCTCTACACTCTAGCCTGCAAAGTACTGACCCATTACACACCAAAACATATTTTAGCATGCAAATGTAGCATAGATAAGGCTGCATGATATACTGTAGATCCACTATCAGTTTAAGGATGCTGTTAAAGTGTCTGACTTCACAGTAAGGGTGATACCTAATAGGACGCTGGTGCGTAAAGGGACAGTTCACCACAAAATCAAAAATACACATTTTTTCCTCTTACCTGTAGTGCTAATTATCAGTCTAGATTGTTTTAATGTGAGACTCTGCATGTTGGAGATATTGGCCGTGCACATGTCTGCTTTTGCTTGAACATAAAGGGACTCGAAGGCACTTGGCTTGCAGTGCTTAAAAATTTAAAAAACTCAACAGCAATGTCTCTTAACAGAAATCATGACCCGGTTACTCAAAAGTATCCGCAGACCTTGTTGTGAGCAGTGTCACGTAGGAACTATTTTCTTTCTATTGACCTACACCCACCAGCCGCATCACCGCGCAAAAGGAAGCATGCACTGCTACAGCTGCCTCTGAGCTAGCTAATGTTACAGCTCAACCAAGGGGGGCGCTATTAACGTTTACATCTTGCACTGTCACAAGCACAAGCATCTCTTCCATGAGTAGATGCACACTTCCTTCTGCACAGTGATACGGTTGGCAGATTTAGTTCAATAGGGAGAAAGTAGTTCCTACATGAAACTGCTCACAACAAGGTCTGTGGATTATCTTGAGTAATCGGATCATGATATCTGGAAAATGACATTGCTGTTGAGTTTTTCAAATGTGTGCTTTTGGTGATTTGAGTACCATCAAGTTCCACTGGACAGATCATCTCTATGGCCAGTATCTCCAACACTCAGCAACTCACACTCAAACAATCTAGATTAATAAACAGCACTACAGGTAAGAGGAAAAATATGTACTTTTGATTTGGGAGAGAACTGTCCCTTTAAACCTTTGTCGTTATAAATTGCAGGGAGAAGAATCTCAGTTCAAGAATGGCAAAGTGGCAAGGGCAGTGGGCAAGCGCTGCTCAGGGCCAGACATCATTCATCACCCTGAGATACTTCGACGACCCTGTTCTCAAAATCTCCACACTCTTGTGAGAATGAACAAATGGACAAGATAAGTTTGTGTGCTGCACCATGTACCAAAAGAGCAGAATACTTATTGCTGTTTGCGCTGAAAGGGGCTAAAGGCAGCTCGCTATTGAAGCACCATCAGACGGCGGACTATAGTTAGAGCAGGGAGAGCTATTTGTTTTATCTGTCCACACAGCTCACAGCCATTCATCATACAGAAAAGGCTGAGCAACTATCAATGCACTTTCAATAACACAGAGGATTGCCACAACAACCACACAGGCGGCAGACCTTCATGTGTTTAATGGAAGCAACACTGTACAGCGGCAATACTGTACACGTGCAGGCACAGACACACTTTTCCTCTCCAAAGGCTGATCACCTTGGCATTGACCTTTCCATCTCCCCCTCCTTTCTCCAGCTCTATTTCCCTCAGACCTGAGGGTTCATGGGGTCAGAACAATTGAACAATCTGGAAGGAACATGTTGTGCTGCTATTTAACAGTGATGTCAAGTCATGGACCAAGGTAATAGAAAAACTTGAGAGCTGCTAACAGCCAATAATATAACGTTAGTGCCCTGCTGAGGGCTGCAAAGGCAAACTCAGAAATTCATTTCTTGCAGCTCAAGCTGCTCGCTGCAGCACTGACGTGCCTTGTTTGCTATGACACAAAATCTTGTGTGTTTTCTCTCCAGCGTAACCTGAGCTTGTCCCTTCTCTCCTAGGCTCATTTCAGAGCCTTTGAGGCAACACGAGAGAGGAAATTGTTATGGAGTAAATAAGTCACGTCGCATCAGCGGTGCAGTAATGTGTTTCTAATGACCGTCTAAAATGAGAAATCCTCTTGTATTAAGCTGAGGTAATTAATAATAGAAAAAACGAACTGACAATGAGCAGCAAAACAATATGGGGTGTGCTCGACTAACGAGCCTGCAATATGGATTTATGCTGATATATTCCTATGACTGAGACACTGAAGTACAGTCAGAGGGCTCCGAGTTGCATATTATGTGTTCTTTGACACCAAAAAATGTCAATAAAAATTGTGCTTTTTACTGTAAACATTGTTTTTGTTTACTCTGACAACTGACAACTAAAATTTGATGTGTGTGAAACAATAAACGTTCTGTTTATTTAGCATCAAGCAATTGTTTGCTAAAGCAACCAAGGTGCCAGAATACATGCCAGCATTGTACATTTCTGCAGACAATGGATATGTTATGTTTGCAGGTTATTATGTAGCAGATACGTCCAACCTTTACGTTTCTTTCAGTCCCAACAACATGTGGTTAGGTTTAGGTACAATAACCACTTGGTTACAGTTAGGAAAATATCATGTTTTAGCTTAAAATACCCAGTTTTGGTAACAAAATCCCCACTAAAAACACTGATGTCTTGGTAAAGAACAACCACTTTATGTTGCACTATCCCTGATGGAAACACAGCAATGGGTCGCTTAAAAACACCCACATTTGTTGGCTAAAAAGCTGCTGGAAATACAGCAATGGCTCGCTAAAATAACTGCTGTTGTGTGTTGCTCTCTGACAATGGTCTGCAGTTTGGCAGGCATCTCATCTCACCTAGGTGTCCTGCCATCCACTATCTCCTCCACCTCCCAATGAGAGTCAGCTCATAAACTGTGTCACTTTCATCCGACCACTCAGAAGCACTTTTTACACTACATGTCACATTCACCCATTCGCTAACATTCACACACTGGTGGCCCAGGCTACCATACATGGTGCCACCTGCTACTCAGTGACTATACACATGCTCTCACACACCGATGGAACAGCCATCAGGATCAATTTGGGGTTTTGTATCTTGCCCAAGGATACTTCAACATGCTGACTGGAGGAGCTGGGGATTGGACTGCCAGTCTTCATCTGTAAAGATGTAGTGCAGTAATAGCATCCTGAGCCGAGAATGAAGTCACGCTACCACTGTGTGTGCCGTAATCTCTTTTTTTTGTTGTGGTTGTTGTGTTTTGTTGTGTGCATGTAAGCAGGTATAATTCTTTGTGTGTATCCTACTGTCTAGGTAATCGCTACCACTCCGCACTGCGCTCATACAGCCTTTATTGGTGGTTAGCACTGACAAGTTTAAGGTTAAGACTGTTAGCTCTGTCAGCACTGTTTTCACTGTTAGCACCATTAGCTGCTAGCCACCAGCTCAGCCACCTCCACGTTGAGAACCGTGTGCGGACAATCCAAGCTCAGACTCTGAACCACTGATATCCTCTGAATGCTGTAAACAGCTCTTTTAATACTGGCAATCAAGGGGCGCCCATGTACAAAGGCTTTGTCCTTGCCACAATGTCCGCAGGCTCAATTCCAACCCATAGTCCTTTGCTGCATGTACTCTCCCCTCTTCACACTAATAAACTGTCCTATCAATTAAAGGCAAAAAAGCCCTAAAAATATCTTTAAAAACTACTGGCAATCAATAAGGACAAATGAAAGTAAAGGAGGGTGGATCATAATGTATCTTTGGAGCAATACAGTATCGTAAACAATAATCTCCTGCTTATTGAACCACATGTTCTGTTGCAGATTTTTCTTTGATATTATCAATGCAAGCACAAGGGGCAGGGAGACAACAGAAACATTCAAGAGGACTGTTGAAATGTACAAAGCACTCAAGCTTTCATCTTGATCTGAGGGTCAAATGTGCCCAAATGAGGTTCAGCTGCCTTTGGTCTGGTCTGAAATCTTTGTATTAATAAATTTAATGAAAAGCATGCCAATATTTTCCTTCTGGATTCATGCCAACAAGAATCCTTTTATAAACATTTGATCACAACATCTACACACATCTTATTCTGCACTATTAGTTACATCCATTAAGCCTAAGACACATACAGGTACAATATCACATGTTGCCGTTTTTGATTTGACTACACACTTAGCTTGAAGTAAGCCAAAATAAAACTAATTTAATGTTACATCTCAGGATATTAACAAAAGTACAAAAGCTTTTTTTTCAATAGATAACTTCCTTACACCTTGTCCAATCTCAGCTAAGCCTAAAATCAGCTGTTTTAAAGTTAGATAAAATAATAATAGGTCTCCTGAGAATATTGTTTTGTGCATTGTAGAAAAGACGGGAGCAATTTTCTCAGGTTTTGAATTCTACTCAAAAAGAACATAAAAAACTGATAGTAGAAAGTGCTCAAAACCCTTATTTACTGCAGACATTCTGAGTGTCAATCATATCAGTGTGAACCCCTGTAAAGTCCCAGACCCGGTGTTAACATGACTGTGGCACCATGGCAATAAAGTGCGTGTGTTATGATGGAGCTGATATCTTGACCAACCTCATGACCGCACATATCTACACTACATACAGTGCATTTGCCTGAGGCCTCCCATGTCAGCTGGTCCTGCTGCACGTGCGTGACAGCTGACAATGGCGGGTTGAGTCACTGACAGCTTGTGCCATCGCTGATGTCACCACACACACACCACTAACTCAAACTTAGTCACTGACAGCAAACTAGAAGCCATTTAACCATTCTTTAGCTGTTCTTTTCCGCTCTGCAAACATCCTCTTCATCATCACCATGCTGTACAATCTTTACAGTTATGAACATTCACTTCAAATAGGTTCCAATTAAAGCCATGGCCTTCAGTTGATTACCACCACGGCAGCTGGGAGTTAAGTGCCCCGATGAAGGACACCTTGGTCAAAGACACAAAGGACAGGAGAGCTTTATCCTCATTCTCTTCATCTGCTTTGCACAGGGAAACAGCTACCCTGAGCTCTCAGATGAATTTTTTTCATTTTTACAGTTGTCAAACAAGTGGTTGAAGTTCTCATTGAATTACTGCTACCTTTATTGTGAAATTCCACTCTTAATTTACACTATTATATGTCATAAATCTGCCATGCTAAACAAATTCCACAAGATATTCAGTGATAGTCTTTTTGATAACCTCTCTTGTGTATAGAGCTTCAATGTGTCTACATCTACAGCCTCTTTAGTGGTCATTTTACCACAGACCTAAAAAGAATGCCTGGACCGAGGAAAATAAGCTGATTCACACTGAGGATTTTTTTTGTGTGCTTTGAATGTAAATATATGGTCTTTAAGTGTATAGAAAAACATCAAAATGAGCTTGTTTATCAGAAAAAATGTTATGGTGGCAGGGGTGTAAATAAAGACAGTACAGGCAGGCAGTGTGATTGCACTGGGGCCCATGGGGTTGGGGAGGCCCTTGAAATTGATTCAGATTGCTACCTTGGAACAACACCCTGTTTTCAAAGAAGATCTCACATTAAAATAAAAATAGTGCCATTTACTATAGGCTATATGCCCTCAAAAATGCAAGCCAGTCTCTGTCCTGATTTCCTTTTCCTTTTATTTCTTGATAAAATAGTCAGTAGCAATCTATAACAAAACTGCTTAATCTACATGAACTAGAAAAACCATGAGTAAACCATATATATAAAAAATTATTCAATTAAATGAAAAATGTCTTATTTTTTTCTGATATTTTTGTCACATACAGGTATGCGTTGATGATGATGATGATGATGACAATGATAATAATGGTATTGGTGGGTAACATTATGTTGATGTAGCCTGATGTCAAGTCTCTATTTGATTATGAAATGATACGATACAATACAATGCGATATGATACAATACGACACGATACGATACGATACGATACAATGCAATACAATATGATACAGTACTATACAGCAGCTAGTTTAGGTGCAAAATCTGTCAAGACTGACAAGCTGACCGATACTGATAAGTATTATTAGTGTTTATAAACTGGCCCCTGTCCTACAGTCATTTTGCAAAAGTGGCCCCCGGGCAGTGGAGTAGTGGTAGTTGGTAAGGTGGGTGTACTACAAGATAGATTGGGGGATTATCCAGGAGGAAGTGGGTGTACTCTCCTATATCTTCCAATGGCTTTTTGGCTGATAGGTGGGTATACTCAAAAGAGCCAGAAAAAGAAGTGGGTATACATTATTTACCTGTGTATAGCCTCCACTACATCACTGCTCCTAGGCAAAGCAATATGAGTATCCCTGGTCTACATGCACAGTGATGCTTTGAATGACATGCCAATGTTAGCATGCACACATGCTCACAATGATCATGATGTTTAGCTAGTATAATGGCTACCATATTTACCATCATAGTTTAGTGAGTTAGCATCTTAAAGACACACTTTGCAGGATTTTCACATCACATCACAAAAGGACTCTATTTTGATCAAGCCAAAAATCTGAGTTAAACATGAAGTGGACGTCTGCATCAATGTCAGAAAACAAATTTGGAGACTTGTAAGATAAGTCAGCGAGCAGAGGAGTGTGAATGTAAACACTGCCTCAGACTGATTAGAATCAAGCCATCAAAGTCTGTATCAGGCTTCTTTAAACTGAGAAATATGTTTTCCTTTCCTCTTTAGCAGCTCCTCTACTTCAGAGTTTATGTTCTGAAGTCAGTTTGTCACTGTTGAGATAGGTTTATCATGGGCTGGATGATGCACATGCAGCAAAGGTGTAGAAAACTCTACCACAATGTCATGACAGCTTATGGACATTTTCACTATTTAGAAAAAAGGCAGTTTGCTTGAAACCAACGAAATTACTGTTTACAGGTGAATTCATATGTGGCACTTACCCTCACATTTCCAGAACCGGTTGCTATTTGCCACTGGAAACTGGTAGCTATCTGCTGACTAACAAAATGTCTTAGAGAAATAGTAACTAGCAGAAGTAAAATAACCCCAGACTGCAGGAAGTTGGCTCTTGCAGGGATCATGAATGAACAGTGAGTGTCCCAAACCATTGACGGACAACATGGGTGAAAAGCAAAGAAGGCCTCCCTCACCCAAGCAGCATTAACATTAGAAAGAGTTAGCATGTATAAAACATCTGCTGTTCTGTGGCTGCGCTAGGTAAGAGGAAAAAAAACACCCTCATATTATAATTGTTAAGAAAGCCCTTTTTGTCTCATTTTCATAAAACCCAAATGTGTTTTAATCCAGCCCTTCACATGAAAATTAATTTTTAAAAAAAAGGAAAAAATGACACTATGGATGTTGCTATTCTGCATATTAAATTCCAGACATTGTGCCTTCGAAGTAATTCATTTAAAGGAAGGAAAAAATTGGGGATAGGAGGATAGGTGGAGGGTGAGAGGGTGAGAAGGAAGGGCTGTTGTATCGTATGAAGTATTACTGTAATCACCTCAGGTTCATGTCTACTTTTATTTGCTTTGCACATTGATGTTCACTGTGTGCTGCTGTGGAATGTGTCTGCCCAACCTTAGCCCACAGGAAACACTCTAACTTCCATTGGAAAAGGAATTAGCTAAACTGGTTTTGCAATATATGTTTTTTTTTGTTGTTGTTTCCTTCAGTTCTCTGGAAGATTGTATTGTGTATTGGCTGTAGGAAATGTGTGTGTAATATTTCATGCAGCGCACTCACATAATCATTTCCTTGGAATATTGTCTGCACAGAGATTCAAAGTAGCTTTTGACACAAACAATGTAGGTCGTCATGTTCACATTTTCTCCCCCTCCACTTTATATTCAGCTAAGCATCACAAACATCTCACTCAAAGCAATGGATTTATCTCACTCCTTATTTATTGCTCTTGCATTGTCAATCTTAAGCTTATATCCATGTACTGATGATCACCTTGGCTTTGTTCACTGTTATTGTGCTGCACATTATGGCTGCTTGCTCTGCTTTGTGGTTTGACTGCTGGATTCTAATTTCTGCTGTTGTCTTTTAAATGCAGTGTGTGCAATGATTTTTAAAATGTCTGCATTGTTTTGGTTGACTAGCATGTGTCACTCATGTTTGATGGGCTGTGACATATTTGCCTGCTTGTGGTCATTATTAATGCTACACAAAGGTGTTGGTCTTTCCGTGGTTTCATGTAGGATTTTTGTCTTGCATTCTGTGCTGTATGTCTGCTGTCATTATGTTGTGGAGATGTTTGAATACTCATGTTTGAGTGTTTCATATTTCCCTTCTGGTGGCTGTGGTTGTTTCATAATTGTGTTGTCTACTGGCTCACTTGTTGCCTATTGGTTCCTATTAGAGTGGCTTCAAGGACGTAAACATGTCTGTAATCTTGCTCACAGCTCATTCACCCAATTATTTCCCTGTAATACAGTCTTCATATAATCTCTGTGGGTTTTTTGTTGCACACCAGTAGGTTGACATATTTACATTTTCCCCTACATACTTCATATTGTAATAAGCAAAGCACTGGAGGTATTTAACCCAAAGCAGTGTGGCAGTTCGCCTTGCTGCTCTTTTGTTTTCACTCTTAAGCTTGAATCTGTGCACTGATGGTCATCTTTGCTCTGCTCAGTCAGTATTTGTGTGCCTGTAAACACAGCGTCTGGCCCCGCTTTAGTGTTCTATGCTTGCTTTGTGCTTCTTAGCCGGCTGCTGCTGCTGCTGTCATCCATGTGCAGTATGTGCAATGGTGTTTATTTAGCATTGTTTGGGTTGTTGTCTGACTTGCTTTTTGATGCTTTCATGCTGCTGATTTATGTCGCTGTGAAATATGAATACTCGTGTTTGAGCATTGTGGGATACAACATCTTTGCCCGGTCGTTGCCATGACTGTAATCAGGCACACATTTTATTCCAACCATTTCCTCGCTATATTTGCTTCATGGACACTCAACACGCCTTTTGTCACACACAAGGTAGGTGGTCATGTTTACATTTTTGTTACTGGAGGAATAATTCTCAGCCATTTTCCTCAAAGGCCACTTCAAGACGGAAGCTGCGAATTTTTCGCTGTGTGTGCATACCGGAGCTCCAACGTTTCTTGACTCCAGGGGGGTATTCCATTGTGAAAACTTAGAGTAAGTTAACTCTGAGATAAGGGAAACTCTGAGTTATCCGTTCCAGAAAGAGAGGTAAATGAAACTCTGAGTCCGTCACCATGGTAACAGACCCTGTGAACATAA
>JAPZEB010000023.1:27038016-27054883 GCA_029783705.1 Chaetodon striatus
CATATTCGCTGTAGGCGTTCACGAGCACCTCCAGTTCCACAGGTGTAAAATAAATTGGTCGCTTTTTCTCTCCGGTTGCCATGGTGACTCAACGTATCGGGGCTCCATTGATGATGGCTTTTTATTGCGGTTGTGCACGCGCGTAACCCGAGGTGAACATACTCAGAGTTGATTGAACTAATTCAGATCAGCTGTTCTGGAGCCGGATACTCAGGGTAGGTCAACTCAGAGGGAATACCCCCCCGGCCTTCACTTCATCAAGGTAAGTGTCTACTTTACTGTATTTGCTAACATGCGTTGCTTAAGTTGAAGTGCTGGCATTGTGGCTGCTGACACTGTTTTGCTGTTGAATGGCTGCTTTATGTTTGGTTTCTGGCTGCTAATTTCCACTCATATCATCTGTACGTTGTATTCTGATGCTTGAATACAAATGACATGAATGACTACATATTTCTGTTTTGGTCTTAGTGTTTATAGTGTAGTTTAGGTATTGTTAGGCTGTTGTCTGCTCACGTTATTTCTGTGGCTTTTGTCCCACACATGATGATTTGTCATATTTACATTTCCTTCACACACATCACATCCAGCTTAGCATTGGAAATACTCAACTCAAAGCAAACAGCTTGCTTTATTGTTTGTTTCATTGTCACTCTGGAGCTTATGTCCATGTACTATAGGCACCTTGGCTTTGTTCAGTCAGTGTTTTTGTGATTCACAAAATGGCTGCTGGGCCTGCTTTGCTGCTGGCTGCTTATTTCTTTTGCTGTCATCTTTATGCTGTGTGTGCAATGGCATTTAATTCTCTGTGTTTGTTGTTGTTGTCTGACTTGCTTTTTGATGCTTTCATGCTGCTGATTTATGTCTCTGTGAAATATGAATACTCATGTTTAAGCATTGTGGGATACAACATATCTGCCTGGTTGTTGCTATGACTGTAATCTTGCACAAATCCCATTCACAATATTTTCCTGTGATATTTGTGTCACGGGAAATTCAACACTGCTTTTGTCACACACAAGGTAGGTGGTCATTTTGTCTCCGCTTCAAAAAGGTAAGTGCCTAATTTACTACTTTTGCTATCATGGACGTCATGAGCTGATTTCTTGGCATTGTTCATTTACTGATTGTGTACATGACAAGATGGTGGCTAACACTGCTTTGCTGTGTGTTGTACTTGTTTGCTGGTTGCTGATTTCCGCTGCTGTCATTTATGTGTACGTGCAATGGTTTTATTTTGATGTGTTGACTGAGCATTGACTACTTGCATCCTGATGCTTTAATGCTATTGATGTATGCAGTGGCGAAGTATGAATACAAATTATATTATGGTTGTAGTGGTTGCTTATTTTGCATGTGGAGATGGTGGATATTGTCGGCTCATGTCTTGTCGATTGGTCTCTTGTAGAGTGTAGTATTGTATATTGGCTTCATGGATGTAAACATGACCTTGGTCTTGCACGCAACAGCTTCATGAGCTTTTGTTGCTTTTGCTACACATAACATAGTTTGTCATGTTCATTTTGTCTTTGCACACTTCATATTCAGCTCAGTGTTAGAAATATTTGTCTCGTAGCCAGTGTTGGAAGCTAATTTTAGAGCATGCTTTGCAGGCAACCAATGACTTCACACTGAAAGGAGTTGAACTACAGCAAAGCTGCCCTGTAGGAAGAAATCTAGTTTGGTAATTAAACAACTTACAAAAAGTAGTTCAGACCGCTTTGTAAAAAAATGATCAAATTGACAATGTACATGTGATGCAAAACTATAACACAATATAAAACAAAAAAAAAAAATCACATGCTAGCATAAAATGCCACTCAGTTTTTTTGCAAAACTATCCACTTGTTTACATGCCATTAAGCCCCCCCAAAAAGCCCCACTATTCATGGGAAAGCGAGGAATGTCAGCTTTGTTTTTGGCCTGTGTTGTGAAGCAAGACTTGGAGTCAGCGAGGTAACTTCAGAGTTAACTCTGGGTTTTCAGTACCACAAAGCTGGCTCTCCTTTAATGGAATAAATCACCATGTAACTTATGTTGAACCACTCAGGAGCAGGTTAACACCTTTACCTCTGACCAAGCAGATCACTGAGCTTCTACAAAGGGACAGCTTGTTTGCAACATGAAACACATGCTTTTAGCAGGATTTTAACTTGTGCAAAGTTTACTTTAGTCCACAGTGATAGTGTTGCTATTTTTACACTGCGATTCCATCACTGTAGCTCAGAATAACACGAGACATCTGTGTGAAGAGAACTAGGAAAAAACACTGTTTTATTAGAAAAATAGTCCAAACACTGTTAATCAACTCCTGTTGTTATTATAAATCCAACATCATTAACTAGGCTACTTTCCCACCCTTTACTTCAGTAACAGAAACAGTCTGGCATTACTGTAAAGTATTTCATGTGACATATTCACAGTAGTTTCTGCATCATCCAACTAAATAGCAAAGAATACTCTGTACTTATCTCACATATAGCCTCTTGATACATACATGTAGTTCAAGCCTCGGTCAACAATGAATTTTGGATACTATTTTTAAGGGTTCTGCATTTTCATTTACAGGATTACAAAATATTGTTTATATCCCACGCCACTGACATTTTACTGTCTCACAGTTCCAGACACTTTCGGTGCTGTTTTATCTCCTATGATATGAAGTAGTAGACTGTGGGGACACTGCACTAAGAGGGATTACTCAGTAAGCTAGGTAACATGTTTAAAATGTGCAGCATTTTCTCTGTACGTTTGTTAAGAAGCAGCAATAATCTATACTTCTCCTTAAATGACTCATAATATTTAAGTTTAGTTTTACAAGTTCTTCTTGACGAATGCCTTCACAGTGATCAGGGTGAAAATAAGGGGGTGGGGCTGGTCAAAGGGCATTAAGTTACAGTAGAGAAGAAATGGTAAAATGAAAACGTATTATATTATAAATTTATTTTTTTTCCTGAATGATGAATTAAAAAAACGCATCTGAAAAAACAGACTCAGTCTACAAAGGCCTTTACACCTTATACACATTGAGTTTGTCATCCGTTCACACCGTTGTACATATTATTTCTTATCTTTGTCATATATTTTATAGCATATGTTTCATTTTCTGTCACTTAATGTGCAGGTTAGTCACAATATGGGACAATATTTACTTTATTTCACTGTTGTTTTCTTTCTTTTTATTTGTGATTGAACCTATTTTCTTGTCACTAGATAGGTGAGTCACTCATAGTATACATTTATTTGCAGTTTCTCTCAATGTGGTTTTTGTCTAGTAAAGCTCTACCAATGTATAGTATGACCTGTGTCACGTGACCCTTACATGCATTTTACACCGTGATGATCTCTTGTTGAAATGCGTTTGTTTATCCATGTATTGAAGGATTTTTAACAACAGTTTGAGTGCCTCAGATGCATTTTGGACTGCCTACCTTTACCATGGACATTTACAATGAGTGAGCTGGCCAGTCGTGTTTTGAATCTTTGTGTTACTATTTGCCCATCCTTGAATATCACCTGCTTCTTTAAAACTAACTACACAGTGCCTTAACCCAGTGCAGCACTCCCTATTTTTTTCTCAAACTACTTGTCTAATTACACTTAGTTAACTACTCCTGAAAACTGCTCATAGCAAACAGCTTGCTTTTAATGTCATGTCATTATCACTCTTAAGTCCATGTACTGATAGTCACCTTGTTCAGTCAGTGTTTTTGTACTTCACAATACATCTACTGTGCCTGCTTTGCAGTTTTATTATTTTCTGCGGCTGTTAATTTCCTCTGCTGTCTTCATTGTTCTTTATGTGCAATGACATTTAATTCTTTGCATTAATTTAGCTGTTGCCTGACTTGCTTTATGATATTTGCATGCTACTAATTTATGTAGTCATGAAAAATGGCTTCGTAGCACTCTCAACATGGTGTGCTCATATTTCTCTGCTCATACTTCATATTCATTGGTCTCTAGTATAGAGTAATGTTGCATATTGGCTCCATGGATGTAAACATGACACCAGTCTTGCACGCAGCCGCTTCACATAATTATCTTCCTTTTGTGGTGCTTGTCACGGACAAGAGAGGTTGTCACATTCCCATTTTCCCCACACACTTCATATTCAGCAAAACATTAGATAAATATTTAACTCCGAGCAGAAGCATTATGTGACAGCTTGCTTCACTTCTGTCTTAGCATTTTTTGCATCTCACCGTATATCTATCTACCAGTTCTGTACTGATGCCAGATATATAGTGGCCCTTTGATAGTGGCTACCATTGTAACACTATTGTGCTGCATGATGCTTCTGGTTGCTAATGTTGTGCAGGAATTTTATTTCTGGTCTTTAAGTCATTCGGATGAACCCACGGCTGGAAGTAGCATGATAACGAGCAAGTGGCCATTGTGTCCTGAGGCGCTGCAGGGGTGACATTGAGCAGATTCTGCGGAGCTCCAAGGCGATACGGACTTACAACCTCAGTGAAGTGCCCGAGCAAGGGGAAAGCAGAAGAAATCCTCTTTCTTCTTTTCCCTAACACGGGACTGAGCTGGCAGTAGTACAAGGCTAGGATAAATGGAAGTACATCAGAGTGGAGGGATGAGATTATCCTGGTTGGGATTTGGATTGGGACTTTGAGGAAATGCTGAAGGTGGGAGTACAGACGAAGTTCTCACCTAAGCTACTGCAGGCTGGGAGAGAGCGGGCGGCTGAAAGATGAGAGGAAAGCCTGAGATATGGAAAGTTCCCATCGCCGTCTCTCTAGTCTGTGCAGAGAGAAACGGACAAAAGCTCTATGGATGTGTGTGGATGTTAAAATGTGTGTTAGATATTGGGCCAGCCTTATGCAGTTAATTTCAAACTGCTACAGTAAAATGCCATTTCTACACGGTATGAATACTTATGTGGCAATAAAAGCAATTATTTGTGCTCAATTAGACATTTTGTTGGTACCATTAATTAGAATTCCCACGCTGAAACATGCAATTAGAAGCACTTCAACAGTTTACTGTGTGTGCATCTTGGAGTATTTCATAAACCAATTAGGCCGTCCTCTTAACTTTTCGGAGGTTTGTGTAAGCAGAGTTCTCCAGGGCTCACTGGTACACCAAGAGCATGTAAACTTCATGCTCTGACCTTGTGACATTGCTGCTGGTGCACTGGAGATTAGCACACGGCAAGCATGACATTATTAAAAGACGCCGTAGCGACTGCAGCAGCGTGCCGAGTGCTAACACAGAGTCCTCTGCTACATTAGCAGCCTCTCAAAGAAAGTGTATCATTAAATTTTCACAACTCCTTCAGCTTTTGTCTTTGCCGTGACATATCCATTCAAGTTATTGTCATTTGAAGTAACAAAATACACGGTGGAGCCGGATTTGGTTTATACTTTTGTTTTCAGTAAGCGAGTTGTTTTTACCACATTCAAAGATCTGCTCCAGCAGCAAATTTGCGAAAAAGACCGCACGTCGGGCGGGTGTTTTCAAGTTCATGTGACGACTTGATTTATATATTATCCTCTTCACTCTCCTGATCTGCTGCAGCGACTAGTCACCCTCAGCCACCTTGTCACAGTGGTCATGTCAAGGATGTGTCCAGAGTGTCCTCTTACCCGCTTTAGGCACTCCTCTTTTCTGAATATAAAATGTTTTCTTGTCTGTTTTAGTTGTGACCAGCAGCTTCATGTTTTGCTTTTTCCACTATGATAAGAAGTCCTGTTTGCTGCTGTAAGTTGGGTCTCTAATCTACAATAACAAGGACTTCACACTGTCCTGAATTTTTACAGGGAACAATGTCTTCTACTCTGCAGTGTAAAAAAAAAAAAAAAAAAAACAGTGACTAGGTCTGGTGTTATTTAAATGGAAATCTGTGCTCAAAAGTTGGATGAAGCTTGCTAATCCAGCACAAAGGTTTACTTCTGTAGGATCTCTTCCACTTTTACATGTTATTTGTCAAATGTCACAAAATTTAATTAAGCACTTAAAGGTATATTATGCAGAATTTTCTTTAAAAAAACCCCAAAAAAACAATAGCTACAAAAGTTCCTCTAAATCATCACTTATGACCCACTAGAAATGTGTTGCGGCCTATTTATGTGCAGCGATCCTGCCCTCTGCCTGTATTCAATTACTGTATATTTCCTTCTTATTTTGCTATGTTTGGGAACTTCCTGGGCACAGTACCCAGGTGAGGTTGGGACTTTATAAACAGGTAATGACTGTAAGCCACACGCATCCCAAAAAAAAATACAAAAATTGGAAACACAGTGCCTAAAAAACACAAATATTGTGGGGCAATGCACCAAGCAAACAAAGCCAGAGTTGGCTTTTAGTTTTATTGGCAATACTGTTTACAAACAGAAACCAACAAATTTTGCATTATATACCTTTAAGTTTGTGGTTCCCAACTGGTGGGTTGTGGTCCAAAAATGGGTTGCGGCTTCATTCTGAATAGACCTCAGGTGTCAAAAACACACTCTATTTTTAAGTACAGTGGAAATCTGATACAGAGCTTTTATTTTGAAGTGCCAGTTCCTGCTGTAGAAAGCGTGACTAATGGACAGCTACTTGACAGAAAAAGCAAACTAGCTCTATGACACATCCAAATGCAGGTATAACGCTGAATGTATTAAACTGTGTGGACCTTAAAACTAATGACGAAGGAGAAAGCTGGACCCCGTGGCTCGACCAGTTGGGAACCACTGCCTTAGTAGTAATGCAGTCCTATTGAGCCATCAGAAAATATATATTTATTATTATTATTTATTTAATGTTTCCTTTTTCAAAGAGCATGTGTATAGCATGGATCAGAACCACATATGAATAGTATTAATAGCTTGAGGTAGTTCTCAGCGCTGGAGATGGGCTTTTTAAAATACACAAAACTCAACTCAACAAGCAATGGAGGATGTGTCTCCGCTCACTCCCACTGTTCAAAAATGAAGCCAAAATATCCCAAATATGGCCGCTGCCATGTCATGCTGGTGATGTTATTTGAAGCCAAAGTCTGTGCATTCGCAGTCTCCACCTGTATGGAGTTCCCGCCCATACCAGTGCGACCAGTTGCAAGCAGTGCCATTGATCGTGAGCAAGTCGATTGACACACATAGCTGTCAGTTATGACATCAAACCGCCCTTTTCATAGCATAAAACTAACTAATTAAAATCAAAACTATCACAAAAAATAACACTTTACCATATCAGTGTGATAAGAAGTGTCTAAAATGACAACTCTTCCCAAAGATGGAAGAAATTATTTGACATTTACCCATACTGCAGCCACCAGGGGATGATCGAGATGTTTTGGCTTCACTTTTGGGGAGCTGTCATGTTGTCCATCTTTATATCCACTCTGTGTATAAAACTAAATGCATGAACTCACATTTTCTTACTCTGTTTCCTCTAGTACTAAAGTAAGAATAGAAATTGTTAGTGAGCAGACACCCACCTAGAAAATAAACAAATGATTAGAACAGATCTTGGATGGAAGTCAGTCCACTCCTCGAACATCTCTGCACCCCATGATTTCAAAATTCAACTGTCAAACCGCTTTTAATCTTCCTGTTGCATAACTCTCAAACCTCAACTGATTACTTAACAGCTTCGCATGGGCAGTCCACACTGTGGTCTATTTGAATAAACCGAGGTTAGCTGCCGTCACGTTGCACCATCGTGTAATTTGCAGAACTCCACCAAGGTTTATTAATTCACTCATACATTCATTTTCTCATTCAGAATGTTAATCGGTTGTCTATGCATGATGAATTTTCTAAGGGGGAGCAAATGTTACAAATTATTCTATATCCAGCCAATTAGCGGTGCTTTGATCTCTAAAGCGGTCCAATCACAACTTGTCCCTCTCACCACTGACCAGATTGCTGGATAGAAATTTGCAGCTAGAGACAAAAAAGGCAGGGGAAGTTGACAAGAGGTGGCCTCCTAATTAGCAGGGGGGAAATGGTTATTTTATGGCTAACTTTAAACATTTATGCTCTGAGTCCTGCTGTCAGTGTGGGAACAAGGAAGCTACATTATGTAACAGCCTCAAAATGGACCAGGGTTTCTCTTTCCTTTTTCACTCTTAGGAGTCCATGGATGCAATCAAATAAACATGGGTGCTTTTACTGAAACTTCTAGGAAAAAACCTAATGAGACTTTGAGGAAGATCTTGCAAGTGCATCAGGTGCCCATAGTCATTAAAGAGCTGTTTCCCCTTGGTCATGAAAAACTCTTCATGAACCTGAAGCACGGAGTGAAAAATGTAATTGACTGCATTTGAATTGTAGATACTTTGAGTAAAGCAAAAAAAAAAAACAGTTGTCATGAATTATTTATTTCATCATGACAACATTATAATTAAATGCATTAACACAAAATAGTCCTCTTTAATTATTCAACTCCTGTGTTTTCGTGAAGGAATGTCATGTAGTTTGTTGAAAACGGGGAGGTTGCATGCATAACTGAGCAGCAATATTTCCATAATGGGACCTAAACTGTATTCAAAGGGGTAGAAGGTTATAACAAAAAAAATTACAGAAGAGAGACGGTGACTTATGTGGAGTCTCCAAAAACATTATATTTGCAGCATATCTGAATTATTTTTGCTCCAGAAAATCTCAAACTGAAATAAAACAGCTGCTCAAAAGTGGTCATTCAGGCCAAAGGCTGCAGTGCGTCTGCTGTAACGTGATAATTGCATTGTTCAGTATATCCTTCAGTATTATCCAAATCAGATTCTTGTGGATTTTCATGTAGACAGACAGACAAGTTACATGTTGTCTTTTTCACTTTCTCATCCTGGAAATTATGCAGAGGGTGGTATGTCCAGTGCTGAAACATCTAGATACTAAGTGATAACTCGATTGACATTAGTGCACCCACATTAAAGATGTTCCATATCAGACCTAGCAAGACGAATAGCTCTCTGTCCCGGATGGCAGCAGTTGTTGAATCTCATCTCCCCTCGCCCAAGATTTTGGTTTAAATTAATGGACAATAAAATCAATTACCTACATCCGAACATTCAATCAATGGCTTAATTACAGGTAATTTAATGCCTCAGCTGGAATTGATTCTATTTATTATGCAGCTGTGAATTAATCAAATGTAAGTGGTGTGAAGGAGGAAGCCACATGAGACGTGTTTGGGGTGAAAATGGTGAAGTTTTTTTTCCCACAGCACACAGGCCATTAAACTTGGGAGAGGTTCTGGAAAACTCCTCCAAAACCTTCCATAGGGCTTCCTGCAAAGATCCAACTCTTTTAGAGATGGTTCCCCAACTAACCTGTTTTAGATTACTGTAAATTAATTCAGATGTCAACCATTTGATTCCTCGTCTCACATTTGTTGGAGATGAATGATATTTGGCAAATAATTTAGAACACTGTATGACATAAAAAGGCTCGATGTAGCAGTGGATGTAATGAACTCATTTCTCAGTAAGGCTTTTTAAGTGACAGAGGTCTTTGCTTAATCATTACCTGTTGGACTCTACAGTTTATACTGATGGTGCACAACCAGCCTGTTCTCATTCCAAGGGCATCCTATACCGATGCTTTGTAAAGCCTCCTCAGTGTCATACCAATGCTGGAGGCACCTTTCAGCATCTCTAAGACACACTGAGCTCTTAAATAACTCTGATGTAATCACATTCATGGCAATATTTGACACCGAGAGCAACTGATTTGATAGAAAGAGCAAGACACTACGAGTGGTCGTAGAAGGGTCTAACAAACACGGACTTTTAGCCAGGACACTGCTGTTCATGTCCCATGTAAAACCAAAAGTCAATGTTCTTTTAATGTAATGTTGTGTAACTTATAGGGATGCATGGTATTGGATTTTTTTGCCGATATGCCAATTTGTAACAACTCATTTGACCAATAACCAATACCAATATGGATATATTCATTTTTTCCCCAACTTATTTCAGTGATCATCAAGTCTCTACTGTTGTGCAATTAACATCATATTATGTATGCATACTCTTATTGCGATACCCCACCAGCAGATGGAGACATGAAATACAGTGCTTTTCAGTGGATGTGATATTCATTCATTGTGCAAAATAAGATAAAGCCAATATGGCAGATATTGATGACAATATTGTTGTACATCCCTAGTATCTTACATGATGTGTGAAAGCAAAAAGTCTCTATGTAAGTCCCTGTGGACGCGATGTACTTGCGTAATGTAATGTAATCGAATTATTTCAACACAAAACACGTTTTTTTTTCCTAAATCTAACCAAATAGTGTTGTCTAAACCTAACTGTGACCATTTGACAACGTTAACAGCTTGTTATGTATTTCAGATAAAAAGCTGAGTGTCACATGCAGATGCTAAAGGATGCCTTATGCGTTGGTACAGTATGAGACGATGGGTGGGCGTGACAAAGTTTCTGCATTTCACTACCAGGTAATGAGAACAGGTTGGCACAACAGAGTATTATTGCACAGTTTTTTTGTTTTTCTTGCTAGTTTTATGTTTGGCAAGTGATTTTCTGCCCCTCTGTTCTGTTTGTTTGCTCCTGTTTTAATGCTCCTTTATTATTTTTTAAGTATTTCTTTTTTATATGTGGCAATTAGAGACAACAGCAGGCACTGTAAAGTGCAACTCGCTCTCTCTGCATGTGACAAAAAAAGCTTTGAATTTTGTACTGTATGCACAACTGCACCCAGTCTAATAATCTTGCTTGCACTTCCAGAGAGTGGAGATAACATGATTTGTCCTCACCCTGCATAGCAGTGATGTATTGATGCAATAATGTACCACACTGCATCACAGCTGGGTGTGGCTTTATGTACAGCAGATCACACCTGAGCAAACCTATGTGTTGTTTTTGGGTGTGCTCATGGATTCAAGAGTAATGCCTTTAAATCCATAGCAGTCTGTTCAGCCATGTTCTCCTCGAAGATTTTCGATGGGCTCCAGTACCCATACCAACATACTATTTATTATGCCAGAAAAGATTTAGTATGTGACATACAAAAAATACCAGCATGCTTCTTTGGCTTTTCTGACCCACAATTCTCTGATAGAAGCTGCAATTACAAAAATCATTTGATCAAAGTTAAAACATTGCAACAATTGTAACAACAACAATGCTCTCTGGGTTGACCTCTGTCTCTGGTGTGCTTGTGATTTTGTTGTATCTCCAAGGTAACGTCAAGTGATAACCTAAAGATCTGCTGTGTTCCTAATTGCATAGCGGCATCTTTGTGCTTCAAATTTCATGCTGTGAACTGTGACGGATATATGAGCAAGAGGCTCAGAGTTCAAGGTGCAATCATGTGCTGTATGTCCCGACTGTATGCATACTCCAGTATGCAGTATGTACTGAAAGTAAAAAGGAAACTTGGGATGCAGTGCTAGTGTCTCTTTAGTTCATTATTGGAATTACTTTAAACTACCAACATGGGATTTGATGTGTCTCTCTTATTATTGTGAACAAAAAGTATTCAGTGCATGGTAGAGAATTTTCTACTGCAGGCAGGACTAACTCTAACTTCTCTAAAACTCTCCGTCAGTGTAAATACTCTGGTAATACATAGTGCTACATTTTGTCCTATCAATATTGCAACAAAGCCATCCACTGAGCCATCGCCACCGCCGCTGTAGTCTTAACGAAGTTTGAAAGTTCTGAGTGTCCGTGCGAGAGCTCTATCTGCAGGTAAGATCACAGATTGCATTGATCACACATTCACACAGAGGCACTAATGATAAAACAGCCATGCCTATTTTGTTTCCATCTATAATGCAGCAGAGTCAGCGAGAGTGTTTGCCTGACTCTTGCAGGCTTTCAACTTAGATTGCAGAAGCTTTCACAAAATCTGTAGCCTCCAGCATCTGTCTCATTGTTAGTCTGCCTCTATTTTAAGTGTTTTATGACACCTAGCAGTTGGCAGAGATGGAGGGAGGGAGGAATATCCTGCTGCTGAATTAATGCAGGAGATGGAGGAGCACCGTCGGCTATTGTCCATACAGAAAGAGAATTTACACAGGCTTAAGAGACATAAAGAAAAAAAATACTATAATTATAACCACCACTTCTAATACTATACTCACATTTAGTAAAGCTTAACACCATATTTGTTGCAGCCCACTTCCTTTTTAAAAATATATGTTACAAGTGTGAATAATATTTCAGGGACTCTCTTCAGTTTTGGCAAAGAATACACAAGGTTTAATCCCAATACATCGTTTTCCCTACCACTTAACCCTGAACCCTCTGTTTTGTGCTTTCACTGAGGGTAGGGTGTTCAGATTCTTGTTAGGATAGATTGGTAAGGTGAAATCTTAGGGCTACACTGCCCTTTGAACTAAGATTTTTATCTTTACAAGCTTACTGAGAAATAATTTGCAAGCTAGCGGTACAAGCAACAAAAGAAACCCACAAATGTATTGTCTTTGTTTTAAGAGGCTGAAAAATGACAATAACAATCACATTATCTTAGTTTAATGTATTGGGGTTATTTTCTTTTAACAAATAGCCTATCGGTATAACAAAAAAAGCTGGTTGTATGCTGATGTCTTGGTAGCTAACTAGTTAACTAGGTAATGTTATGTTGTGTATGCTGATTTATGCATGACGATCTCACATTTTGACCTATTACCATGTCAAGCTCATCCCCTATGATGTCATATGAGTCCTGAAATGTAACTTGAGCCCAGCGACGAAGTTGCTGCACCATCTCTCCTCTAATATCAGTGAAGGCTGGCAGTGTTGGAGCGCTGTTTGCTAATGCTAGTCTACAGAGCACTGTTTTCTGGTAGTGAAGCAGTTCTTTTTTATAATTGTGACTACAATGACTTGTTTCATCATCTGATCGCGTAAAATCGCAAGCGTCCTTGCTTTCCTATCTCCATCAGATAAATGGCAAATGTCATTGTGATTAAAGCATTATTGCCACAGTGGCGTCTCTTTATGTAAATGCCACTGATGATGATGACCTTACTGATGACTGATCAGGGTCTTGATGCTAGGGCTGTCCCAAATAGCATTTTTGGGGCTTTGAAGCATCAGTGATGATTACCCAGAAATATTTAAAGCTTTGAGGAGATGGGACCTGGTGGGGTGGTATCATTTATATCTGTATATGCTAATCAACCAACTGAACCCGATCCGACTTATGTAGGACTTAATGTTGCTGTGTGTGTTCATGTGTTCCCTATAGCCAACACTGTGTACTGTCCTGATTGCTCTCTTTTGATGGATGTGGAAGGATGTTTTGAAGGATTTCAACGGCTACCCTTTGTAACTCTGTTCTGCGGGGGGGAAGGGGCAGTCGAAAATAAGGGGTCAGGGTAAGAATAAGAAACTGGATTTGGTCAAAGCATGGTACTGTATACAGTTTAACAGCTGACAACTGTTTTTTTTTTTTCATATACGTTCTGAGACAGGATCTACAGCATCATGTTACTGTTGCCGTCTGGCTTTTATCTATAACAAGTCGCAGTGGTATTTACTCACTTTACTTTAATCAACACTGCCTCAACCCCTGGGCCCTACTACCCATACACAGTGTTGTTCGTCCACTCAGGAACTCCTTGAACTACAGTCTAATAGGTGCTGTGATTACTGCCTTTTATGAATATTCTTATATAAGTACGTGCACACTGAGGACAGACATTGTTCAAAAATATTCTGAATGTTCTCAAAATCCCTTGGAAAATGGTCAGACTGTAATATGGTGCAATTATGTAGCTTTTGTAACTTTTGTAACCAAGAAAGTGCTTTCTCATTCACACACCCACGGTGATGTAGCGGCCATGCAAACTGCTGGCTTTGGTCTTGTTTAAGGACATGAGAGCCACAGCCACTCAGACATGCAGCAGTTATTTCTCAGCTAACAAGTCAAACTAGAGGAGTCCCCAATTATAGCAAAAAAATCACAAGATTTAAAAATCATCTGTTTTTTCTGCAAGTACATGCAATGTTTTGTGTTCCCTCAGAAACTCTGAAGTTGCTCGTCTGTAGCACACAGCAGTCAAAAATACTCAATAACAGAATAAAAACCATGAGGAGCAAAGTTCAGATCCTCTTTCTAGCTCCTTCTGTTTGTCATGCAGTACAGAAAGTGCTTTGAGATCTTAATACCTCCTGTGGAAGCATTGGCACAAACAGAACTACATGCCACAAAGCATTATAAGTGTAGCAATATTGCCACAGGCACAAGTGTAACTTTACACTTATTCGTGATGCATTTATGACAGCGAGTTGAATCCCAGGAGTAGTAGTAGCTCAGGTTGAAACTATGGTCGCTGTCATTGTAGTGCGTCTTTATGAGATGTTTCCATCAACCTGAGAGGACAGATAGCAGCATTTGAACTGTAGCAGTAATATCAGTCTTATTTTTCTCTGGCATTTATGTGTTTTGAGGGCCTTGTTTGGGTAAAAGTGTCTTCAATTTTCAGTGTAGTTTTAAGGTGTTTGGATAGAATGGCAAAAAAGAAAAAAGCTAAACAAAAATATCCTCTTGAAACACCCGAAATGACTTTGAATTTATAGTGTCTTGGCTCCTCAGAACTAATCTTTTAGAGAACTCATCACTCTGCCAGTGATGCGCTCAAATCGTGCTGCAACAGTTAGTGAGATCACTCGAGCTCCCACCAGAGCAACTCCAAAAAACTCACTCTGAGAACTATTCCGCTGAGGTGTCCCTCCCCCGAACACCTGTGACGCAAAAGTCCACTCAGAGGCGTAATGAAGTTGTGCGCGGCGGAACAGGGTGACTGAAGTGACAGCGCTGACAAATGTGGGCCAACATCACAACAAGTCAACAGAAATAGTCCTCAGCCGGGGGAATTATGAGAGGGTTGCCTACATCTGGGCGGACAGACAGCGTTCACAACCCACAGTGTCCCTGCTCTGAATCCGTGACGAAGGGGTTGTCTCTGTCTGCAGAGACTGAGGCGGCTATCATGGTGGTGCTGTGGGTGCCAGATGGCGCAGTCTCATGGAATGCGTGGATGAGTGAGTAACGTAGGAAACTGGAGGTGTGACATGATTGAATAAAACAGACTTTGGGAAAGGAAAGTATATTGCATTGCTCTGTCATAAGTGGACCTGAGTCATCAGCTCCTGAATACTTTATATTATACAATATTATGCATCTTCCACAGATTATCCCTTTAATCTATACCCAATCTATACCATAATGCCCACTCTGCACTTTTTTCCCACAGTTTATACCTGAAGATATACACTCATCCTCTTTATAGTTTACCCGTATTGTAAAGAGATGTACCTTAACCCTGATTACATTTTAGTATAAAGGCCCGCTCATGACATAATTTATGGCAGCAATATTTCACACACAGTTTGTTTCATTTGACAGGAATCACAGTAATTTATGGCGCTGACAGCAGTGAAATGAATCTGCATCAACCTGTAGCAAACTCTTTAAACAAAGTTGACCGTTTGAAGTGGTGGCAGAGAGTCCCAAATGGAGGAAACTTTTGTTTTATTGAGTGTGAAGGTTCACTTTAGACTTTAAACTAGTAGTTGGGCAAGGACAGTCTTTACCCAAGGTCATATTTCAGCTTTTTTTCCCCCTGCAACTTTCAGCGTGCTTGTCATGGCCTGCTGATGGACAAGGATTGACAACTAAGTGACTGACAGATTCCCTGTCACTCACAGCTTTGAAAGCTTTACTACAATAAATCAACCAATTATAATTGAACCATGATTTCAGATTTGTCAAGCTATTGTGTAAGTGTTTTAGCTTACACACCATTTCACACACAAAAAGCCTGTGACGGTTTGCAATCAGTCATGACACACAAAAATGTGTATGGTATAACTGTGGGTTCTTAGGTGCCTTTTTATTTATTTAGGAGCTATAGCTAGCTTATACAAGTGTGCAAGCTACTAATGTAAACGAGCTAACTAACTTCTTTAACTGCCCATAATCACAACTGAACGCTCTTTATTATTTTCCGCTACATATTATAGGTGCTACAATTGCGGTCTCTAAGTCTGTTGAGGGCTTGTTTGTAATCAACCCTGGATTTAAATGTCACTTAACATGTGATATTAAAAGGATTCTGTATCTGTAACTACCATATAGTAGACTATGTAAACACTATTTAATATTTTGTGAAGAAGAAATGTTGAAAATGATCCAATGCTGTGTATACTTTTCAGGCTTTATGTTGTTTCATGTCAACATTTAGCATTATGAATTGCATGGTAATAAATGTTTTATTATTCTCTTGTCGTCTCACGAGGTATCCTGTTCTTGTCACTGACACTCTTTTGCAAGTTCACACTTTACAGATAAGCTAGTTCAAAGTTCAGTTCACACAGATTAAAATGAACTAGTTAACGTTAATTTCTTCTATTTTTTTTGTTAGCTTGAGTGTTGTTTCAAATTCATTGTGATGTGGCAAACCTTTGGACTAGAGTGGGGTCTATTTCCGGTTGCCAGTCCAGTCTGGTGGGATATATTGTATATCATTTCCAGTAAATATCACAATATAAAAGATGTCTTCTGTTTGAGAAAGTAACGTTACAAACATAGGAAGATAGTAAGTAGGCTACTCACTCATCTTTTAAGTGGTTACATCTCCAGTCTGATCCCCAGCAAGCAGCTGATATTTAAGTGTTTTGTTTACACTAAGTAGGCCAAACAGAAGTGCATATTTAATGGATTCAGTGTGGATAGGGAGCCTCTATGTTATGTGATGTGACGCGATAGTCTGCCGCTCACTTGCTGTTGGGACATTTTGTCATTATGCTCCACTTCTGAGCAGTGACACCTGGTAAATTTGGTATACTGGGCCAGTCTGGTGTTTGGCTTAATATCAAACCGGTTAGAATTGTTTGGACTTGTTTTTTTTTTTTTTTTGTTTGTTTTTTCCCAGATCTAGCGGTCAC
>JAPZEB010000023.1:27153424-27163868 GCA_029783705.1 Chaetodon striatus
ACACCTAACCTTACCAGAAGGGGCGCTAATCATAAAGGCCTAGACACATCAAACCGCTATCAAAGAACTAGTGGCGACCAAGGCAGACTTTTGCATCACCTCATGTCACCTGTGTCCTGGTTGGAAAGTTGCACTTGAACACACCACAAAGACTACAGCCAGTGGCCTACTAACACACATGTTCTGTGCCTGTGTGAGAGGAAATAACTCTTTATACCAGGAGGCGGTGGTAGTCTGTATTTATTATTCAACAGGGGGAACCTTTTGAAGATTGACAGGACAAATTCAAGACCACTAGTTAACCAGTTAACACATTGACAAAGTAACTGACAGGGGAGCAAACGTTAACACGAACAACTTCAAACTATTACTACAATCTTATCTAATATAACAAGTTTGTTTGGATCTCACATTCTCTTGACTTTAGTTGTTTGTTTGCTTTCCTCACTTCCTGACCTTCTCTCTCGTCGTGCACTGAGCCGAACTCAGAGAGATGTTATTCACCGACGGGCTCAACCGTCTCCCACAGCAATTCAACATGCTGAATTGGCCAAAAAAGTTCATGAATGGACTAGTGCCAAGAGTGCAGAACACACTGCAAAAACTAGGGCTGCAGATGCTCACTGACAGCTCAACCATAGACTTGGTGTATCAGGGTTTAAAGATGTGAAACGTTGCATTTGCATAGCTTAAATACATATGTTTATATCAAGCTAGCAATAATTCCTTCAAATAAGGTTTGATACAGTATAAGCAAGAAAAGAAAAAAATCTATATGCTATATATGTTTATTTGTAGAAACTCCAGACAAAGTTTGAGGAAAAAAATTGTTGAGTAAGCTTCTAAAATCCACCTTGAAGTCAGCCCTCCCTCTGTGGTGTGACTAACTTCAGTAATCCATCCCAGATTCACACCTCTAGTGTCAGGCAAGCCCGTTCAGAAAAATCCTTTGGCTTAAACCCAGATTTGCGTGACCCAGCAGCCTGCTTGGGTACAGGTTTATGCAGATACTTAATCTGTCTATGTGTGTGTATGTTTAAATGAAGCCTCATTCTCTTTACAAGCACACAAGCCAACAAGCCGGCCTGACAACCTGTTGGCCACTTTTAATGTAATTAAGACAGACTTGACATTGGTGACCTCAGGCAGGCATGTTCAGAGATACCTGGAGGAGGTAGCTCATATTGTAATGAGAAAATCAAATTATCATGGAGTGGTCACACCGTCATTCCATACATTCATCCATTATCACCTGTGCCAGTGTTTTCACATTTGAAATGGTGGCCCTACAGCTACAGTAACATTTGCATTCAACATAACAAAGGGGCTGAAAATCTTCTTTTGTGTGAAATAAAAGCTTTGAAACAGTTTTACAACAGCGTCATTTTCTTTAATTACGCCAGAGAAACAGGTGGAACACAAAAGAATGTAAACACTTCATATAAAAGGCCTTTCATTTTGGAGTAACTCCTTTAAAATGACAAACACAGCTACAAAGTCGGGTCATGTTAGGTCGAATGCCAATAAGCAGCTTTTCTCAGCTGTAAAAGAGGTCTTGCAATCAACACTTTGATGTTTTCAAACCAGCCTGCGATGACTAACGCTGCTCCAAAAAGGCCAAATCATCTGTGCTCACCTTAAAAAAGGGTTATAAAGGTTATGTCTGTTACTCAAAACACTGACAAACTGCAGCGACAAAGGGGAACACAGATCACAGGAAGATCTAACCAACAGGGATGCGACTGACATGCAAACTCTATAAGGAGGGTGATGAAATGCTGCTAACTGGCAGGCAGCCTAAAGTGAACCACCTTCGTGACAGTGTTTTCAATCGTGATTTAGTTATTTCAAAGCTGAAGTGTTTACATTATTATTCTCCTTGCTGTGCGCAAAATAAAATGTATCATCAAATCAATAGGGAGTAATAATGCTCCTCTGAGCTTGACAGAGCTTTTATAGTTCTGCAAAGTCTTCTTTAATAGCTTATGTGTCATATATAATATGGATTCAAAGTACAGGCTTCATTACTGCAGAACATTGCGCAATAAATTCCAATGCATCCACGGGCCTCGATTAATTTACGCACTCATTCACTCCAGGATGCATCTTTGAATAGCGTTGACCTGCAGGGCCCATGGCCATCTGTGGCCCTTCTCCGCCCCCCTTGCAGAGTGAGAAAAACCCCAGCTGCTCTTTTGGCTGCGGCAGAATTCACCAGGAGGAGTATTTAAAAATCCCTAATCTATCACTCTGCCCAGCCAGCCCTGTCTCCGCTGGCTGGCTTAGAACCTACAGCGATTTGCACTGTCCATTCCACAAGAGAGACATCGTTACTGCTTAGTTAATCTATCACGCAGGGAGGGAGGGATATGGAAAGAGGAGGGGAGAAAGTCATTGGGATCATCCATAATGATTTGGAGATTTACCAGGATCATATGTAAACGACCCCTATGGTATCAAATGCCGAAGAGAGATGTCCCCCACGGGTTGCCACGGCGTTTTTCATCACTTTTATTATTATTTCATTTCATCAGATTACCCCAGTGTCATTGGATCCCTTGCATCCTGTGCTGTATATTGTATACCAGCTCAACAGGGCGCAATAGGGCTGGGGGGTAATCGGACATCCTACAGCGATAATAGAATTAGTAATAACTATTAAAAATGTCCATGGTGGATATGGTATTACCGAGCACGGCAGAGCAGCTTACACAAAAAATGGTTTTTAATCAGCCTATTGAGATGAATGACTGAATACATGTTTACATGGCAGGGATATTATAGAAATTAACGGCATGCATTTTCATTAATATACACAGGCAGTGTTGTTTGACAGTAATATCCAGAGGAGAACATATCTCACTTGCAGGTTCATCACTGCAGTACTCTCAATGGTGCTTTAAAGCACTGCAGTACTGACCTGCAGGCAATTTTGTTATCAACCCTGGACAGCCACTGTTGGTTGTCCAAGGTAACAAAGCATTTTCATGTCCGTGTACTGAGACACTCTACATTTCCTCCCTGGGTTTGATTTTAATAGAGGCAGCCTTTGGCGTGCCGGTGTAGGTTCCCCGGTGAGCTAAGCTCAGCAGTGGCAAGCGGACTTTGGTTCACCCATCTGACATGTTCTGGGCTATTTGTTTCTCAGGAATGATTGTGATTCTCAACCACATTTCAGAAAATCAATGAGATCTGCTTGAGGGGGAGAGGGTAAAAGAACAGGGTCTGAATACATCAATCATGCTCCTTCAACCATTTCGATGCAACACAACATGCAAGAGAACATGGAGAGTCAAGAACATGTGAATCTAGCTTGGCTGTATAAAAACACGTCAATTGACCCAAAGGGAAAATAAAGAGGGCTATCTGATCATGGTGGTGACCCTAAAGTTAATTCGGGGGAAGCACGACAAGATGGTGGAGCACACAAAGCACACACTGGCTTTGTGTATAGACATAGACACTATATAGTCCACTATAAAGTGAGTTTGCCATTTTGTAGTGCTGTCTGAATGTATAGTGGGAATTATTATACCATATATAGTAGACTCAAAGTATCCCACAAAGCACCATTAGTGTACAACCGATGGTCATTCACCAAGAAATTTATCTCATGCATTATGCGATTACAACCTGCTGTACATGTTGAACTTGTGATGACATGTTGAAGTTTGTTTTACCAGTTTAATGTGAAGTCGTTGGTCTCTGAAGAGATAAAAATAAATCAGCGACTGATCTTCTCTAGTTCTTTACAGTTACTGTACAAAGTAGGGTTAATAGCGCTAGCTTATATTGGCGAGCTAAGTCACAAGTAGCTCTGATTTGTGCCGTAATGTCATAATGCATAACATTATATATTACATTCACAAGTTATTACATGATTGACTGGTAAAACTAACTTTAACACAACAAAGATTAATGTGAAAATTACAGACATAAAGTCATCAACATAAACTACCGCACACTGAACTGAGTTACTGTGATTTAATTAAGAGAGAACAACTTGTTTCGCCTGTGGCTTCTTCACTTTCCTTTTTCAATGTTTTCTCTTTCACATTCTTCAAAAACATTTTTCAAATGATAATTTTCCATTAATCCAAAAAGATAATACATTTACACAAAATTACATAGACCAAAAAAAAAAAGCAAAACTCACAAAGAGTACAAGAGTTACAAGAGTATTACATGATTTAACCTCATCTCATTACATAGAGATGACTGAGATGGAGATTTTATAAAGAAAGGTAGACTGCAGGTCCTTCTGTCCCTCTTCACTCACTACGTTTACATGCTGCTTGAGAAAATCGAATTATTGGCTTCGTCCGACTGAAACCAGACTTTCAAATGCATGTAAACAGCTTATTCCGACTAAAATTGGACTATCCGTAGCTCGACTAACACACCTAGATAATTCCATTGAAAATTGAACTGTTGCTGCATGTATCCACTTAGTCCGACTGGAGTGGGACTCGGCATTCGGTGCACGCACCACTTTTTCTTTCGCTGGCCTTTACCCGGAAGAAAAAGGAGATGACATAGCAGCAGTTCACCCCCAGAAAAACAAACAAACAAACACCGTGGCGACCAAGAAGCTGAAGACGCACTTCTGGACGAATGAGAAAACTACATTTATGCTCCGACAGCTAAAGGAGCTAAACATTTTGAAGTTCATGGATGATAGGAAAATGCAAAAGGCGGATTTATTTAATTGAATTTATTATCCCTCTTCAGGTCAACCGGAACTAGTTCAATACGTACTATATTAAAAAGGACATAGCGCAGTATTTGGTCAGAAATTTGATTTTCTCTTCTGCATGTAAACTTAGACTTGACTGATTAGCTGAGCTATGAGCTTAGCTCGACTACTGTGTGCATGTAAACGTACTGACTGTTAAACGGAGAGGGGGAGTGACAGGGAAGTGACAAGGGATCTTGTGGCTCATCTCTCCCTATGGATCCAAATTACTTGTGGAGGGAGATATAAGTTAATATTTATATCACAGAAAATGACTCAAATCCTGTGTTTTCTTAAGTCCATATGGCTCAAGTGTATTCAATTCATGGATCCAAAATGTTTCCCTTCTTAAAGTTCATTGATCAAGTTACCCCACTTGGATCTGTTTTGTACTTTTCAATGCCGGCAACTTTAAAGGAAGTGACTGACCCTTGGTTTTTCTCCTTGTAGTGTCTAGCTGGCATGATCCAAGAATTACTTACATTAGTTGGCCAGGTTGCAATTGCGCTGCTCTCTCCGTTTGTCTGTCTACCAGTGTAACGTTATTTACATGTTTAATGTGAGCAGAGCAGCATCACAACACAAACAGCCACAAAGTATTTTATAATGTTATTTACCAATTTGGGGGAAAAATGGCTCAGTATTTCATGTTTTTATGACAAATATACATGTCAGTATTTGTTATAGATGGGTCACCAGCTGACGTTGATGTTACAGATGAGCTCACTAGTGCTCTCCTCTAAACACCCCACATGCTGAATAGGGAGTAGTGAATGAGTGAATAATTTCAGACCCAGCCAATGATTATGCAGGCTGAGAAAAAGGTTCACAAACTGGAGAGCTATTTGAAGTGAAACTATGAAACTCTTTAATTTCAAACATTATATTATCCTCCTTTTTATGTTGTTTTATGTTGTATGCAAAAATCGCCTCAGTCTGTGATGAGCCCTTTCATCTCTCAAACAGCTTTAATTCGTTTTCTTGGACATGTATGTGTTGATGTGGAACATTTGTGGAGAATTGATAATACGATGTTGGAAAGTAAAAACACACTTACAGGTTCAGATACATGCCTGCTGACAGGTGATAGCTGAAATTATGTTAAAAAATAAATTCCGCAGCAAACTTTAAGAAACATTTCTCCCTGTGCCTCAGTCCTTGCAGTCTGCCTTGGTCTTGTATTCCAATCTCATCGACACAAGAACACTTTCCCTGCTCCTCTGCGCCCCGTTGCCTTTTGTCTGTGGTCAAAAAGCAAACTCTGGTTGATTGGTGGTCATGTAAGGAATCTATTTCTGCCAAGTAGTCCTGCACTTCAAAGCATTTGGCTTAAAAAAACGGAGTGTATTTGAGGTTTCTAGCTCTGTGTTCTCTACAGGAAAAACATGGGAAAAATGTCCATTAATCCCATCAGTCTCTGGGAGTTGGGACTTCTCATTAAACACCTGTTTGAACAATATTAGGCGGATTCGGTATCAGACTGGCAGTAGCTTTTGCACAGCACAATGAATCACCCCATCATGAATGCATTATGAAGACTAAGAGGGCTCGGCTGGGGTTTTAGAGCCGGTGTCTTTGTAATTAGGCCAACTCCAAGCTTACTTGGTGTACTCAATAGGGTATATTTATCTTCATAATCCTCTCCTTTCAATATAGAATAAGTTTGATAATACTGTCACAACTTTGATAATAATGACGGGTATAATAACGTTTTATATAAATGTATGATTTTATGATCTGTTTTGTTTGATTCAGGTAGAAAATATAACATGGTTGAGGGATTTATTCAGTGGGGGAGGGGGGGCTTGATTATGACAAGGATAGTGAGCTCAAGTTAATGAGCTTTGGGTAAAAAAAATGTGTACACACATCAGAGTGCTGTAGTGTCTAAGAATAGATGTAACACATTTAACTGTGGTATTTGGAAAGGTAATACAGTGAGTGTAGTAACATGTGAAACAAGTCTTTAAATGCACTCTGTACAGTCTTTTTCCTGTTAAAAAAAAAAAAGCTTTTCTGGTCAAACGTTCCTGTTCATCAAGCCATCAATTACACTAACAGATTTTCAGATCAGAACAAATTACAAATCTTGTATTTCATTATTTAGATTTTTTTTTCATGAATCAATGCTACTGGTAACACTTTATGTCTGTATGCGGCTATATGTATATATATATGTGTGTGTGTGTGTGTGTGTGTGTGTGTATATGTATATATAGATATGTGTATGTATATTGTTACAGCCCGGCTCAAAAGGCTGCAACAAAAACGGGAGGGAAGACGATGTTCAAACAAAACCAATACATTTATTTACATAAATCAACAGATACGTAAAAATCAGTGTCAGTGATCAGTGGTGTAGGCGTATGTGGATGCATGTGTGTGTGTGTGTGAGCGTGCAAAAAAAAAAAAGAAGAGGCACAGCCGCGCCGCGGTGTCCTCATGGACGGCGTGGATGGAGTGAGAGAGCCAGAGAGGCAGCTGACGTGGGAACATGAACGCTTCACCGGGCCCAGGTGCAGCGCATCAGCTGATGACGGTCCCTGCTCTGCAGAACCTGGAAAAAAGAGCAGACCAACCAGCAACCTGCAAGCCCACACACCTCCAGAATAAAGGGAGGGGCCGTCACAATATATACATATATGTATATATATATTTTAAAAAACCTGTTACAGTTGTAACATGGCTAAAAAACTGCACTAAACAAATAGTTTTCATGGCAAACCAACAATACGGAGCAGCTGAATGTAGCGGCTGGCACATTCATATTGTTCTTCATCTGTGAATACATTGATTAAACGTACAGAATTAACAAATTAGATTGATGGAAGTTGTAAAAATACTACACAACCCATATACTATGTAGAATATAACTGACTGACATTTGACTGCACACAGAGTGCAGGCTTTTTGGGGAGGCCTGTGTGAAATTAAGCACTGACCCCTGGAGGGTCGCTGAGGCAACCCCCCAAGTCACTAAGCTTTACAGGCTAAGCTATACAGTAGCCACATAGTCCATTTATATCTGTGTCGCGGTTTGTATGTGCTTTCTCTTTTGCGTTGTGTGATGAACCAGTCACAGACGTTCTCTCTTTGGCTGCAACTGGCTGTTTATTCACGGGGACAGCACACTGGTAACAACAGAATCACATTAGATCTCACAGCGACCCTCGTGGTAATAAGCTCCATAAATTGCACAGGGACAGGATGCTGCAGACTGGCAATGATAAACAGCAAATACAACAATAATAAAAGTCTCTTTACTTGTTAACGTGGTGAACAAAATAAAATGATAACATACGGACCTGGTAACAACAGAATCACATTAGAGCTCACAGATACCCTCGTGGTGATGAACCCCACCCATTGCTTAAACAAAGAAAGGACGAAATCGTTCAGTAAGTGAGCAGGTTACAGAGGATAGTCCCTCCAAGACCACATCCAAGTCACAACGTGGTGAGTCCAACAGATCAATATGCAGGTTGTTTTAAGTGTTGACTCTAAACTGGCCGTAGGTGTGAATGTAAGTGTGTCTGTCTTTAAGTGTTAGCCCTGCTTTTGTCTTGAAGCCTGTCCAGGGTGTACCCCACCCCCTGCCCAGTGTTAGCTGGGATAGGCTCCCCCGTGTGACCCCCAATAAGCAGTTACGGAAAATGAATGAATGAAAATTAGTGGTATGGACATATGGGGATTCTACCTTACAGCGACCAAATGTAGAATGTTGCTGCTGCTCTGCATCCACAGTTGATTAGTATAATAAATCTAAGGAAGAATTTGAATGAGTAATTCATCATAATATCTGCGTGCAAACCCAACTAATCAACCAACATGCATCTTAAATTTCGAACCCAGTAACATAATACTCGATCAACAAACTACAGCGATACCCATTTAAAACCAGGCTTCCCATGTGGTGCTTGCCTGGTTCTGTACAGTATAGAGTCATTACCACAGCAATGAATGTGTCGTGTAAACAGGCGAGAGCTGGTAATTGCGAGTGATTCCCAAAAGTTCCCGTGTGCTTTATTTTCAGCATCAGTGCATTATTTCCTAATTATCTTGCTGGGCTCTTAGTGGAGTATTTGGACAGGCATTTGTCTCCAGGCAGCAGCATTGCAGTCAGTGTTTTCTCTTTGTGTGTGTACCTGCAGGCAAGGCCTCGCTGGAGATCTGGCAGTGAGCGAGCGCATATGTGGTGAGTCATCCTCGCACTGTGGCTCTGATGACACGCCGCTGCATGCGCTCGAGCACATGGTGGGTTACACTTGACTACAGGCGATTAGGGGGACTCAGTGATCTTTAATCATGTAGTCAGTGTCGTGCCCCCTCCATGCGTACAGGCCTTGCTTCTGTTAAGTTCAGAGCTTGCGGTGTCAAGTAGTTACGTGTGTAAGGTACTTCTGTCTCACTCAAGGTATTTCCATTCAGCGAGACCTTTACTCGATTTTAATTTTCAGAGAAAAATATTCCTTGTTCTCCACTACATTCATCTGGCTGACGTAGTGTGACGCTCTGCAGCATAAGGTTTTAGGGGAAGCACGGTGGATCAGTGGTTAGTGCTGTCGCTTTGCATCAAGAAAGACCCAAGGCCTTCCTCTGCTGAGTTTATATGTTCTCCACGTGTCTGTGTTTCCTCCAGCAGCTCCGCTTTCCTCCCACAGTCCAAAGACATGCAGGTTAGGTGTCCTGGAAACTCTAAATAGCCCGTAGGCGTGCATGTGAATGCGTTTTGCTGTTTATATGTGTTATCCCTGTGACAGACTGGCAGCCTGTCCAAGGTGTACCCTGCCTCTCGCCCACTGCATGCTGGGATTGGCTCCAGCCCTTTTGCGGCTGTGGGCAAGATAAGTGGTAATAGAGTATGGATGGATGCATGGATTACATTACAGTGTATTTATTTAGCTGATGCTTTATCCAAAGCGATTTTCAATATGTAACCAAAAGACTGCAAGAATCAAACAAGTACGTACATTAACTTAATTAAATATGCTGAATGGCTTGAAGTGCTACTTTCAGAAACAATAAGCGATAGTGAAAGACTAATGAAAGGTATGCAGGTAGTGCTGGTGACTGTTTTGAAACATTATTGCCGGCAAAAGTAAAAGCCAACCACAGATTCACTTTTGTTTTGGAGTGAGTTTTGTTAGCTTGGCTTTTTGCCTCGCTATATTTTTTTTTTTTTTGTCGGCACTGTGTCTGTTTTTCATACCTTCCTCTTGTGTGTGTGCTGCTTATGGTCTGCCACCTGGTCACTTCCTTTTTTATAAAATCCTGACTGCATATGCGTGCTGTGCCCAGGAACATCCTGAACACAGCAAGACAAGAAGGAAATTAGAATATACACACAGAAGGAAGGAGTCTCTATAGATAAACACACCACCACACACTTCTAGTGGGTCATAAATGATGATTGAGAGGGATTGCTTTTGTATGAGTCTGTACATCCAGGGCTTGAAATACTTCTGTGTCCATGAGGGCTGCCCCTGACTAAGACTTTTCATAGTCCACCAATGGTCATCATTTAGGGCCATTAGTCGACTAGCTGCCTGCGTGTTTACAATATTAATTTAATTATTAAATTATGTATTTTAGCAACACAATGGTTTGAATTGAAGGTGTGAGAAAGAATAGCATCAGTAACATTGTTAACACTGTGCTACATTACAGAGAAATACAAACCGTACTAATGAACCTTCATTAATATAGGCC
>JAPZEB010000023.1:27183785-27199434 GCA_029783705.1 Chaetodon striatus
GACCCCACCCAACACACACACACACACACACACACACACACACACACACACACACACACAAATTGGACATAATAAATAAATAAATAAATTTAAAAATATATATATATAAAGGAAATGGTGGAGTGGAGCATATGTGGAAGCATTACAGTCACTAATAATACATAGGTTGGGCAAAAAAACAGACACTTACCATTATACTGAGTGGGGGACCTTCCCAAAGGCAACATAGGCAGCTGCCCAGGGCACCACCCCGAGCAATCAACCACAGGAAATTGAAGAGTGGAGCTTTTATAAAGTGCATTAGAGTTAGAAAAAAACCACAATATCCAGTGCGCAGTACCAAAAGAAGAAGACCAACTTCGCAAATTTGCACATAGCACATTCTCTGCTTTTTATTGGGCTGCCCCCTAATAGTCAACCAAACATTAGTCCACCACAAAGGTCATCAGTTGGCAAGATTTCCTTGGTTGCTTAGCAACCTCAGATGCAACCTGCCGCTGTCCTCTCAGAGGCTGACATCAAATTGAGGCACAATAGTAGCGCCCGGAGCCCAGCCTAGCGTTTTCCAGGTGGTTAAAGACACAGCATGTGTACAGCCTCTAATGTTCAGAGCTGGTACCTGCGGTTATTCCACAGGCTAGTTAATAACATGTCTGCCAGCCCAAAATATATAATTAATCATTAAATTAATATCATAAACATGTGGGCGACTAGTCGACTAATGGCCCTAAATAACGACTATTGGTCGACAAGGAAAATTCTTAGTTGAGGGCAGCCCTAATTTTTTAATTTATTATTTTTGGTTTTTGGTGAAGTTGATTGTTTGTGTTGATTTCTCATTAGCTCTTGTTCTTATTCGTGTTGAATACAATAATAATAAATAAATAAAAACATTCTGGAATGCAGGAAGCTTGCTTAGGACACTAAATGTGCGAGATCTCGCCCTGATTGTATTGCAGTTCAACAGAAAATCAAACTTCAGTATTACAGGTTGCCATTGAGTTACAACAAGATCTCAAAAGTAGCACTGTGTAAGCTTTAAATTGTATTGCACTGTTGTATTGTAGGATGTTTCTTTTATTTTGTCCAGCCCCCGTATTCATTTGACAGTATTTTACAGGCAAAAAACCCCTGGAGACCAGCTTGTTCCATAAATGAAATATTTTAACTGAATATTATCTTCTGTTCTCTCCATACAAACATTTATGCCTTTCCTATATTTATGATAAATGAGCCATGACCTTTTCCTGCTGTAGATCTTTTCATAATTTATGTGAAATAAGTCATTCAGAAACTTCCCTCCAATCTTACGTGACACCCAGTATATACAGATAGTTCTCTCGTCAGGGTTTAAATAAATCTATTCCTCACGTGTGCGAGCAAGTGAATCATCATGTCTTTTTTTATCGCAGCACAAATCCAGGAAATCAAATTGAAATATCACTTGGCACACTGAGCAATTCTGCTCCCTCTGTCCCTCCTCCTGCAGCACAAAGTGCAGTCCCACCGTGTGCTTGATGTTCAGCCACAGGCTAGTCAGCTGTTGGCCTCTTTTTTTTTTTTTTTTTTCTTTTTTTTTTAATGGCCTACTTTCCAACCAGGATGGAGGTCTTTGGAACCTGGGGATAAACACTCCTACATCTGTGCTCAGTGCCTTACAACTTATGTCTTGCATTGTGGAGCTGCAGCTGTACATCGAATTGTGCTCTCTAAATGTATCTCACATCTGAGGATGGTACAAACTCAGCTGGAAAGGAGCCAGGTAGCTTTAACCATGAGCCAGTGGCAGCTGCACTGCTGATCTTATGCCAGTGTTTTGTGAAGCTCCTCTGTCTGTAAATGTAGTTTTTAATGTGAATTGATCCGTTTTATTTTAACATCATACATGAATGACTGAACACTTTCAAGTTCCTACAATGGAAGTAGGACTGAGTACGTTATCTATTTAATTCTGACCATTGGGAAAAACCTTTAGTCACTATTATCATGACTATGATTTTTAAATGCATAGACATGTTCACACAGCCCAGCTGACATTGTTTCCACAGTAACATTTGTACATGTCATACTTTGCATATCAGCATTTCATCAGTGACATAGTTCAGATTACATGTATATGAGCTGAGTTTGTCATCAGAAGGTGGGAGGGATGATGGATGGTGTGAAACCTAGGCGAGGTGGCTGCGAAGCAAAGTTGTTTGCACACTGTTCAAACAGAACCTGATGGTTTTTAGTGAGACGTCGCAGCATCTTCAGCCATGATTATGACACCAAAACGGGGTGATTGAATAACACATAGGTGGCATTTCCAGCTGTAATCATGACACCAAAATTGGATGTTTTTTAGTGGGACATTGCAGCATTTCTAGCAGTGATTATGGCACCAAAACGAGGTGATTTAGCAAGGCATTGGTAGCTTTTCTAGCTGCAGTTGTAGCATCAAAATTGGGTATTTTTTAGTGGGACAATACAGCATTTCCAGCTGCAATTGCTGCACCAAAACAGGATGATAGAGCGAGACATACATGGCTTTTCCAGCTGCAATCGTGGCCCCAAAACCAATCAGTTTCAGGTTGACATTGATGGCATTTCCAGCTCCAATTGTGGCATCAATACCAGGTGATTCAGTGAGACATCTGTGGCATTTCCAGCTGTGATTGGAGCATCAAAACAGGGTGATTTAGCAAGACATTTGTAACTTTTCTAGCTGCAGTCGTAGCACCAAAAGTGGGTATTTTTTAGTGGGACGATACAGCATTTCAAGGTGTGATTGTGGCACTAAAACAGGTTGATTGAGCAAGACATAGGTGGCATTTCTAGCTGCAACTGTAGCACCAAAATTCAGTGTTCTTTAATGGGACATTGCAGTATTGCCAGATGTGATTGCTGCACCAAAACTCTGATATTGAGCAAGACATAAGTGGTATTTCCAGCTGCAATCGTAGCATGAAAATAAGGTGTGTTTTAGTCGGAAACTGCAGCATTTCCAGCCGTGATTGTAGCATCATAAGTAGGTATTTTAAGCCAAAACATGATCTAACCCTAACTAAATATGTTTTTGGCCTAAACATAACCACATGTTTAACCACAGCATTGTTAAGACATAGGGAAACATAAAGTTTCAAAATATCTTCTACAGAAAATGTACAAATGTTACATATCTGCAGTTTGCAGAGACAATGCCAACAGTAATTCTGGCGGTGGGTTGGGCTACACCAAACAACAAATATCCGTGACTATCACAAGGATTATCTCATTAGAATGCCTTGATCTTTAAAGTACCTGGGAAACTGTGGGATTACTCACGTGAATTCTCATGTTTACTGCTTACAGTAAATAACCAGAGTAAGGCAAAATGTCTGTCAGCATTTCAGCCACAGAGGATTAGTGGCAGAGGATAAAAAACTGTCCTTAGATTCTCTTTTACTAACAAGAGTCACGCAGCCCAGTGCCTGCCACCCTGCAACACCAAGATAACAATCAGCAGATAATCTTGAATGTGATAACCTACAACTAGTGACACTGTCTCTGTGTCATAGATGCAGTACACCACCCCCTTCAGCACTATGGTAACGAAATGCAAATAAAAACAAACCCCACTCTTCCTTTATAGTCCAAACTTAAAATCTCATTTGTGTGTTTCTCCTTGGTGTATACTTTGTCTTGTGTACTTACATGCTCACCTAAGGGAACTCATTGAAATTGTATTTATTTTACTGCATTTATGAATGTTGGTGTTCTCCTACGTGTGTGTTTGTGTTTGTGGACATAAAAATTGCTTTTTTAGTAAGAGAATATTTGAACACGAGGGTGTCCAAAAGGTAAATAAAGATGCTATAACTTCAAGGTCCCATGCCAGCTCTGGCTGACGACCTTTGTTAAATGTCAAACCCCTGTCCTTCTCAGTCGATGTGTTCTGTGTATGTCTATACTATCAGGTCTCCAATAAAAGGAAAGATGCCCAAAGTAATCTTAAAAACTCTAAATACTCTGCAACACTACAGTATATGATTTAACCAAGTACCAACATGCCTGTTGCTCTGAGTTTTGATAGTCTGGTCAACTCTTTTCAACACAACTGGACCCATGAAAAAAAAGCTTAGTTCAATAAACACTCTCCTCTCCATGATGTACCATCAACACAACTTTAAATCTGCAGGAGCTTTTCATTTGCAATCATCAGGTGCTGAAATAACAAGCATGAAAATAAATGCTTATTGGGTGATGGTGTTGGTGCTAATGTTAGCGAGCGTCCACTTTCCTCGTAGATAACAAGCCCAACGGCAGGGTGGGTCCTCCTCAGTTGGTGAATCTTATCAAGGGACAGGCAGCTTACATCGCTAATGAGCGGTAGCTGTGTGAATTTGTTGAATCAAGAAACAGAAAAAACAATTTGTATCAACATGCGTGGGCTAAAAGACATGTTACAGATAATAGTGCACCGTGAAATATGACAGCTCATCTCATGGCAACGCCCACTCTCAGCTGTCACTCAAGTGATGTCCACACCGAGACTCAGTTTTGGCCTCTTTTGAACAATAGAAAAAATATGAATGGTAGCAATTAAAAATTTCTTACACAAAATATGTGAACACTTAAAATTCTAATCTGTTTTTAATACAACCATGCCACCATGTTCTTCTGTTCTAAATACATGGACTAGACACCTCCCCTCAGCTTGCCCTGTTTTACCCTCTTATGCACCCATAAAGAGGTATAAGGGGATACAAGGACGTCGGCAACAATCATGTACATCCTAAAAATAAGCAATGATAACCACATTTTATTTTTAACCAAAAAAATGACCATTACTTAATAAAACAACAAAAAATAAACACTGTATTTATTGTAGCTGTAGCAAATATTGCTTGTTTCACAATAAAAATAATGAAAACCCCCTCTCCTGAAATTGTAATGAGTCTATTTTTCTTTTTTTCTTTCTTCATTTATTTATTGTTTGTATACAACCGTTGCAAAAATAAAAAATAAATAAGTAATGCAGAGGACCTTTTCAGTGACTTAAGGTGCATCCTGTCTTATGTATGTCCTATTTTTTTTGCGCTGATATCACAGTGACAGGAAAACTCACAACAAACATAGCAAACAATTTATGAAAATTTAAAGAGCAGATCTAAAAATAGCAAAGACTCCTTGTAAGATTGCCAGCTTACGTATTGATGTGCATCACCCACAGTGGAATCTCATCAAACTGAATTTATATTTCTGCCTGAAATAATTACAAATGCAACATATTAATCAAAGTGAGTTTTTCTTTGTGTAAAATGACCCCTTAAATTTTCATCTTGGTGGCCGTATTCAGCTGAGCGCTCACGGCCATTAAACATGAGATTATGATTAAAGCGTCATGTCAAATACACGGGGTCATACCAGCGTCTTATGGCAGACATCACCTCAAGAGATTCACTGGTGACAGTGAGTCCAATGTGTGGCTCATCTGTGAGGCGAGGAGGATGATGAGTTGTGGATTCTGCTTGAGAAGTTTTCAATTTCTTCCCTTCCCGAGACTCACCAGTGAGGAAAATACACATTCAGAAACATGCCACACAAAAGAAGAGGCAAGTTTAATGAGTGGCAAAAGGTTTTTCTGAGGCTAAAATGCAGCAGGAAGGACATATGCATGCATATAGCATAAGTTTATATGCATTGCTTTAATATGCTTTACCCTTTAGTAGAAAGTGCTTATTATGCAGGGAGGAAATCTGGGATGCACAAAGTGTGAACGATTCTTAAGGTGCAGCCAAATCCAACGGTCTGAGCGCTAAGTATTCAACAAAGGTCAAGTGAATGATTATCTTGTTGAGGGAACAATCATCTCTGCAACGTTTCACTACATTCTGTTGAATTGTTGATCACAGATGGAAAGGGCTATATGTTTCCCCCCCTCTTCCCCTCCTTTGTTTTTTCATCTACATTGTAGTTTCACTCCACTGCTCAGCATTTACGACTGCCATAAATGGATTGTTTTGTCCCGCCATCAAATCAATCTGCCATTCTCACTGACACACGACATTTGTTTTGTGCTTGAGGTGTTCGAAAAGAAACAAATGGGAAATTGGCCATCACCTTGGTGTGAAGTCTTCGGGAATCCGCTCGTTCTCAGTCACTCGCATCCACTCTTGTTGATATCCCTGCTCCTAATACGCCCGTATCAAATGAAGCAGTGCGGTATTATAGCGCTGAGTTGGATGACTGCCATCACAAAAGCAGTGAAATGAATATATTCCTGGCGCTTTTTCGAGGATGGAAATTTAATCAATTGAAAACAGGTCGGGGTTTATTATTGAAAGCTTGCCAGTGCTGCCCCATTAATAATGACCTGATTCAAAATTCAGACCCGGTGTAATTTGTAGACAGAAACTTAAAACAATGTCTCACAAATAAAATCCTGTTATACAGATACATGGTAATGTATGTTTAAGTTGCTCCTGGAGCACACATAATTCAGTTTAGCTTTGCTGAGTGACTCCTGGCATGTGAAGAGCATGCACTTAACACAGTGACAGATGTAATAAACTAAGGTCGAAATGTTAATCCCTTCCACAGTTATATCCACATTACATCATTATTGTCATATGGACACTGACGCTGGCCTGTAAAACTGATGAGGATTTATTCCTTTTAGTCAGGGGCATAATAACTGTATGTAATATTCTTGGTACCATCTCTTATGATCTTGACAGACACACACATAGAATTGTGGGAGCGTGTGAGAGTACGGGTGAGAGGGATGGAGGAGGAGGAGTAGTAATATATGAATATATAATGTGTTTGGCACATGAAAATATGGCAGACTGAAACGTAAACCTCACATCAGAATTTCTGTCAAATAAATGGGCATTTCAAGCACACAGAAATAATGAAATTTCACTCACTTATTTTCATTTTGCCTGCTCCTAATCTATCAAGGTGGGATGCAGACGTTCAACAACAGATGTTCTTCATTATGCTGTTGTTTATACAGCACATCTAGCTTTAGGCTGCGGCACATTGAGCAAAGGGCTGATTCCACTTATTGGATACACAAGAACAACAAACCTATTAAAAATTGTGGTATGAACAACAGTATTACAGGCCCAGAGGAGACGATTTCATTAATATTATTACACATTTGGAAGACAACCAATGAAACAGCAAAAACGTCCCCCTTGTTTCTTTTGTACGAGGGACTGATCATTACTCCACTGTTTGGTTGGTATACTGAACTTGGAAGTGCACACTGCAGGCAATATCTTGTGTTCTCACGTAGTGTTGTGATCTACTCACAGGGGAGGAGAGGGGCTATAAAATCCAACAGCCTGCAGCTGAAGCTTTACGGGGTAGACGAATATGAGTTTCCTCCATTTAAAACAAATGGATTCTACGCTGACAAAATGAACAAGAGCAGAAACTAAAACAAATGATAATACTTTTTAAAGGATAGTGGGGAACGACACTGTACTTTTAAGTTCCTGGGTGACAAAATTTAACAGCTTCTTAACTGGAGCTTTTCACAGCGTGATCAACGACACTGTACGGTTCTTCAAAGCACACAGCAGATTTTCATGGTGCACAATTAATCACACACACTCACACATTCATGTTTATTGTTAGGCTGCAGCCTCTAGTGATTATAGTAATTATGATGGGAGTAAAAGAGGAAGTCAGGTGACATAGTCTAAAGGTGGATTTGTAGTTGCACAGCAGCTTTATGTACGGTTTATAACGTAGCCTACGCTTGTGGCCCATGTCACTGTGAGCATTTATGCTTGTGTGGTGGTGTGTTACATCTCAAAAACACAGTTACATGGGGTTGTATTGTATTGTAAGTTTAATTGATTCAAAACAAACATTAAGCTTGACTTAATATCAGCAATATCAAACACAAGTGTACAAATCGGTTGCAGTATAAGTCACAAAGGTCACAGATGAAACATGTCTTTTACCCACAAATGCACCATGCTAATGTTATTAGCATAAGCCTATGGAATTTTACATTGCATAAATTAGCCTAGTGGCTAGCAGAATTTCTTTTAATCATATGAGGCCAGGTTAAATCACACACAGGACTTAGATGTTATGTGGAGCTTTATTGTTTTCGATATTGTTTTTTGTCTGTGAAATAAAAGTAATAAGAGCTTTGTCTCCACTAAGGGAAATGGTTTTTAGTACACAAAAATAAACACAAGGTTTGTGTTGCTGCAACGTGTAGTTTTAATTTCTGGGGAGGTGCATGTCAGGCTACTGCCTAGGGTACACGCCTATGCAGAACATACGTCATAGATGCAGCGTCAGTTTGATGCATAAGTTTGAATCCCGCTTAAAGAGTGACAAACTCCACGTGGCTAGGAGGCCGGGGTTAAACTAACATGGGACTTTAAAGCAAACACAGGACTTTCAACTCAGCTTAACTCAGCTCAGCTCAACTTTATTTACATGGCACATTTGATACAAACATGCAACCCAAAGTGCTTCACATAGCAAAATTGGAATGACACAGACACAATCTGAAGGGTAACAAACATCTGAACATAAAGTTTAGAAGGTTAGAAAATAGTAAAAATAAATAGGCAATGAAATATATATGTTAAAAAAATAAATAAATAAACAGAACAAACTTACAAAATTTTAACTCAAGTGTGATTGTTTTCCTAAACTTAACCAAGTCGTTAATGCCGCCAAAACTTAGCTGCGACTGTTCCACATTGTTAACCAGATGCTAAAAATGTATGAGGGTTGTCTTGCATGCTTCTAGCATACTGGTAGGTGCAGTGTGCCCCATCTGAAGCAGTATGATGGCAGTCATCACAAGTGGTAGTGTCCATTTAATTGGCTGGTAACATTTGACAGAGGTGATAAATCCCCTTTAGTTACCCTTCTCATCAATATTTTAATACAATATTTATAGATTATGACCATGTCAACAAAAGAGTGATTTTGTGTTCCCTGTTTTTTCCAGTTTCTTACAAAAAATAGTTTAATTTCTGCTTTCCTGTTTTTTTGATCATCTTATGACCCCACAAATTTATCTTGTGACTCTTAAAGGGGTCCCGACCCCCGGGTGGGTTGATACAGGAAACTCGAGTCTGTCTTTAAAAAAAGATTCAATTTTTAAATTTTTATAAAATATTAAAGTAAGATCCTCAAAAAAAAAAGAAAAGATCTGCTCTTAAATCCGGAGGGGAAAAATGATGGTGTGTCTTTGTAAATGCTTTATAACTTTAAATCAAAGCTTTCAAGAAGCAGCCTCAAGTGTTTCTCTTTTTCTGAGCCTTCCCTCTGACACTACTGAATACTAACGGTACTCGTTGTCTCTGTATCCATGAAAAACTGCAGTGTTACTCATTCCAAAACAAGCTTAATGAGCGTTATTCTCAGGTCAAGAGAATAAACTCAGCTTTCTTTTGACACAAATTTCATTTCGAGCAAAATGTTTTAATATTCCAGTACACTCTTCTCTACTTGAATTCATGACCATTCGAATTGTGACATCCGCTGCCCTGGGATGGGTATTCAAGACTGGCATTTAAATGGGCAAATAGCTCCTTCAAATACGCAATTAAGGAGACACAAAGAAATTGTATTGTTTTTCTTGCATTATGCATCAGAAATATGTTGACACTAACTAAAGCAAAACAAAAATGACTGGCAGGAAGGCTCCTGAGTGGGACAGCCATACCTGGTAGATAAATGTAATATCTTAATATATGTATGTGTGTGTGTGTGACTGGCAAACACTTTTTCTACAAAAGTAAATTCAAATAGTTTTTCCGCCTCTGTCTCTGTGCCACAAGCTGGCCACGTCTAATATATAATTATAAATTTACTATGAATTGAAGCCTCAGAGATGCCAAAATAAATTGTTTTTCTATGAATAGTGTGTATTGCTCACATTGTGTTGCCCTAATTTCGCCGTGTTGTTTCCTATGTTCAGCGTTCCCTCTTGGATTTCAGACAAACGCAGTGTTGATTCTCTCCATGAATATCAAATGCGAATGAATATTAATCAATTCCCCTGGCAAGCCTCAACCAGAGTGAGAATGGAATCAAACTGCAAGATGTCACAGTGAAGAGCAAACACCCCGCTGCTCCTCCGTCTAACATGGCCTTCCACGTCTTAAAGAAAAAGCAATGTGAGGTATATTTAGCCGGCAGAGGGGATATGCACCCCTGACCTCAGTCTTGACAAAGCAACGATTACATTAAAAGTACCTCCACTTCACAGGAAAGTCAGTTTAAAACTTATGCGGGCCTTATTTCCCACATTCCCTGCTTGTGTTGAATATGCTGATGCAATCTTCTGCCCGGAATTTCAGATAACACCAGGGAGCCGACTGGCAGGGGAAAATGTATTCAAACTTCCATCAAACCGCAGACACAGAAAGTGGAATCACACAGATTTAAAGAGGTGCTAAATTTTATTCATTACTGTTAGAACAGCAGTAAGAGCTAATAACAAACAATAGAAATCCTGTTAACATGCTGTCGATTTTGTCGCTAAAAAAAGTCCTTAGCAGGAGAACCATCAGCGCTCACATTTGTTTCTATAGGAGGGCGGCTTAGTATGCTGGATTTAATACATGAGTTCTTTGGGGAGTTTGCGTGGTGTGTGGAGAGGTGCTTACCGAGGGATGGAGGCTGTGGAGTTGTCTGGCTGCTTGGGAGACCATGCGTGCTGCTGCACCCAGTGGGAAGCTAATGACCGATGCACACTAGCTACGCAACGAGGATCTCCAACACAGCTCTCCAGCTCTCTCTGGCAGATGGGATTTTCTCCAGTAATTGGAGCTGAGAGTGGGTGCACATATACCATTTGGGGGGAAAAAATGGCAGATATGAGATGCCAGGGTTGATGCAGAAATAAATACATACCTAGTGTACTTACAATCCTGTAGCTTACCAGTCATCAGTGATACATCACAAATAGCACATATTTCTATACAGCTAATATTAAATGTGTGTTTTATGTTGTGTTGAATTAACATTTCTGGTATTTCACCTCAAAATTCTGAATCTCACTTGTTGTTCTGGGACATGTTTTCATGTGAACAGCCCTGGAAGATTCATGTCTCACCGGTGTTGCATGAAAACAGAATTGAATCACTTTGGAGGTTGTGAATTAATGGAGTGGTTTAATTCGCTTTAGGCATAGTTGACTGCCCTATTGTTAGCTGTCCCAAGAGAAAGATCGCCCAGGTGTGTTATGTGTGTGTGGAGAGCCAGGTACAAAAATAAGTTTGCTGCTTACAGCCGCGTGTATTACCATGCAGATAAGAATGCAATATGCAACTGTATGCACGCATGGTCGCCCAACAGAGAAACACACGGGGGAAATGCTACAAACCTCTGCTGTTGTATTATGCAGGCAGCCTTGATTTTATCTTTTTTTCCCCAATCTGAATCAAGGTGGTAGGATGAATAAAAATCAACTCATGCACTAAGGTGGTATTCCTCGGTACATGAGGATGTCATAGAAGGAGGGGGCTTTTGCCTCATTTGAATTATGTGGGATAGAAGGTAGCACTGGGACAGATTCATATGGTCGCATAACTAGAGATGGTGGCAGCCAGTGTCATTCTGCCGCTGCTTCACTCATTCCAGGAATTCCAGCTGTTTGACATCCTAACTCTCTTATTCTCAACCATAGTTGTGTTTTTTGTTTCCAACATAGCCGCCCAGTCACCAGAATAAATGTTGGCATTTTATGTTTCTGCAAACTATGGATATGGTTTCGATCTTGGCAGGATGTCTTGCTAAAGAACAACCAGTTTTGGTGCTACAGTCATGGTTGGAAATGCTGCAGATGTCTTGAAAAGTGGTCATCAGCTTGGCAGCCGTCTCGTCAGGTGCAACACACTCCATCCTCTTCACATCCTGATGACTCAGTTAGATTATACACACGTAATCACTATGTCACTCTAAAAGCGTTAAAATGATAGGTATGAAACATACAAATGTAACGTTGTCTGTGGTTTGCAGAAATGTACAATGCCAACTTTTCCCTGTGGAGTCTGGGCTAAATAAAGAACCATAATGGCATCAACAGACAAGAATAAAATAGAGCAAGGTATAAACATTAGCCAGCCTACAATTAATTAAAGCAGTGGTTCCCAACTGGCAGGTTGTAGTCCAAAAGTGGGTCATGGGTCCATTCTGAATGGACCACAAGTGACTCGCAAATGTGTCAAGTTTGTGAAAAACGCTCTTTATTTTGAAGTACAGTGAATTTCCAGAACAGACCTTTTATTTTGAAGTGTTGTTTCCTTCTGTAGAGTGAGTGACTAATGGACAGCTACTTGACAGAGACAGCAAACTAGCTCATTGACGTGGCAAAATGCAAGATGATGTTGAACATACTAAACTGTGTGGACCTTGAACTAATGACTAAGGAGAACTCTGGACCCATGGCTGGACCAGTTGGGGAGCACTGCTTTAAAGTATATCTTAGCTGACAGAATCTAGCTTTCGAGCTAATGACGATTAATACTATGTGATGTGAACATGGTTTAAAAGGTCTATGCAGGGGATTATTATATCCTTTCAAGTAGCATCTACTTGCCTGAAATGATGGACCTGGGCTAATGTGCAGTGTCTGTGTTTGGTTGCTTGTTCAAGCACGTTAGCATTCTGATATAAGTGTGATATATCTAAGGTAATTGTTATGACCATGTACCCGACCTGAACCTGACAGGACCTGATGAGTCGTGCCAGGTTCAAACAAATATTTACAACTGATGTTCTAGCGTTTGGCCTAAAAATGACAGACCTACTGTCTGTGTTGGGCTACTTCCTGATCAGTGCCAGGGTTCATGATTTTTGTGACAACGCTTGGGCGCAACACACAGGCTGTTTTCAATGTAAATATTCATATAAGTTAACATTAGCTAGCTAACAATGGAGGACGTGAGACAAAATTTGTCATCACCTACACCAAAGCTCGGTTACTCATGGTATCATGGCCACTCCAGCTGGGAGCAGCAGTGAACAGAAGTTTAGTGTTGCTGGAGGAACCATTAAATAGAGGAGGACAGGGCTGAAGCCATACATGATGGATGAAATCTTTTTCCACCATGATAACGCCAAACAACCCACAAATGCTGGACTTGTTGATGGAGGTTACAGTTTAAAATGAGTTCATGAAGACGAAGACTTAAGATATACCAATATTAGGCTTAAAAACAGCTGATGTCATTGCGTAGTGTGTGTGTTAAAACAATCTGCCTATATAAGACAATGCCTTGATTGTCTTTATAAAGGTGCCATGTGTGTAAACACAGTATACAGGCAAGCTGTAACCTCGGTAACAACAATAACATGACAGGGACAAACTTAGTGCTTCAGTACAATAACTGCATTGGGCTCTGGTCAGGTTTTGACATAAACAGAACGCGTGTTGAGTTCGGGTCTGGCTCGGTTACTACTTTCTGGACCTTGGATCAGGTTTGAACAGGACAATGAGGCCCGAGCTGCACTCTACTGTGTATTCACAAGTTGAAAACGGGTGATAATTTTGACTCCCACACCATGTAAATGCAGCATATAAAGCACAGCGCTGTTGGAAAGGTAGAAATATACCATTGCTGGCAGAAACAGACTTTTACTCATGGTTAACATTTTGACTCGTCACAGCAAGAAAAGCAAAGGTGTAGCTAATAACATTAAGAATGATTTCTTTTTTAAATTTAGGCGGTGCCAGTGAGCCATCCAGTGAGTAAGCATGCACAATACCGGGGCTCTGGCACTGAAACACCTAAATGGAATACAGCCATAATTAATATGATTAGTTACACCTGTGTTTGACGAGTCAAAGTGTCCACGGTGGGAAAGGTCTACTGCAAGCTCATTTTCATTTCCCTCCTTCCTCCAAATCTGCAGTGAACTGTGGACTGCTGATGAGTGATTAAACACAGGTGTGTTACCTCCAGTGCTGCACATTACTATGCCTCTGTCCGCAATGCTGAACAAGCTCGGCACCACAACGATCCCTTTGCATGGGGCTCTTGTGGAGGAAATGCAGCCTGCATTTTGTCACGCATTGTATTTTGACTGTCGAAGAAGCTCAATTCATCACGATAAATACTTCTTATTCTAAATACACTCATGTTCTGATCATGCAGTGCAATCATGAACTGTGCTCACAATATTTATCAGTTTTCTAGAACTCTGCAGCTTTTGAATTTGTTCAGATTATGCACATAAATCAGTGGTGGCCACAGATCTTTTAGTGCCCCGAGCTGAATTTCAATGAAATGAAGTATATGAACAGGTAGCCTATGAAGTACTTAACATACCTATGAGTGAATCATGTTGATGCATGTTGATGCAAGTGCAATGTAGGAAAAAAGAAAAAAAAAAGCTCATACAACCACATCACAAATCACTCACATTATCGTTCTATCCCGTTGCTGTCAATACCCAGCATTTATGAGGATAAATGTGCCTTTCGCTACAATGCATGAAGGTGTGAACACAAGTTGTCATCTTGTGTTTCCTGTCAGTGAAATAACCTTTAAACCAGACAGCGCAGCGTGACAGATTTGGCTCTCATACTGTGTAACATATTAGACCCAACGTGTCTGCATGTGGTGGAGCTTCATGCATCCTTATTCAGACGTATTATCAGTTAAGGAAATAACACGTTACGAAGAAGCTTCTTCCTGTTGGCTAACTGGTCTCTACTGGTTTGACATGCCCACCATTTACTTACAAACAGTATACAATTATTGTAATACATAGAAATCATTGCGGCCTGTGGGACTCCACCCAAGGTAGTAGGTTTACCTATATGAACTTAAGAGTTTTTATCTGCTGAGGAAGAGGAGAGCGGTGGGTGGTTGCAGCATGTTTGAAAGACACGGACTGAAAATATAATGCTTTTGAGCAACAGCCTCTATTGGCATGTTAAACAGATGTGTCACATACTGTAGGGAGCTTTGAGCACAGAGCAAAGGTAACAGACGCAGAGCCTTTCATTCTGCAAAACATAATTTTTGCAGAATAAAAGTCACTGTGTTTTTCTGTGTGTGTGTTTGAGGCAATAGTCTCAGTGGATGGAGCTGCACTGATGATGCATTTACAAGACAAAAATAAGAAAATGAAATATAAATTGGTGTAACTATGTAATTGACAGTCTACCTGTGCTTGTGACAGAGAGATATCAATATTCATTTCCATGTCCCTGCCTCTCGCTGCTGGCAGCGCTACGCTTAGAGCTCATTTGTGACTCTGAGGAGTAATGACACACAAGTCGCTGTGATGCCGAGCAAATGCCTGCTGGCCACAAACACAGCAGAGTGATATAGAGTCCACCAAAGAAGCCTGCTTTCCCACATCTATTTTGACATTTTTCAACATTTTTTTGTTCACATTATTTGTTTGCAAATGATCCTTACTTGTTCATTTCTTTTCATCTGACACGTTCTCTGGCTGGCTAGCAAAGCATTTTCTCACATGAAATGTATTAGTCAAGCATGTTTCTCTTTGTTCCCCTCCTGCAGCTGAGTACAAAGCACCTTCTGAGAATGAGGCACTTCTCAGATTTTGATCCATTGCTACAGTCTAATAATGAAAAAGGTTGAAAAGCTTTGATGATAATGCAAGATTTTTGTGATTACAGCACAGGGTTATCTGTTATTAAATGCTGGAATAAGGG
>JAPZEB010000023.1:27206579-27216629 GCA_029783705.1 Chaetodon striatus
AACCTGGGGGAGGAAGTTGTCTGTTTAAACTAGTCTGAGATGACCAGCGACTGAGGACTTGGTTTGGAGGAATGGTTTGATTTGAGACGCCCAGTCTATCTGCTGTGGAAGCTGTGCTGATGCTGAAAGAATAGCTGAAAAAGCTTTCTGAAGAAATGCCAGAAATGCAGAGGACTTGGCAAAAATGCCTTTAAAACCAGAACTGAGGGATCCGGCCTCCCTGATTTGGTGAAAAAAAGAGTCTTATGGTGAGGCCTTAGCAGCATACTTGGAACTGATGTATTTGCTCACTGGCTCATATGGGCTGCAGAAGGAGGCTAGATGAAAAACATAGATGAGGTATGAAGCTCTCTGCGCTCGGTTTTACTTCTTCAGAGTGTGAGTATGAGAGAGTCAGAAGTATGGATGGTGATGTCAGACTGCAATGAAGAGAAATGTCATAGGTAGATGAAGTTGGGGCAACATCTGGAACACCACAAAAAGCCAAAAAAAGCCAGCAAGAACCTTATAGCGTTCAGCTGACCTTGGAGGATGACTGACTTGAACATAAAAAATGGATGCAGAGACTGAGAAGGTTGTAAGCATTTTGCAGTGAGACTGGGTTCCTATTTTCCCCAGCCTTTGATTGGCTTGGAAACATGGGAATGGGATGTAGAAAGACACCAGAGTCACATATCTAGGCATGTTGGGACAGCTTCCCGGCAGATGTTTCAAACAGTTCACTGTTAAATATCTACTGTTGGTAAATGTATGAAGAGAAGGAAACAGGTGTGTTGACCAAGAGCTGTCATGGTTAGCTTTGGTTTGTGCACAGCCAATTTAGTCATACAGACACAGTTTCATGTATAAACAAAGTTGGAAATGTCTGGGTAACACTTTGATAACTGAAAGAAGAGAGTTCTTCACCACCACTCCAGAGTCTGTTAAATCTTCCTGCAGGTCTTTTGTAGTCAAACAGGAGTTTTAATTTGTCTTTCTAGCAATCCTATGAACACTCTCAGAAAGATTTCTTGGTCTTCCGGACCTCAGCTTGACCCTTCACAGTTCCTGTAACCTGGCATTTCTCAATTACATTACGAACTGAGGAAACAGCCACCTGAAAACACCTTTCTATCTTCTTACAGCCCTCTCCTGCTTTATGGGCATTAATTATCTTAGTTTTCAGAAAGCTAGGCAGCTGTTTAGAGGAACCCATGGTTGCTGATTGTTGGGACAAGGTTTCAGGAGTCAGAGTATTTATAAAGCTTTGATATTTGCATCACCTGACCTTTTCTAACAATGACTGTGAACAAGTCATAGCTCTAACAAGCTAATTATGGTCTAAGACCCTGTTAAAATTTTAACAGTTGTCTGAGAGCTCAAATGTCTTGGGGTGGCCAAGCTTTTGCACGGTGTCCTTTTTTTCACTCACTGTACCAATAAAATAAAATACACTGATCTTGCTTAAAATGCTGAAAAGTATGTTTCATCTTAAACTTCATGCCTTTTGGAGATCAGTTCATCATTTATTTAGTTAACTATTCACAGTACACAAGTTTTTGGGTAACAGTTTCTATGAAGACCACATCAGTAATGCAGTATGAGGGCATTTATAGTGACTTATAATGCATTTTTAAAGCTGTAGGACTGCACTCATAAACACACATAATGCTTCCTGATGCACTATGTCAACTGTCATAAAACATTATAGATGTGACGTATAATGAAGTGTAAGTGTCTTACGGATGTTCTTGACTAGTTATAAACTAGAGGTTGACTGATGGGGATTATGATGCATTTTGAATACCTATACTTACCTATACACACCTCAACAATCAACGGTAGAAAGGACTCATAGTATGTCTTGCAGTCCGTACAGTATCATAAGTTATCATTGTATGTGTTAAGTAAAGTGAAGTACATATTGATGCAGCTATAATAATGCATGGTTCATCATAACATTTCATTGTTGGTGCAGTAAAGTATGATGCATTTTCATGTATATAAAAGAATCAAGAAGGCATCATAAGCAATTAATGTCTATAATACACTAGAATACTTTGAAAATACTTCAAAAGACTTAAGTCTGATACCCTCTCACCTCTAAAGACAATGTGTCATGAGTCGGAGAAAAGAAAATGTGGACAGAAATTGTTGTAGCCCTCAAAATCCCCAAGGAGTATGCACCTTCACTCACAAAAGTGGTTACATTATGTGATGGAAATGTATCACACTTAACTTAGCACCAACAATGAAACATTATAATGCATTACCATGTATGTCACTTTACTTAACACATACAATGATAAGTTATGATACTGCATGGACAATTATATCATACTATGAGTCCTTACTACAGTTGATTGTTGAGGTGTGTAAAGGTGAGTATAGGTATTCATATTGCATCATAGTCCCCATCAGTCAACCTCTAATTTATAACAAGTCAAGAACATTCATAAGGCAATTATAATTAATTTTAAGTCACATCTATAATGTTTCATGACAGCTGATATTGTGCATCGGGAAGCATTATGTGTGTTTATGAGTGTCATAGAGCATTATATATGCATCATAATTCACTATGAATGCCCTTATAATGCATTATAAATGTGGTCTTCATAGAAAGTGTTACTTTTTTGACCAGGGGTTCCCAAACTTTTGAACTGTACTTGATTAAGACAGATCTGTCTCAAATCGTTTTTCAGACAACCTGTTTCTCCTCTGAGTCAGCACAGACTGTCCATGCTAAAGAGTCTCTCCGCACTGGACCTTGTTGCTGTTCCTGCATGTTTGATGAATTTTGTCTATTTGCTCATCATGCAGGTAATTGAAGAACTTATGTAATGCAAGTAAAGACACAGTTGTATGATTAGAAACTGTAATGTGATTGCTGAATTTAGAACAGTAATGCTTTACAGACAAAGGTAATGTGATCGCAGTAACCCAACAATGCTACTGACCACTCCATTCATAACCATACTTTACTGATAAATCATGCTCAGCTTAAAATATAATACTGAATATATTTTAAATAAATTATTATTATAAATGAGTCAAACAATACTTCTTTGTAATTAGATCTATTATTTATCTATTTTTGTATTTATATCACATCACAACGTTTCTTAAGGGTCCTAACTCTGATCATGTCAGCATGAAGCCACCGTCATGTAATATAGTCACTTACTCCTTATTAGCATCGACCCTCATGACATGTATTCATTCAAACATTAATGCATTCAGAGTCTTAATGCATTAACATATGACTTAGACGTGTAGCCTCATTATAAAGTGTTACGGAAATGTCCTCAGAAAGAAAATAATAGTCTATTTGTGCACACACAAAACTAACACACACTGCCGTAGGCTCTCATGACTCATTGAAGCACGTGTTTGTAAAAAGCTATATTAGCTGACTGCATCAAGGAGAGCGGGATTATTTTCTGTGAATAACAACGAGGTAAAGCCTGAGCTGCTACTGTATATCTCACAGGGTTTCTTTTGTTAGATAGCACATGACCTTGAAAAGAAATAATGCTTGTTTGTTATGCAGACTTGTATACAATTCAATGTCGACATTTGAGAATTAAAATGAGAGAATAACAGTTTATCGACCAGTATTTCTGTAAAAAAAAAACTATGATAGATATGTGCTGAGTAGGAAGTTTTGAATTGTAAAATAAACTTTCAAACTCAGTTCTCTCTAGTATACAGGCTATGTAATGGAGATGCTGTGTCTCAATTAATTTTGTGCGTACGTTTCTTGTTACATGTCAATTGACATATACACTGCTACTAATACAGTACTACTGGGCTACTGTGTGGTATGGTAATGTAGGAGGCCTTCTTGTAAACAGTCATATAAAAGGTTCTGTGAGTTGATCAGAGAAGTACAAAGTAGCTGTGAATGAAAGGGCAGTGGAGTTTTTCTACTGCTGGACTGACACACTGACACTGATGGATCACTGTTCATGCATGAACTCTGACAACACTACAGCAACTAATCCAGCCTTGCAGCAGCAGCACATGAAATCCACTCTTTGCTTTTCTTGTTTGGAATATGCTAATATATTAACACGGTGATACGCATGAGATTGCATCATATTCGTCTCCCTAATTTGAGCATTTGTATCTTAAAAATATGCCTGAAATAAAATACTGTGAGGCAGACAGCATGAATAGACAATGTGTAAATGCCAGCCAAACCCATTATTTGAAATGTCACATGCATTTCACACTTCCTCTGGTCCTTATGCTACGTTCACATCACATCATACAGACTTTAGCTCTGAGATACAGAGTGGGACAAACCATTCATGTCAGCCTCTCAGTTTTAATTCCAAGTCAGAGACATCAGGAAGTTTTTACAGCAACAGTATATCCCACTCGGCAAAATATGTAAGTGTCAGTAAATCTGTGGCAAAATGGCTACAAATCCACTGTGACTAGCAGTTAGCCTATATTTGAATAAAATCCAATATTAAAGGGACAGTTCACCCCAAAATCAAAAACACTTTTCTTTTCCTCTTACCTGTAGTGCTATTTATCAGTCTAGATTGTTTTGAGTCACTTCCCCCACACCCGTTAATATAACTCCTGCAACCCAACCTGCACCTGTAATTAAACCCACACAAAGACACGTTCTTAATCAGTAATTCTCTTATTTTTTCCTCCCTCCTTCTTACACTCTGCCCAGTCTTGCCTGAAATCAGAAATAGATACTGTAGATATATAACATGGCAGGACAGAGTTCTGCAGGTTGAAGGTGGGAAACAGGTGAGGAGGAGGAGGAGGAGGAAGAGAAGTGGGGACAAACAGGATTAAAAGCATGGAAAAGATGAAAGAGGGAGCGCAGGAGAGGAAGATGAAGGGCACAAAGAAAGTAGACGTGCGGAGAAAACAAAATGACGAATTAACAGGAAGATTCTTCAACTTCTGCCTCGAGGAGAGGAGAGCAGATGGAGGGATAAAAATCAAAGAGGAAGAGTGAATGTGTTTGTGTAAGTATGTCGCCTATATGTGCATGTTAAAATGTATGTTTGTGTGTGTGTGTGTCCCCGGGGCATCAGCCTATAGTAGCACCACAGATAACATCAACTTTAGATCTCTGTTTTCTACACCACAGGTCAGAAGAAATGACACCAAGTAAAACATATATTTTTGAAGAAATAAAAAAAAGAATTATTGGATATTCTTAGATCAAATAGCTGTGTCCTGCAAAAACCCTTACAGTTTAAGTGAATTTAAATTTGCAGCAAAGTGGCCATTAGATTGTTTTATGTTGTGTGTTGTTGTGAGGAGCTTTCCTTTATCTGATTTGAGGCTCTGCCAGCAGAGGTGTTGTGTGTTGCACGGTATCTGTTACTGTGGCTGAAATGGCTCAAAAGCACAGAATCTAATAAAAGTAAAAACATTTGGAGAAAACACAAGAAAGCATCCTCCCGAAAAGGTAGCAGAATGAAAGTGAGTTTTAACACAATGGAGGTTCAAAGGAGACAACTGGTGAGCATGCTGGTAATTCACAACACTAGCACTAACAAACACTTACATAGAAAAAGAAGCTTAGAGATACACTGTGGCTGACTAGTGCTAGCCAAGCCCCCAGGAACAGCACCAGGCCTTGAAGGCGGTTTTCGTAGTGGCCAAACTCAGTTTCCCATAAACTTAAACTGTGAAAAAGACGTCTTCAAATCCTAGATTTTTTTGATTGTTAGGTTCCCTGAAAAATGACTCCTTTCACTATGGAGGTATGATCCATGCATCCATTCATTTTCGTAACCGTGTCTGCTCTTGAGGGTTGTGGGGGTGCTGGAGCCTATCCCAGCTGACGAGAGGCAGGGTACACCCTGGACAGGTCGCCAGACTAGAGCTGACACATAGAGACAGACAACCATTCACACTCACATTCACACCTACGGACAATTTAGAGTCACCAGTTAACCTGCATGTCTTGTGCACAATTGTGGGAGGAAGCTGGAGTACCCAGAGGAAACCCACACTGACAGAGAACATGCAACTCCACACAGAAGGGCTCCCTCAACCCAGTGTTCAAACCTCCACCCTGAGTATGAACCAGGAACCCTCTTGCTCTGAGGCGACAATGCTAACCACTGCACTACTGTGCCACCAGGTGTAGTTCAGCAGAGAGAAAATAGTTCCTACCTGAGTGCTAACAGTAAAATCTGTGTATTATCTTGAGTAACCAGGTCATGATTTCTGGAAAGAGACATTGCTGTTGAGTTTTTTGAATGTACCTTTTTGGCGCTTTGAGCACCACAAGCTGAGTGCTATTTAGTGTCAGTTTATTAGAGAGGAGGCTGGCATCTTCACGGCTGATTTTTGGGGGGAACTTTCCTTTAAATCAGCTGCAAATACAACAGTAACATTATTGTAGCATCAAGTCAAGTTGGAGCAGCCCTAAATAATGGTAGATCTTACAGTCTATTTAAAAATAGTTTCATGAGTGTGGAGGATTTCGACAGTCATTACCACCATAATGAAACATCATGTGTTTAATTTCACATTTTTTTGTCTGTTTTATTTTTCAGAGAGTAGGCATCCCTTTTTTTCAGGAAATCTCTTTAACAGACATTTTTAGAAAAGTGCTTGAATAAAGGAATTCCCTTAGTTTGTTTTAGTGATAACTGAGTGGGAAGATTAGATTCAGGGGGTGGACTAAGATAGTGAAGTAAAACCTACAGTAGCTGTAGTAGCTCAGTGTTATTACCAGATATCACTGAGCGGTGTCAGAATCACAAGGTCATTATTCAGCCCAGATCTCCCACCATCAGCGTGGAATAGTAATTGCTAATGTGCACATTACTGTAAGTACAATTCTTTCTTCATTTCCTCTCCTGACAGTGATGTCATGGTACTGAGCATGGGTACTTAGCCTCAGCATGATGAAAAATTGTTCCTTTTGCTAAAACCACTTGAAATTAATATGTGTAGCACTGGAGATAAAATGACATTCTACTTTACACCAGCTTATTGTCTTGCCAGAACTAACGGAGACACTTTCACTGGGGACTTGACATGACAGCACCTGGCACATCACAAACATCACATTAGTGTCTAATTATGCATATTATGGATAATTAATACTAATGAAGTATTCCTTTTACAATATTACAATCCTAATGGCTCAAGAGCATCGCCACTGATTACACAAGTGTGCGTGTGTGTGTGTGTGTGTGTGTATTATTGTAGCAAAATAATCCATTTCCCAGATGGTGAAATTTGTCACCCTCCATAATGCCACAGTCATGAAATAATAATTAAAAGCAGTGATACTAAAGCCTCTGAAATGTTGCAGCTCTGCTGCAATAAAGTTGTAACCTGCTCCTGCCTATTGCCAACTAACTACCCTGCAAACAGAGAAACCCTTCAAGGCATTATATTGCCAGCACTATAGCGTAACCAGACTTGCAAGGGCTGTTACTCAGGCTACAGCAGAAAGTTCAGGCATTTGCACCATAAAGCTTCGTTCACAGAGCGAGCCGGCGAAGATTTCAGTACAGTCCAAATCCTGGGGGGAGCCACCAATGACTGAGCTCAAAATCCAATCAGACGAGGAAAAGAACAAAGAGGATTGATCGCACTCTACCTGTTCATTCCATGTAAAGTATTGACAGTGCACTGCGCTGCAGGGTAATCCAGTCAAGGAGAAAGGAAAATGTAATATTGGTCCGCAGAGTCTCGGTAAACAGTCCAGCAGTTCCAGCAAAATAATCCATTTCCCAGATGGTGAAACTGAACCGAGATGATCACTTATTTGTCTGCCGTTCCACTAAATTTAAAAGTTGATTTTGGGTTTGGAGCAAATGCTCATACACATCTAACATCATGATGTTGTTTTCTTTGGTTAAGTTCACCTGGACAGTGCACAGTGGTGGAGGCAGTGCAGCAGCCAAAGGGGGATTTTGCTTTCTTTTTTGTTTTGTTTTGTTTTGTTTTTTACATTCAAAAAAACTGAACAGAGGGAAATAGAGGAGTTGAGTGTATGTGCACAGCATTGAAGTGAGAGAAAATGAGGGCAAAAACCATCTGGGATGCAATGCAAAAGCAAAAAAGAAGACAAAATTTTCACATATTCTCATATTGCTTGTTATTATTATTGTTTGAAAGCTATGTTTCTTGTTTTGTCTATTTCTAATTAGCTCGTGCTCTTGTTAGCAATACATACAATAAACATATAAGAAGATTATGGCTGCACTGGTATGGATTGTTTCAACCTATACTGATATCCCATAATTTCTCATTTTTGTATTTTAAGAAGGGTATAACCTGTCGTTTATGTACAGCTGAGGGTAAGAAAGACTAAGATGCAGTGAGAAAATATGGATGATTTAAATATTGCATAGCCCTGACCTAGTCAAATCAAACTGACATCAATATTGCTAACACACCAAAAACAAAGAACAGCTCTGACTCTTCATACCGGCCAACATTAGGCTGTGAAAACAAAGAAGACTTTTTTTTTTATCAGTAATAAATTTATAGTTATTTTTATAACCACAGCCAGGCGCTGTCTCACTGTCCCACGCTATACTAGCCTACAACTACCATGTAGAAAAGCGATGAGCTACTGATTCACCTCACACGTTACCACTCAGCTCAGACAAACACGCGGCTGTGTCTCACACAAACGTGCACCCAGAGAGGTAACGATACAAATAAGTGCTAACTGTAGCATCACATGGGTAGCGGCTATTAAAAAGTTTAACAACAGAGTCAAGCCTTTTTAAAGCTTGGTGTTGGATGTGAGCCGCTGCTGCTAATTAGCTTGCGCTAACACTCTATAGACGGTCCTTCAGCGCCATGTCTAACCTGTGTCAGGCAACCGGAGATCAGACCCTTGGCGCAATCCTGTCATCTTCCTCTTGAACTGTGAAAGACGTCCACACCACGACATGTTTTGCCCTCTAGATGGCATGCTGCAGTTGTTGTTCTTCTTCTCTGTGTTTGTTCGCAGCTCGCAAACCAAGTTTAAAGGTACATGTTCCGCCACACACTGTGTGGGGTGTGTAGATGCTGCCCTTGTTTAGTCAATGAAAGTAGTTTGCCTGCATATTATCTGCGCGATTTACTGGCTAGAATTTTAATTATCGGAATAATGAATTATTTTAAAAATGTGCCATTGTCGGACAATAGTTTAACGGCCTGAAATGTATCTTGCATCCCTAAAGAAGATACTTCATATTACTACAACAGTTCCTACTGCTAACAGCAGTAGTTTTGGGGGGTAGGGCTTGCCTAGGGCCCAGAATGTGCTATGTCTGGACTTAATACCTAAAGTCAGGCTTAAATAACATGATGGCATCAATAGAATGAAACATGGACATAGCCTTTATAGTACTGTTATCTGTACTTACATATTATTGTGCTTTCTTTATCTCTGTAATACCATATGCAACATTTTAATACTACCACTTCTATTTATAGATGTAAACAAGTGAAGAATACACAACCAAGGATTAAACTGAGAGATAATCTCATTCAACAACACACATCGCAGGGGCGCTTTACTAATAATCCTGGACTCCAAAGTCCTATCTATGTCCTTAACTTCAGTCTCTGCTCTGTGGGCTGCACATTTTCATGTAATAAAAAAAGATGCTTATATTAAAAAATACAGGCAACAAAAAATATATGAGATTTATTTCAGCACCTCAGCAACAATGTTTTCCTGTAAATGACTGCCGGCTCGACTATCTGGTTTCGCTTCACAAGAACCTAATGTTGACAAATGACGCTGTCTTGTCAAGGTGGTTTATTTATGGTTGGCGTACAGTACCTATTGTGGGCACAGCTCAGTGACTTGACGCTCTGACCCACCTCCAGCATCTTGCATCTCAGCTCTCCCACTCATTCTGTCACTGCTCGCCAGAGGCGGCTCCACCTGTGTTCAATAACATACAATAACTTGTTTGGACCTTTGCTGACCTTGCTTGTAATAAGGCTATAAATGAATATTTAGTTGCTGCATGTTTTCTACTGACAGAAACTCCTCTCCTCCACTCTTGTTTCTTTTTCCTCCCAAAGTAAAATAAAGAGAAATCGCAACGGAGG
>JAPZEB010000023.1:27246568-27257265 GCA_029783705.1 Chaetodon striatus
GAACATTTGTTGTCTTTGCCTTAACAATTCTGAAATGACATTAAAATTTAAAGGGGTACTTTCATGGCATCATCACACAAAAGTGGCATCACCTAGGTGTCTCGACTTTTATTTGGAGACTACTTGCAACCTGCATTGCAAACTGGGACATGTAGTTTGAAAAATTTAGGTTTTTTAACAGATAGGGAGGGTGTGACAAATATACTATTTAGCTGCGTTATGACAAGTGAAGGATTTTTTGGAGCTAACAGGCAGGATATCTCCGTCTCTGCTGCATACACGCTGATTATTCTTGTCTTATTTTGTCTCTTGCAGCTTCCCAAGCTTTACGGAAGTACAATAGTAAATTTCCGGACTGGCCCTTTAATATACAGAAAACAGTCTAATATGACTGGAAGTATCACACATTGATTATTTTTCCCTAATTAAAAATGGCAATACAAGACTGTTTTTAAATTCTGAATTAAACATAAATCACATCAACACCAACTGTTCAGATCGAATGATCATATTTGTCAGGATGTAATTTATGGCAGAACTATGATAAATAACACCAGATGTCTCAACATTTCTCATTCTGCTTCCACGAGTCCTTTTGTCTTTTGGTATGTTATTCTCGTCCAATATGATGAACCTTTAACATAACTGAGATAACATGATGGTAGGGCCTCTGGAAAACTACCCAGACAGACAAAACACAATATCAGGAGGAAGATGGAGAAAATAATGAAAAATGAAACCCATACTCACCTGCAGATATCTTGGAACAATGCTGACAAATGGGAGCAGCAGCCCGGCTGTGCTGTTTTCATCAGATCACGTCGTCTATCTCGCAACGGCACCTGCCTCAGCTGCCCCATCGAATTTCAGCACCCCCGCTGTCCTTGAGGCAAGTAGGCAGAAGCCAAATTATTTGCACATTGGTTAGCCACTTCAAGGTGAAACAACAACCGAGCTCTCAATTATTTCACAGTGGCATATTCAGGCCTTATACGCAGGGGAATTGGAAATGGAACAGAATTATAGGATGGATTGGCCCCTTACCTCCCCACCTATTTACCTTGATAATTATTGCTCAGATCACCTTGGTAATACATCTGCCTGCAAACACTGCTGCTGTCCCCGAAAGTGAGCACAAATGATAGGTTCAGTATTGACAGTCGCCAGCAGCGGGTCCGTTTTAGCAGGCTGCCAAAAAGATGGTTTTAATGGCAGACAGATGCAGTCTTTTGGCTGTCACATTTTTCGAATTGGGAACTCATGACTCTTTCATGGGGTTGTTAAATAAATAAGGAGGGTAGATTGAGTTGCCTAAAGAGACGTGGGCTGTGGCATATGGCCCAGGCAAAAATGGGCCTCAGCAGATCGCCTTTTTGGACGCCATCCTGGTGCATCCTCGATAGCCACGAGTCGGCCAAGACCGTAAAACAATAGCAAAGCAGTCAAAAGCGAGTAACAGGGGGGAGTCAGGTGGCTTTTTTTTTTTTTTTTTAGCAGCAGTGCTCGGGGAAGTGTTTATTGACTATGCAGAACTGTCTGCTCAACATCAAAGCAACCGCTAAGTCCCCTCATGGGAACCACGCCAGACATAAACCCCTGAACCCAGAAGGATCAAAGTCTCACCCACTATTCAACTTAAAGCACATTAAATACATATGAATATTCTGAATATTATGTCACACATATAAATAGACAACCCACCATCAGGAAACTATCTTTTGTGCATATCATATGGTAATTACCATGGATATTTTCAGAAAATGTATTGGGAGTTGAAAACACCACTTATTTTCCTGGGAAGTGAATTTATGCATATTTACTGATCCACTACAGTAGTGTGCAGTCATATATTTGCATGTATTTTAAATAACATCACATGCTACACTATAACTGGCACATTCTATAGTCAATTATCCAGGAACAAGTATGCACTTGTCTCAAAAATAAACTTGAGATCAAACTTTGTGCACTTCATTAAGGTCATGTTTACATCTATTTTTGTCTTTACTGTACAATCACAGTGTGTGCTGTGCTAGTGAGCGCCCTGTAGTAAACAGAAGGTCATTTTCACCTCAGAACCATCCAATAAATGTACTCGAGGACGCGCAGGACAAGTTAATATGGGATTTAGGCCTTTATCGGCGGAGCAGTGTCCCAGCTAACAATGATATAAAGCAGGCTTGCTGCTGTCTGGCTGGTATGGCAGCCTCTAAACTTTATCATTCAGTCAGAGGAAGCCAGTAACAAAATAAACTGTCATGTCCAGTTTCCCAACAATCCTGAGGAGAGAAGTTTAGTCAACAGCCTCCAGAAACAGACACATTGCTACTCACTCCTGAACAAAGGATGCTGCTGCTTTGATTTTGACTTTCACTGAAACAAGACGAGACACTCCTACTTTGTTTTGTGTGTCCGGTCTCCTCAGCAGGAGCTGCAGACTGCTCAGCCTTGGGGATTGTTAGAAGTAGGAAGTAGTCATGGTCTGTTCACATTAGAGCTGATATACTGAACGTGATGTTTGTTTTTCAATCATACCCTTATGTATGGAGGAGTGTGGGGAACACTGAAAACAGGGCTTTGCTTTGGAGAGATTCCTCCCTATAACATGTCACGTCACAACAATAATAAATACTGTTGAACTCCATAGCTTTATCTATCGAGAGTGGCTTTAGGTGTAAACTTCCCTCCATCTTGCTTACTCTCAGGCTGTTGTTCGAACTACGTATTCAACCCATTCTCACTCTGACCTTGTCACATATTGATGGACTTTCCGCTGGACTTTTTTTCCCCCTTCAACAACAAAAAAAACGTGGTTAGGTTTAGGAAAAAAGAACAGGGTTTGGCTTTAGAACCTTACAGGGCGTGAACAAGCCTGCCCCAGTAGGACTTTTGCTGCCTAATCTTTTGTCTTTGTCCCGCCATGTTTCCCCCTGATGCCCTCGGACACAGGTAAACTATAACAGCAACCAGCCGCATATCATGCATACGTTAAAGGACGCCTTTTTTCATTGGTTGCTGACATCACAAGTCACTGCCTGAAGCGCCGGATTTCAACGACTTCGGAGTGAGGCCAGATTCACATATTGTGCATCTTCATTTTCTCACCACCGCCACCACAGAGACAAAGAGTAAAGTAAATCAGGAAAGACACCCATCCCTATCTCTCTCAAACTGAGACCAAACCAGATCAAACTGTAAAACTAGGCAGTGCTGATCAAATAAAAACCTTGATTCTGTTACTGTATCACCTATTTCTTACCTGAAATTTCTGTTTAGAAACACGTTTTAGTGCATTGTTTGGCTGTAATACGAGAATTCACAAACTAGAAATGGACACCATACTGTTTGCTGTACTGTAAAAATGGAGGCTGAAAAAAACTACAAGTGCTGATCAAACATGTACAATGATTCTGTAACTGTGTTACCTATTTCTCATCTAAAATGTTTTCAGAAATGTATTTTAGCTAACTGTTTAACTGTAATTCCAGTTTGTTTGTCACCAGCCGGCCACCATATTGTTTCCTTTGTCCAAACAGCCAAGCTTGCAACACATCATCCACCAGAGAGAGCGTTTCTCAAGCCCCCAGAGAGTGTGCCTGGCTTTGAATCCAATTTTTATAGTAGCCAAACAGTGTAGTTACAACTTCCTTGACTGTCATGTAATGCCATGTGGCCCAAAAAGACATTTCCCCATAGACTTACACTGTGAAAGAGGTGTCCGTAAATCAGTGGATTGTATTTTCTTGAGTGTCAAAACCCTGCAAAATGTCTTGTTTCACTTGTTTCAGGATTTGATTAATTTGGTTCTGTAACATTTGAAACATTTAGATCATTCCTAAACTGGAAGTAGCCAGGTCCGCTGGCAAAAGTCTTTAGTTCAACTGCTCTATGGGCCCTATGCTGGGAAGCAGCACCAACAACCAGGTGCTTTTGTACGCAGCACTTAAACGTTTTTGGCTTCAATCACCACTGGTCCCACCTCCAACACTATATCCAGTTCTCTGTATATATCCATGGTGTTTATTGGTCTGGTGCGGAGCAGTGCATTCTGATGGTTGTAGTTTTCCACCTCTTACGCAAAGGCAAATGAAACAACCCTATTCCTCTGTTTTCTCTTGTCATTTAGCACCAATTTCAGAAGTATTTATGTCTTTTTACTGCAAAGACAGCCCAGTTTTATGAAAAGACAATCGTTCCAGCAGCGAAAAACTTTTTAAAATGCGTACTACATTTTTTTAGCAATATATTTTTTGACCAAATACAAGTGGCAACTTCAACTTTAAAAGAATATCAGTACTTTGGGGCATCTGTGGCTTAGTGGTTAGAGCAGGCGCCACGTGTACAGAGGCTCCGTCCTTGCTGCGGCGGCAGGCAAAAAAAAAAAAAGAATATCAGTACTAAAACAAATGTGGGGTTAGATTGATATTTTGAATCGAAAAATCACAGTCACTTACAGCATCACTGTTTGTTTTTTTAGGGCAAAGTTACAGAACATTTTTGCACGTAAGTCTGTGTACCCTGCGTGTTCAGTAATAACAGCCCCTCTGCAGTCATACTGACATCATCTGGCATTTTTAAATCTATTTACTTAATCCTCCTCTCCTTCCTCTTTTCCCTCCGTGTACAGTACATGAAGTGCTCAGCTTGAGATGACTGAAAAAGCAAATGATGTAATGTTCAAATAAATGGCGCCTTGCAAAATAAAGAAGGTCATTATCTTTCAATGCCTCTAAATGTAAAGACAGAATTCAAACAGGGTCATACTTACTGTGCTACAGCCCAGCGATACATACTGTACCATTCAGGAGGAAATAATACCGGCTGTGATTGTAGAAAAATATGATAAAGGATTAAAAAAAAGACTTTCTGTGACTCTCAGAGAAACTGTTGTTTTCAGGGGATGTCAGACTGAATATTTTGTGTTTTATGAAAATTGTTGTCTGCTGCTATATCCCATTTTTCTTTAATAATGCATGAAAATGACAATTTGTTGCAGATGAAGTTTTACAACGGTGGAGCAATAAACTGTAAAACACCAAACCACTCTGTTGAGCATGAGAAGTTCTACCCCCCTAAGCTGAATTCATCCCATCTCATCTTCTTACTTTCATTTTTTTTTATGTAAACATAACAAGCATTTTGATGCTGAAGATAGATATTAAGCTGGTACATCATATCTCGCCTGTTATATGACACCTAAACTGTGTGTAGGGGTTTTTAATCGGGTACGTTTTAGATTGTCGTCACTCTCCTGAAGCACCTGTGGTAGACAGAGTACAGAACATTTGTCTGATAATTGATGCTTGTCCTATCATGTTTACATGTTATTGACATTTTAATATGCTGGTTGCTCTTTCCAGTGCACCTACCATTTAGAAAACACCAATAAATGGACCATATTCTGTATGTTTTCGCCCATTAGCTGCTAATTGTGTGGACTTACATTACTGCCACCCACCTAGATTAATTTTTACTTGTATGTACCTTTTAAAAAAAAAAAAAAAAAAAAATGCCCCATTAGCATGAGAGAGCTTTTTATTGAATATGATATGTGAATATTTATCTCAAGTGGGACACTGTAGTTATCAAATAAGATCACAGGAGGGAAGAGTTATGATGGTTATGAACCCTCCCTGAATATTTTAAACACTGTGATGGAAATATCAGTCATCACAAGGGACAGGTGTTTGTTTTATAATATAAAGACATAAAATGCTAACATATGTAACAACACATGATACAGTTCACTAAAATGAGAGTGTATGTGTTATTTGTATTTGACATTAATATGAGATTAATATTCATATTCAAAATTAAGCAGGGTTAAATGTCCAAAATCTGATATATAAGTAGCGCACAACAATGTCCATTATTACTTTTTAAAGGCTGGTATAGAGGCATGATCCGCAGCAACTGCTGTTTGCGGTCAAAATCTAAAGTTTTTCATAAGCCGTAACTTGGTTTTCTAGGGGAGCACGATAATATTGGCACATAATTGGTATTGGCCGATTTTGGCCTTAAAATGAAATATCAGAGTCGCAGAAATAACTATAACATACACTGAAAAGTATTTCATGTCTCCATCTGCTGGTGGTCCATCGCGATTAGAGTCTGCATGCATAATATGATGTTAATTCCACTACAGAGGAGACTTGATGATCACTAAAATTAGGTTGCAAAAAAAAGTGGGTAAATCAGCTTTGGTTATCGGTCAATGAGGTGTCACATATAAGCATACCAGATATTGGCAAAAAATCCAATATTTTGTATCCCTAGGGTTTACCCAATACCTGAAACAATCATTGACACCCCACAAGGTTCATATGCAATGAAATGTTTATCACTACTCCAGTAAACGGGATGAACATAGATACGACCTAGCAACAGGAGATATTCTAGTCATGGAACCCTTTGGCTTAGCTATTAGCCAGAAAGCTAACGTTATGCTAGCGAGATTCAAAGTCAATAACTCTGCACACAGTTTACAAACGGTAAATAGAATTTGACAGTATGTTTAACAACAAGACTGCCATTGTCCCCAAATCAATATCAAGATTGTCACGAACAAACTACACGCCATGTGTAATGTGTCTCTCAGATGCAGCCTGAAGTAGCAAGTCGATTAGCGACCTGGATGTGAGATGATGCTTAAGTTCAGCGGGGCAGTGTAGTACCTGGAGATGTGTTGCAGTCTCTCTCCTGTGGTGTTCAGAGGAGTGTTGGGAATTAATTAATTAAACAGATTACAGATATCAGTGCATAAATTTAGAACAGTGAACAGACAGGTTCACCGTAACTACTTAGTAGCTGTCCATCATCAGTTCTCAACACCCTGCAGCCAATCAGAACGGAGAACTCACCCAAACCACGGTATAAATATATACAGATGACTGATCTGTCATTTATTTTTATGGTGTCAAGTAAGTGTGACATAAATTTAAAATTGTTGTTCTTATTTCTGTCAGGGACAGAGTGTGTGAGTGATAGTGCCAGACTAGGTGCTCATTATCACTGTTTAACGACTGACATGGAGGCGTGAACAGTCTAAAAAAAACTCAAGTTTTTCACAAGCTAAAACTCTGTTTCCTCTGTTAACACCTGAGGGGTTTACCTGATACCTGGAAAACATTATTTGCTATTCCAGTCAATAGGACGAACCTTAGATACAACTTAGCAACAGGAAATATTAGTTATGAGCTAGATATTAGAAGAATCAACCATAGGCAAACAAACTATGAAATAACTGTTTATCTCCAGACAGCATGAAACCAGTTGTCTACTTACAGTGTGATTTTAATGTGTCCTGAGGTTAATATGCCTGCCAGACATACACAAACATGTAGAGAGTGCTAGCATTAACTGTAACACAAATATACAATATGCCTTTTGATGCAGTTGTTAATTAAAGTGACTCAGATATACAGGTAAGCACTTGTAATTTGATGTATGGCATTTTAAATAAAATGAAAAGTGCTCTTGATTTTCAGTCCACTTATGACTCCATTAGTATGCTGTTGGGATTAGCCTGTGATTTAACACATTTATTCGTTTCAATATATGTAGAGTTTGACTGACAGTGGCTGGAATAGATAAATTAAGACACAGCAGGTACAATGTGAGGACAGACGTAAACACAGGCTTTAATGGGACTCTTTGATATGGATATACTGTAATATAGACATGAGAAACAGCCTCCCTGCCACGAGTTTATATTTCACATCTAAGCATAAATCTCAAATGACTTGCTTCTTATTTTAGGCATCTGATGCTTCTATTGTGTGACAGAGGCGCGGGCGACTGCAAATTCACACTTTTGTTTGCTTACGTGCAGTGTTTCCCAGATGTCATTAAGCACATGGATTTGGATGAGTGCAAGGAACACCCAGAGGTGTGTCTGTATTTTCATGCTCAGTTGAGGAGAGGCGACTTGTCGCACGGTGTCAGAATCCATCAGCCTGTTCCTGACCTAGAAATTTAAGCACAGATCTAATATCTGAGGAATGAAAACAATGGATGTCTCCATTACTCCCCAGGGCTCTGAAGCCTCAAGAATAGCTTCTCTCCTCCTCTATTCTGCCTGTCTGTTTTCAAGTCAGAAGATAAATGAGCGTGCTTTGATACAGCTTGAGGAAAAAAAGAACGTCAAAAGTCCCCATGGAGCCCTAAGCAAGGAAGCAAGGATGTGGAATAAAAAGGAATGGGACAGAGATCCAAACTTAATGCAGAGCAGCACCGTGTTTTATGAAACTAGGCTGTCCTAGTCGGATCCCTGGTCATTTCCCATAACCTTCAAAGGGTAACCTAATTTCCTCTTGTTTCGCTAAGAGACACTCCAAAATAAAACTGTTTTTCAATGTTAAACAGCTATTATTTTTCTTCCATTTTGAAGTTCATACACTAATTACTTTACCATTATTCTTTCTTTTAAGAAAACAAATGTGCAGCGTAAATTAATAATATTCCCTATACATATCTTAATGTTTGTGATCCTTTACTAATGGTGGGTAATTAATGTTTAGAGGCCAGGCAAGTGAAGAAATGAACTACCAATGCCCCTGTAAACAAGTAATTAGCGCCGAAACATATGATGTGAAATTACCTTGCGGTCTGCATCATCATTTAATGAGGTATTCAATCACAGAAATCAAACATTAAGTTGCTTATTTGGTCACTGATAGAAAAAAAATACACTCAAATGCTCAGCTAGACTTCAGCTTGTGCTCGTTAGGAACACATTAAAGAAATATTAAACTCTGTTTCTCTTTCATAAATCTGTAATGATGAAGAAGAAGAAGTGAAGTGGCCTCAAAGTGAAGTTATCAATGAGGTCATAATTTTATAGTAGTGATCAATTAAAGAGTTCTTATAGTCAGAGATCTTAGCACCTGGAAAAGTGACTGACATTGGTACGAACTAGGGATCGACCGTTTGTTTCAGGGTGATTCCAACACCGATTGATAGTAATCAAGGAGGCCGGCAACTGAAATACATTTGAAAATCCTGGAGTCAAAATTTAAAATGTTGCAATGACCACACTAGGACAAAAGTCTTCTTCTCTGTGACAGGATTATTTTACTTGGTTTAAATTGCCCAGAGAAAATAAAAACCTTCAGGATTTTCAGCACCATTTCTGTCAGACTGAAGCAACACAGCACCTGCAGCTACATCACCTGCAGCCCCCTGCAGCTCAAACAGATAATCTAGGTGTTAAGAAGACAGGTGATGAACACAAGACAGCTTTAATGTTTTGAAAAGCTTGCTGACACGAAGCTGACCAGATGTACCTTGCTTTATTGTAGCTTTCAACACATCTGTCAAAGGAGTTACAACAGTGGAAGAGTTTCTACAAAAACTAGTATAGTCACCCACCAGACCCAGGAAGCACATGAGCTCCTTTCTGGTTGCAGGCACTGGATATTATGCAATCGCAGTCACCTTCACTTGCGCCTGGCCTTAACCCACCACCATCCTGAGGTAGGTGACGTGGCCTTCCCGAACTCACACTTTTCCAAGCTGACTGTCAGGTGTGCATTGCGTAGACGCAGTCAATCAAACAGTTTTATGATGTGGTAGACATGATCTTTCCAAGTATTGCTGCAGATCACTACATCATCAAAGTACGCCGCACAGCTGTGCAGCCCATCAAGACATTTCCAACCAGCAGAACCAACTGTGCTACACAAATCTACACCCTGTCAAACAAGGATCAGACGAGCCCTCGAGGAAACAGAAACAGGACACCTAGTGCTCAGGTGAAGGGGGTCGTCACAGCTTATCTGGGGAAATGTTAACACACATATTTCTGTGCACCATTCAAGACATAGCAATTGAATCAAAATGTGATGAGTGTTTTTTTTTTTTTTTAATTCCTTAGTCACTGTCAATCAGATTTGATTACCCCGCTCTACCCCCTACAGTCTTTGTGAACAAATTAGTTTTGTTTTTTTCAAAATTTCATAAATAATACATAATGATGTTATTTCCCTAACTTTAACCCTGTGAATCTGGAAAAAAAAAAGTTTTTAGGGGATTTTGCCAAAAGAACAAAACCCTGGTTAGAACACATTTACAAGCAACTTGTTTTCATGAAATGTTGGATGATGTATTGACCACAAATATCTGTTTTATCAGCCAGAGCTGCTATGTGACGTGTTTAGCAGTTCATCCCCCAACCCCCCTTATTTTGATTCAGGAAAACATTGCATGTCAACTATCTGGCATATGTCCTGGAAAATGCCACAACATGTCAGTAATGTCTATTTTCTATTTCCTAAAAAAGGGGCTGTGTGTGCCTGCAAAGTAAGTGAAGTATTACCCACCATTCTGCTTGTCTTACATTTTATCTTCAAAATATATCTGTTTAAGTACAAGACTGTTTCCTTTTTTCACCTTTTCATCCCTTGTGGAATCGTTTATCCCAATTCTTTGTCTCCACAGTCTCCCCACCTGAGAATCACCTGGAAGGCTTCGTCATTGGCAGCAGTTTAAGGTAGTTACCGCAGGCCCCAGTGCACGCTACTGTGACAGGCCCTCAGGGGCCTCTCTGTCTTTCCTAGGCCTACGCAGAAAGTCTCTTCCACACGCCTACGTGGAAAGCCTAAGGCAGGGAGAGCACGCCTCTTTGCCCTTCCACATACCTACAAGGAAAGCCTGAGGCAGAGAGAGCAAACCCCCCTGCCCTTCCATGTGCCTACATG
>JAPZEB010000023.1:27257365-27277601 GCA_029783705.1 Chaetodon striatus
AGTTCCTGTTCAGTGAGCCTAAAACACAGACAAACATGGCGTCATAGCAACAACATCAAACAAAAGCACAAAGTTCAGCTCCATTATATCTTATAAAGGCCTCAACACACCGAGCCGACGGTTGGCTATAGGTCAAAGTTGGGCCTGTGGTGAGTGTCTGCTGCCCTTGTTGAACCGTTGACCCTCATCAGCCTCCATCTACTTTTGAGACGGTTAATGAAATCTTTCTGATTAGCAGTTCAGCTCAGCGCACGACAAGATAAACGGAGTTGAGAAAGGTAAAGAAAGTCAAGGGGGAGTGAGACCGAAGCAAACTTTCCTTTAGTAATTGAGCTCTTTAACAGAAATGTTTCCTCATAGTTTGTGTTGTCGTTCACAGGCGCACAGTAAATATGCTCTGTTCTTTCACCATTGGATGGCATCATTAATGTGCTAACTGGCTAACTAGCATCCAGACAGTCTTACATTTTCCTTTTTGATTGATGATTACAGACGACAGCTGTCTGCTGGTGCTGAGAGTTATTTCCTCTCACGCAGGTGCAGAACGTACGTGCTGGTTAACCATCTGCTGTAGTCTTTGTGGTGTGCTCATGTGCAACTTTCTTGGCCGAGACATGCTATTTTTGGATACGCAGCAGGGGGCCCTCATCACCACCTTTTCTCTGAGGTCTGATTCATGTTCCTGGGCCCAAAGGTTCAAAGACAAAACATTTGGTTTTTGCTAGACCTACAGATATGCCAATGTTATTAGCATAAGTCTATGACACTTTACATTGCATAAATTAGCCTAGCTTAGCAGAGTTTGGCAAACAGTGACAAATCTGTTGCTGTCCTCAATGAAGGGGTCCATTGTGGGTTTAATGTGCATCGGCACGTCCACACATACCTTTGGTGTTTGAAATGTGTTTTGCCAGTGATCAAATGTTCATAGTTAATGAACTATGACAAACTCGACACATCCAGGTGTTCTGCTCTTTGAGGTTTTTGTACTCATTTCATCCAGTAACTACTGTTCCCAATGGTAGACCATCACCTGCAGAAACACTGAGTGTCTTTGCAGCTATATCATTTTGGATTTTGATGTTTAACAACTTCAGTAATATCTGCTGCCTTACGTTTGACACACAGTTGCACTCACTGATCAGAGCAGCTCCAGTCTGAGTTTGTTGCCTGAGTTATTACTCTTGACATGTAACATTGAGGGACATTGACACTGAGGGAGGCAACAGAGTGGAGACTGCAGATGGAGGCAGGTGGCAGCATCAGATTCAAAGTAGCCCCCTTTTTCACTATGTTTTCTTATTTGATATCAGATGAACGAAATGTTGATTCCCTTTATTGTAAAAATGCTGGATATCAAGGCCAATAATCAGTCAACCCTTAGTATGAACCAACGTTATCAAACCCCACACATACCCAGCTGTCATTTGCGGCTGTAAGACAGTGAAGTTCTGACTAGCAGCACCTTTAGAATCAAGATAGGACCATCATGTGTTTAAAAAAGTCCATAGATTGTTTAATACAACATACCATATTCTCAACAATTCAACATCAACGAAATTTTGTTAATTAAAAAAAAAATCTGCATATTACCTTTATTGCACAGAACAATTTGAATGTATTTTCCATAGATTTCTTTTTTCAGATCTTTTTTTCTTCTTTTTTTGTAAAAAGTTGGCTTGGACTACATGGCCAATATAGTCCAGGGTCAAAATAAAAAAGAAGGAATAACAGAAACAAAAAACAGGATCCCGGGATCACTCGGGACCAAAAAAAGGCTAGGTACAGTAGCCACACTTTGAACGAAGAGAGCATTCATAATCAGCAAGAGGGAGAACCATGAGCCATATCCAGTGATTTTTTTTTTTCCTTTATGCAAAACGGATTACACCAAAGCTGCTTCAGATTGCTCCATGGGTGAAACCATCTGTGTCACTCGAGCCATCTGCATATTCTGTCCATACTTCCAGCCCATTACTGTGTCGTTGTCTGTAATGTCATCCATCATAAATAACTTGGCCTTTATCCTCACACACGTTTGCAAAGCCCAGCTGTCCACAGTGTGTACTTGAAAAGGAAAGGCTGTAACCTCAGATTTTATATGCAGGACCAACTGGGAGCATAATATGCACAGTTCCTTTTCCCCTGACAAACATTGCACATTTCTGGGGAATAGCAAACCTGTTAATGATCCTGGAAGGTAATATTTCCATGGCTTTGATGGGGTGGGGGTGGGGTGGGGTGGGAGGGGAGCATCGGCATAAATAAATCATTGATTTCATAAAACGATCAAGAAAAATAACCAACAATGAAAGAAATATTCTACAGCTTGAGGAGCACATTGTATCCAAAAACGTGAGCACCACAACTTTTATTCCTCACAATCATGTTGAGCACAAAGTAATACCGTTACGTAACAGTTTTTGAAATGCAATTTTAAAAAGTCAGGGATAAGCGCTTATGGTATCAAGGTACCATTCTGTTTGATGGCAAAACCGTAGGCTAGATGCTGCATCTATTGTTGGTACAAAGCCCCGTCATATCAGCAACATCACACATTTCCTTTCTTTATCATGCCCTCAATCCGTGTTTGTGTGTGTGTGCACAGTCTGGGTTACATCTGAAAATTAGGGATGAGGGATACTGATATCAGATACTGGGCTCAAAAGGCTTTGTTAAAGCATTCCCCCAATGCTAAGATCCTATAAAGAGCCACGTTGAACAACAGGATTTGCTGCTACTTGTCAACACTAATTTATGTTATTTGTATTTCTAAAAACGGAATATTTGTACACACCTTTTGGCAGAATTGGTATCATTAGTTAAATTTGTACTGATGCATCCCTGTATCACTGAAACTATGTCTTTTCAGAGCACTTATATTTGTGTATCATTCTATTTTTCGAGTCACATAATGACCGATGTAAACGGTGGGTTTAGCTGCTGTGGAATTCACATTGAGTTCTATGAAGTAAATCACCGACAGTTTTGCATTTTAATTGTGCCCATACTGTGTTATGTTTCTGATAATTGCTGGGACAAACTTGTTTTTCATCAGGTATCGTGACACAGATATACATTTAATGGATTACAGAACAATCATCACTGTAGGAAAGGAAACAGACTATACTGTATGTAGCACATAGCATAATGATGATGTACATGAAATGCATCAACGTCGTATAAATGTGCTCATCAACCCATACAAATCTCATTCATAACTTGACATCTAACCTCGGAAATAAAAAAACAAACACTAAATTAAAAAAATACAGACAAAAAACAGCGATGGCCAAAATATGATCTGCCCCTCGCATTCTGGCTGTTTGAAGTGTTTTTTCTTTTCTGATATATTTTTCCCAGTATAAATCCACAGGAATATGAACTGCTTATGACAAATCTGACTTTCAATTAATGCCCCCACAGGCCTCGTAGAAACCACCAGTGCCCCGTAGCACCGGATGTGCTTTCATTTCCCTCTCACTTGTGAAAGTCAGGAACTGCCCTCCTCTCTAGTAACTTCAGTCAGGAAAAAACATTACTCTATGTTAACAGACCAGGATCCACAGGTTTGTAAGGGAGGAAAGAAAATGTCTTCTTTTCCATTTGTCTTATTTTTCGAGTTCAAAATGAATAAATCCCACCGCTCCGTTAAATCATTTTCATGTTAAACTTGCGAGGAGCATCCACCGTGCTGCTGCTCATGCCAGCGTCCGATTTCCGTGGCACGTACTCGATCTCGATGTTGTGCTTGGTGTTGCCTTTACCTCTGCTCCAAAGGAAGAGCAGTACCAAGCAAAACAAGACGACACCGAGAAAAGAGATGAAGCCCATTGTGGTCGCAATGATCAACGTCTTTATATCAAAGGGGAAAGGGGCGTTGGCTCTTGTACCGTTAGCACCAGTTTCTGTGGGCTGGTTGGAGATGAAGGCAAAAGTCTTGTTGGGCTGGTGTGGCCAGTCAGGCGAGTAGCTATGAATGTGCAGGTGAGCAAGAGAGGTGTCATTTCCGCCTGCGTTGCTTGCTATACACACATAAGTACCATTGTCTTGAATCTGGGCATAGCGAACCTCGAGGGTGCCGTCTGGCAACACAGAGAGCCTTCCAATTGTCTTGGTGGTGATAAACTTTTTCTGCGGGGAGAGCCACATTATCACTGGAGCAGGATCTCCATCTGCTTGGCAAGCAAAATGAACAATGGCTCCCTCGTCAACAAATTTCTGCTGGGGCTTGCGATCCCTAATCCTTGACTTGCGACACGTGAAGTAGTTGGGCTGCAGAACATCCGGGAAGTCTTTGAATTCTTTGCCTTGGACAAACTCAGGGGAGGCACAGGTGGGCTGCTGCCTGTTGAAGTTCAGTCTCCAGCGTCGTCGGAAAACCCATAACAGTCGGCAGTCACAGGCCAGGGGATTATCATACAAGGCAAGGGTTTCCAGGTTGCCAACTGAATGGAAAGCCGACTCCTCTAAAGTGCTAAGAGAGTTTCCAGACACGTTCAGAATCTTCAGGTAGTTCAGACCACGGAAAGAGTAGGGCTCGATCATCGCCAGTCTGCCTCCTACCAGGTGAAATTCCTGCAGACGCAGAAGATCATGGAGCTTATTCCCCTCAATGGTATGGATAGGGTTATATGAAAGATTAAGAAAGCGCAAATAAACCAAGTGCCGCAGGGCTACATAGGGAATTGTGGTCAGGTTGGCATTTGCAATGGTCAGGGAGGTGAGATTTAATCCATACAAGCAATTTGGGGTCATCGTATCCAGATATGGCCAATTGGCTATTTCCAACACTTTGAGCCGATAGAGCCGTTTGAAGGAGTAATCCCGTATGACATTGATATTGAGGAGGCGCAGCCTGAGCGTGATCAGACTGTGAAGGTGGGTGAAAGCCTCTGTTGGCACAGAGGACAAGTTGCACTTCTCGAGACTCAGGTGCTCAAGGCTACTTAGGCCATGAAAAGCCCGGTGGGAAATGAAAACCAGGTCGTTATCACCCACCTCTAAAGACCGCAGGTTGTACAAATCCTGGAACATGTAGTCCAACAGGATGACGATCTTGTTCTCACTTATGTCCAGCTGCGTGAGATTGCTCAGGCCTGTGAAGACGCCGAGCTGGATCAGCTTGAGCTTGTTGCTACGCAACCCCAATGTCCGCAAGCCATAAAGGTTGTTGAACGCTCCAGGTTCAATAGTGGAGATCGTGTTTTCGCTGAGCTCCAGGTGTTCCAGGTTGGGAAAAGTGGCAAACTCGTCTGGGTTAATGGTTCTGATGCGGTTCTTGCTGAGGTCCAGCAGTCTCGTTTCTGCAGGAATGCCCTCGGGAACTGTCATGAGCTTCTTGCGGTGGCACATCACAGAGCGCTCTTGAACATTGCACTCACAGCGGGATGGACAGCCTGTAGTGGAGCCAGACAGCACGGTGCCCAGCATCAGGATCAGAATGGGCTGCCAGCAAGCCACCAGGTAGCTGTGCCCAGTCGCTTCCCCGGCCGCCATCTTATCGGTTACCTGGGGAGACACAAAGAGGGAAAACATTTAGTCTGGAAATGAAACTCAAAACAACTGACACACTGATGATTTTAACTGCCTACCATTTTGCAAAATTCTGACATTCAATACAGATTGCGGAACATTAAAACATATCAGCTCAAAAAGGGACATTAGGAGAACATTTAAATTAGGCTGTATGACATGGTTTTATATAACGAAGCTATGGGCTGATATTTAATTATGCAGCTCTGCTAAATTCAGCAATGTCACATCATATGTGATGGCAGTGGTGTCCAGCAGTGTAAACTGACAGCAGTATGAACTTGTATTAAAACACTTTCCTTCGGCCAATGTGTCCGTTTTCTGCCACACAGTTAGTTCAAGAATCACAAGTGCTGAAAGGATGCCATTCTCGTGTGACACAATTCCCAACAGAACACAGTATGAATCCGGCTGCAATATTCAAGCCACACACTCAAGATGAATAGAGGTGGGCGGTTACGAGGAATAAGGTATGTGCTTGCATAATTGAGAGTGCTGACAGTTTTGAATTCTGCATCGTTCCATTTTTCGGCACAGAGCTTCAAAAGGTATTTCAAACGCAAGCAGCTGCTGTGAATGCACAGAATTCTATCAGACCTATTTGCTATATAGACGAGGAAGTACTGATCCTAGCAAGAAAATCAAAGGCCAAATAATTCTAGTAATCTACATACATCTTGCACTGCACACTCATTGTGGCTGTATGCCGAACACCATTTCCCCTGCACACCTTGCAGACGATCAATCAGTCAATGCTATCAGCCTGATATGAAGCGAAGGGGCGCAGCTTCAAGTGGAATTAACAGCATTTTTCAAGACGGTTATCCAATTCATGCTGTGTCACAGACACGTGTGCTGAGCACATCTGTGGTTTGTTCTGGTAGCATGAACTCTTTTTTTCACCCCTGCTCTCTTTTCATCCTACTTCCAGCCTGAATTTGCTGTCAGAGTTGAAAAAAAAAAGCACAGTAGGGGGGATGGGGTGGGAGTAACAGGGGGATGCAATCAAAGACGGATGGTGGCAAGTGTGATGTATGTGCTGTGGCTGACACTCAGCTTGCGCAATCCTTTACGATAAAATATAGAGCATACACCACCAGGGAATTGGATACAGAGAGATAAATACAGGGTTTAAGAGCAAAAAAACAAACCATATTTAATATCAATGCCATCTGTTAGCATGCCTCAACTCCTTCAACTAACAATGGAATTAACTATTTATTTGATCATGCTGGAATATGCACAAAATTATTCATATAATGAGCGAATTGGGAGCATCATTTATTTATGCTATGATTTGCAGACGACTCTGAAACATAAGTCCAGCAGTAAAAGGCAGATGGACTTAAAGAGTAATGATTTAGGATTTTAATGAATCATTTAATCATCACTTAAACTGTGTTATTTCCAACATTCAAGCACATGTAGTTGGATTGTTATTCAGTGACATGATGAAATGTGCAAGAAAAAAAAACCCAGACAAAAAAAAAAAAAAATCCTTCACATCTAGTTCACACTCATCAAGACATGTCTCTGGGGGACGCCTGTCTATGTGTGATGGGTGTTGTCACAATATGTAGAATTTTGCCAGTGGTATGCAGTTTCATCTCCTGCTCTAAATTTGCCTTTAAAGTCGATTGCCAGCTGGTCACATGGTGCTTTTGTCCTGATCCACACAATGTTTGTGGAAAGAAGGATAGTGCAAATGTTTGTGCCTCAGCAGATTTCATGGACCATATTACATGTGACAGATTGAGACTGTAGAGAAACAGGGAGGAAAAATCTGTAATATTATGGTTGACAGTTAATTATGGGGTGACATGTTACTACTATTGTGGTCACCACTAATAACTTTTTTTCCTCTAAACCAATCGACAACTGGACATCAGACTCATCAAAAAAAGGGGGGTTTATGGGTTCGATTTACTTCATTCAATTTCTTTTTATTCCCTCCAAGGTCAAAGTTCAAATTGGGGATTTGATGATACCATCTGTAATCAAGTGAAACCAAGACATTTCAAAACAGGCAGAGATGATGGCGCGCCCCGGGACCAAAGACGTGCACCATAGCCTGCTGTGCTCCTCGCTGCCTCCAGCCATCCTTAATCATTCTTATACGTTAACCCACATTGATCAAGTCAGTGCTGAGCGCTGTGAGATGGAGTGTTGTGGGGCTTTGTATGGCATGCTAAGACACCTTAGAAGAAGGAGTGGCCTTATCGCCAAGCTCAATTCCATCTGTCACCCTCTATCATGTGGCTTTCGCATATTGGATATCAGTCAATGAGATGCTATTATGTCCAACTCTATTACCACTGACACTGAGACCCAATCAGGAAAATGATCAAATCAAAATCCCTTGTTGGTAAAGCTGCATGACTGCAACTTCAGCAGGTTATGGACCCCAGTCAGGCATTTTAATGAGTCCTCGCAGTCCTCTACGCAGGGTCAAAGTCCCCACAAAATAACACTGCACTTGACGACTCAATCATGATTCACCGGATCATTTTTGAAGTTCTATTAGAAAGAGATGTTACTAAAGCTTTCACTGTCATTCCTTCAAAATGTTTGCCCATGTGTTTTTCATGACAGAGCAGCTTCACTGCACATGGCTTCAGCGGCAAATATGCAAAGAAACAAGTAAAGACGGGGATACATTAAGATGAAGAATGCCATCCACTGGTAAACATTTGCAGCTCTGTTTTGTTAATGATCTAGTGTTATCATTCCCTCGCAGGCATGTAGTCTGAATGCAGTTCTTCATTCCAATCAGCACTCAAGTGAGCTCCCAGAGAATTACATTAATTGAGGTGAAGTGAGAGGAGGCGTGCTTCTTAAAGAAAAGAATGTGGTCGAGGGGAAGTAAGACAGCGGTGCTGAATAAATGAAGGCCCACTGGTCCAAGACCAGTAATAACTAGATCAATGAATAGGGAGATTAATGCCTTTATGACAGAATCCATTGGGATCCTGAAGATGTTGCCTGGAATCAGAAGGTGGATGGTGCCCTACAGTATGTGGTTATTATAACAGATTGGCGTAAAAGTAGCCATCTCATCAGCGGATGTACAATCATTACAATCATAATTAAACGGACAGTACAAATTTTACAATCTTTTCCAAGCTGTTGTCATTAAAAGGTAACACTGGTTTTTCTCAACCTGAACTCTAGTTTCCCATGTTTTTGTGACTAAATGACTAAGGGTCCAGCAGTTTTTGAAACTGGTCCGGTACGGAGCAAGAGAGCTGCAGCCAGCAGCAGCTTAACAGGCTGTAATGTAATATTAATGGGGAAATGTGCACTGTGTCAATGTACGTCCACTGACAGTGCTTGTTTTTGCCACTGACAGGCTTAGATTGTATAATAAGTGTCTGACAACCTAAACCTTCTGAGACCCGAGCTTTTTTATGATGCATTTTTTAATTTTTCCCAGCTATTTGGGATGAGAAGAACCTGAAAAGTAAACAAAACAAAGCATTTTTCTTGAAGTTTCAACTATAAAATTCAGGTTTTGTATCTTGTTCACTTTTGTGTCGGTATCAGCTGCAGACTGCCTTGGCAGAGACGGCTGCCATCTTGTTTTTACATAGATTACTGTATTGTGCTTTTGTTACCACTACATACACATCAAATGGCACATGAAACAAGGACAACAGGTCGAAGATAAGCAGAATGAATTATAAGGTGCAGCAAATTAAAATTGTCGTCATATGAAGGCGCGGGGTCACAGGAGGTTATGAAAGGATCCCTCAGAGATAGACCTCTTTGTTAAATGGTAAGATCCATTTAGTTTAACTAGAAGCAGACTGAAAATCGCTAGTGCAAACCCACCAGACTCCATTACAATAAAGAGTAGTTTTATTATTGTAAAACGAGCTTCATTCAAAGTCAACAGATACAATATTAAATCCACAAATACAATCTTTGTTCATATTTCCACTGTTTCAACAACCAACAACTCTCGTTTGGTTGAAATAAACCCTCAATTTACCCGGTTAGATGTGAAAATATGCTGCCTCTACACAAGCTAGAATTGCTGTTTATTTAAATGGAATCTGGTGGGTTTGGCAATGGCCATTTTGGGGCTGTTTCTCTTCAAACAAAAAGCATCTTACTCTTTAAATAACAGATCTATCTCTGGAGCATCCTTTCCATTATGTTACCTGACACTGAATTTTAATCTGAGCCTTTAATCTGGTGGCAAAAACAAACAGGGAAATTGATGATGCACAAATGCCCCAAGTGGCTACATTGCAGCCTCTTTTGCCCCAGCAGGCTGCAATGCTTTAGCTCAGAACTGGACCAGTTTTAAAAACAGTTGTTTCCTTTAGTCACTTAAACACAAACACACAGGAAAATTCCAGGTTAAAAAATAGTGAAGATACCCTTTAAGGCAAGTTTATTGAAAGATATAATACATTTTGAGCTGTCATGTCAAGAAACATTGGCCACATGAGGGTTTAATCCAACCCTCTTTAAATTGATTTTCTTCACAAATTTCCATGTTTTAAATGAAAATCAATTTGAAACCTGATCTAATAATGAAACAGTTCAGTATCAGGAAAGAACATAGTTTCCTCAGTTCCTCTTTAGTGCTGAAGATATCCTTGTTTCTTTGTATAGTGCTACAATGAGTACAAACCTAATCAAAAGATCCAGCCACCATTTCATATAATTGTCAGTCTAGGGTAGTTTTTCTTTTTAAAGAATGAAGATTTTTTCCATTCACTGTATTTAAACCTGGTGGCACCATGTTTAACAGGTTTTATTTACCCACTTGTTGTAAGCTGTTTTAATTGCTCCCTGTCCTCACGTAGCTTTCTCATACAACGTACTATCACGCCACTAAATCTTGCTCCACACGTCTGAATGAGGCTGTCTGTCATCATTAAGTTCTCCACAATAAGCACAATCAAACATAAGTGGGGAGGGGTATTGTTACGACTTAAGCATCGCCCAGAGCTTTAGTTTACCTGTCACAAGACATCACTCCTGAGCTTTGTTAATACCACAGTTAAATACCTGTAAGCTTCTGGGAAATCCCTCAGATGATGCTGACGTTATCTGGAACACAAAGTGTTAAAAGCCTTTAAAGCCCATTCCCCTGCAAAGTGCTTAGTCAGCTGGCAGGCTAATCCTGAATGGACAGACCCAGCTGAGGAATTTTATTTACTGTTAATATTTGCACGACTCTGATAGTCTATCCTGGGATAATTTGTGATAAGCAGATGCCACTATACCCAATCTCCTCCTTAAGCAGATGAAACAAACTCATATGGTGCAGTCTGCCTGTTTTACCACACTATTACTATGATATTTCATCAGTTCAATTGTGTATGCTGATCCAGTTGCTGTGATTATGAATTAAACTGATTTGTAAGATGCTTATTGGTTCACTTCTTTGCAGTAAGTAGCAGTTATTATAACACAGAACATGTATATTGACAGCCACACTTTGGCTAAATCCATCTTAACCAGGAGAGTCTGACCTTTAGCTCCCCAAGTAAGATCACTTTCACACTGCTATAATGTCGCCAAGCTGAATTTCGAGAGAAAGGTTACCCTTGTGTCATTGAGAAGCTAAGCTGCCTGGTGGGATTGCTGGCTGGAGCCGGGCCTGTGAAATGGCAGGGCTTAAATGTAAGCCGACGCCCGACAGATGGACAGCAAAGCCCTAATCCAGGCGAAGAAGCTGGTTGGTGCAACAAGGTGCAGAATTCCAACGGTGGCCAGCTGTTGTCCTGATGAAACTCTGCCATGAAACCTGTCGACATATCCCTCCTGAACTTCACCTCCAAAAAGGGTCATATGCTCTCCTTTGCAGGTGCTCTGCTTACTGATGTAGAATTCCATTACATTACTACAAATACATTTTATAAGAAAATATATTTTTTAAACTAGGAAAGCATCAACAGCAGGGACAGGACGATACATCATGGATCGTGGTAACACAGTAAGATGATCATGGTGAATTTCCCTTATGGGGATAATCTTGAGTATCATTTCCAGCAGCACCCAAAGAGACTCCTGGGCAATCAGCGATAACATGGGCTCAAAATGATCCCACACTTTGGATTTCCTGCCCCACATGTGAATAACTAGCCTGTGTAATAACCGCAGGTACCAGCCCTGGGAATTAACCTGTGTTAAATTTATTTTGACAGGGCGCAGCTCCTAACAGAGTTTCACGTTTGTTTATTTGAAATCTTGCCCACCATTGACCTTTGTAGTAGACTAAAGTTTGGTCGACTATTAAGGGGCAGCCCTAATGATGATGATAATAATAATGCAATACTATTCCATAGCACTACAAACTATGGTCTCCAAGATGACCAAATTGGGCAAACTGAACAGTGATACGTCCCATGGGCCAGATTTGGCCCGCGATAGTGTGGCCCCTTGACCACTTTTTATTTCACATTGAAAATACATTCATTTTCTTTACTAGCTGTTTGGGTTATTTGCTGCTAAAGTACATAAAAAGCATCAAAATAGGGGTTGTTTGTTGAAAAATGTGGAGCCAGGGCAAGATCCCGTGGACCCCTGAACAGAGGTCTGAGCTAACCTCCGAGTGTCCTCAAATCCTGCAGACACCCCCGCGTACACCTGACCTGTGAGGCTGCTGTGACTGGATGTGCCTCTTGGGAGAGATGAGTGAGGACAGTAAATGTCAAAAAACCTACGACAGGAATTAACTTATTATATGTGGATAAATATTATCAGTGTTTATTCATTAACTGGCCCCTGGCCTCCTGTCATTTTGCAAAAAGGACCCTCGAGCAAATCAAGTTGAGTGTGCCTGCTCTAAAGCAACAAACACTGAATGATATAACCTTCATGAAGGTAGGATGCATTGCACGGCTGCTCTGCTAGACTGCTTTAGATATAGCTGGGTGTATCTAATAAACTGGCAACTGAGTGCCTATATCTAAGCACAAATATTTATTACTTTTCCTTCAATCGAAATGAAAATCTGATGTAAGAGCTGGTTAAAAACAGTAAAGCTGAAAGAACTTCTCATGTTTTTCTCCATCTAAACACACTGTTATCCATCATTTTTTAAGGGTCCTTGAGCCCACAGACATTTAATCCCAAAAGCCACACAGCCGGCTGACCTTTGCTCTGACCTTATTGAGTGGTCTGGGTGGTAGGCGAAGTGGTCGATTAAATGCATAATTATTGTTGTTATGATCACAGCTTACATAGTTCTGTTGTATTTTCATTATTTTCATGCATGCAAATAATAATTAAACAAACCGGATGGAAATGTTAAATTAAGTGGGTTTTCCCCTCAAGAGGATCTGTTTACTCACTGTGTGTTATTTTTTAAAATAAAACAAACAAATTGCTAATGATAATGGCAAAACTCCATAATTTCTAAATGGGTGACGCTGTGTGCAGAGATCAGTAGTCTAATGATTGCGGCTGTTAAAACTCTGAAAGTCATGTTTCATTGCACCCAAGATCACCCAGGCTCCTAATTTGGGCAAGCTTTTTACAGATGTGGTGGGGTATTATGTCTGCGAGAGGGAGTGTGTGTCCTTATGTGGTGTTCCATCATTATTAAGCTCATTAGCCTCGTCTCCCCAGCTCTGTTCAGAGAATCACCATTAATTTTTTGCTTCTTAAGGAGATGTGTTTTCAAAGATGAACGGCCTCCAGAATGTCAGACTTTTAAAAAGTGGATGCAGGATTTTGGAAGGACTCAGATCAGCACTCACTAATGAGAACCCACAGTCCTTTCACTACATCCAAAAAGTAAAAATAGAAGCCTGCCAATAGTTATGTTTGGAGGAATAACAAAAAATCCAATATCGTTTTCTGATCAAAGCCAGAGTAGATTGACATTTGAGTTCAACACAATGTTAATGATGTGTGTGATTTGACAAATTATACCAACAGTTACATATTTTATCACATTCTGACTACGTTACCTTTTCTACAAGAAAGCTAAAGAAAGCTAAGTGATGTTAATGAAATCAAAGATGACAGTATTTTTCACTCACTATGTTTTTGTGAATAATATGTCTGTTGTCTGAAATCTGTCTTGAGTATATAATCATCACATTATTTCACCTAAACTAAATGTGGGCAGAAAAACGTATGCCAGGTTCACACTACGCTCCGACAGTCACTATGTCTGATTAGGCGATTGTGGAGACACGCTGGTCTACGACCAATCCTCACTGGTTGTCTTTCACGACGTGCGTGATGTCATCAGGTTATTCTTGTTATATTTTTATTGTTATTACTATTATTTCAGCTACTGTTGCTGTTGTGCCAGCCGAAATTGTAGTTATTGTAGTAATGTAAAAAGCACCACCAGATGGCAGGAGCTACATTAGAAGTACCGCATGCAAACGATGCAGATCACTGAATCCTCCACATCAAATTCCTGCAAATGTTTCACAATAAAAGCCTGTTTAGAAAATGAAGAGATTTTCTCAACCAAAGTTCTAAGGGGCTTTCAATTTTAAGCGGGTACAGGAAGTGTTGAGTTTGAAATGATGGTGCAATGCAGTAACTTTAATAGGGCAAATGGGAGCAGATTAAAAGTAAAAATATTAAAATACAGAGGTAATAATAAATAACGGCCCGTTTATATTGTAGTCTGTTTCAAATGAAGCTCATGCCCTCTGTTGTCATGGTGAGTAAAAGCCCTGTCACTATTTTTTAATTTTTATGACATTATTTCCCCCATTACGAACAAATAACATTCTGTGCTAGCTTGATGCTAATGGCAGCACTTATCAGGTTGCTAAAGTGCCTCTGCTGTTTCACATTATCATTTTTCCTTTTTTACTCTGTGTGGTAACATCCCCAGAGAAAACATCATAAAAGGCCAGGGTGTTGTTGCCGTACAGTTGTCCACGGCAGCAGATCACTCTGTGTTCCTATTGGTCAAAGCGCCGGCTGTGACGGGAGAAGTTGTGAATAACAAAAAGAAAATCAAACATGCCAGACTTTCTGTTGGAATGTGGTGAAGCGCCCCAGACGTGGCGTCCGTTGTCGTCTACTATGATACACTAAACAAGATAGAACGATGGATTATCGTGTACGACACTCGTTCATGACCTGAGCCGACACCCTACAACGCTGCATCACGCTATAATCAGGCTGATGTCCTGTAGTGTGTACCTGGTATTATTGGCATTTTGGATATGACATAGGTAAACCTTCACTGTTCATTTTATTCAGCTACAATAGTAATCTCATATTAGAGCTTGGCAATATGGAGAAAATCAAGTACCTTGATATTATTTGACCAAATACCTCTATAGATATTGCAACAATAATGTAAGGTTGACTAAGTGGGTAAAGGCAAATACTAAAACAGCTACAACAGTCTGATAAGTTTGGAAAATTACACCGCTTCACTGTAATGCAGCCTTTAACATCAAGAAAAAAAACACTCTTATGGTATAGATATCCAAAAGCCAAGACGATATCTGGTCTCATATTATGATATTGATGTAATATTTTTATATTCTCAAGACCTTTCTCATAATAACATCAGTAATGCATTATATAGCCACAGAGAGAACACCTGTAAGCTGTATCAAACTATTATTAACCAGCATCACAATATCAGCTACCATAGCTCTAAAAGCTACCATTGCAATCTCTGCTGATATAACCTTGATCAAATTTCTTTGAAGTGCCTCTAAAGTGCAAAAAAAATTGATTTGATTCATGTTAAGTTGAGTTTTTCCTGTGCATTTCGGTTTCTTTGAAGCCTATCAAGCATTTTGGCATCAAAAGTGAAATTGTGGCTCACAAAACTAAGAAGTATCCATCTAATACTAATGCTTTATCTGTTGGAAATATGATCACATTGAACTCCATTGTGTTAAACTGGTTGCTAACTCTAAAACAGCATGACATTTGCATCATTTTTTTTTCTCTATCTCTACTTTTCATTTTTTCTGTGTGCTACTGACAGTTTTGTTGATTTGAACTTAATAAGGCTGAGAAACTGGCAGCTAGCAGCTCTGTGGGGCTCTACTTTGGCACAGCAGTGCTTGAGCTAATTGCTATCATCACAAAGCTAACATGCTCAGAACAGCAAAGCTAAATCCTGATGTTTAACAGGTATCACGTGTACACAGGTGACAAATCCTGAGGCTAAAATATGAAGCCAACATGGAGGTGCCAAAAACTGCAGTTCCTCTAATGGCCACATGAGGCCTGCTCCAAAAGTGAGTCAATCCTCACTGACCTCCATGTTGAAGTTGTCCAACTTTATAGCACTAATAAACATGTTTGCAGCCTGGTACAAAATTATTTTGGGCACTTAAGCTAATTTTCCCCTTCATGACAGCTGTATGGGAGGTGAAATTTTTCATAACTCGCACAATTATATTTTATTGAAGCTTAAAGTTATGCATAATTATAGGATGTTTTGAGTGACAGGCTGTTTGCTAGGCGTCTCCACGGCTTATTCAAGTCACTTAGCCACCCTTGCGCCTCCCCAGCTTCACCCTAATGTCCAAATATGACCACTTCTGGCGAGAGCCAAAATGCCAAACTCGAGGCTTCAAGATGGGCAGTTAGAAACCAGTGGGTGACATCATGGTGGCTGCATTCATTATCTTCATACAGTCTATGTTTACCTTGTTGGTTTAGCATGCTAACACTTGCTAATTATCACAAAACACAAAGTACAGCAGAGGTTGATGGGAATGTTGTTAGTTTTGCATATATTTGGTCAAAAAATAAGGTATTGGACGGATTAAAATGTTATGCTAAAATGCTATTATAATTAGCTCTGAGAAAAATAGGAATGTTTGTACCAAATTTCAAAGACAAACTACATATAGTAAAAGAATACAACACTTCAGGTTGTTCAAACATACTGCTCCTGTTCACCTTCTGAGTGGGTAAAAATCTGATGTATTTATTAAAGCAGCTGCAGCACATTTCCAGTGTTTGGAGCAGAGAGTAACTAAGCAGAACAGCTAGATTGTGAACAATTGAGCTCCCCTAGAGAGAGCTGCTGGAATGGCCGTTTCCATTTTTCCCCCTAAGGCTGAAAGGAAATGCTTTACAGGCGGGAGGGCTGCTTCAAACACACACACACACACACACACAGTTATAAAATTTCTGTTTGTCTGTGTATTGCTTTGTCCCATAATGCTTTGCCCCCCCACTCCGAGGCCTGATCTTTTGGGTTTGGGACAACTTGCTGACAGAGCCTTCAAGGCTTGAGGCGATTATGTCACGGGGGCACACGGTTACACATGGACTGTTCTCCAAACACCGCAGGAGATGCCAACCTTCAGTGCTCCGGAGCACCACTTGCTGCTACACTGGCAAAACTGAAAACACTGCAGCCATGGCAATAAATGTAGGAGAAACAATAACCGTTGAAGGTCACAAGGCTTTTCATATTTCATACTGGATCCAAATCTTGGAAGAGTGTTTCAGCGTGTGGGCAGAACCTGGCTTGTTGTATTTTGTTTAGTTTGGAAGATTTAGAGGCCAGCACTAACAAGGTCCCATGAGGTGCTTTAAGAAAGTCTGTTTCGAGCAACTGGCCAAAGACAATACGTTTCTTTTTCACTCAGCAGTTCTGGTCAGACTTAAAGATCACAAACTTTGTTTCACTTACACTAAAAAATGCACATAAAAGGCTAAAAGGGCATAAGGTGTGAGATACTTAAAGGAGCTCTATGTGATATTCAGAGTGTATCAATGATTCAGAGGCTGTCTGCACTCAGCTCTTAAGATAAAGGTGGCTGAGCCGGCTAGTAGCTAACACTGCTAACAGTGTAAACAGTGCTCGGTTACAGTGCTGACAGAGCTAACAGTGTTAACTGGAGTGGAACTGGTGGGTGGTTGCTACGCTTCTGTGCCTCCACCATCCTAATATCTGTGATAATTGATTGTATGAGTGCGATGCAAGGTGGCAGCGATTGGCTAGCCAGTGGGATACACACATGGGACTCACATGCACCAATAGATAGGTGCGGCCGACACTACAACACAACCACAATAACAAATAGAGAAGCTGGGATTACACACAGAGGTAGCGTGACTTCATCCGCTGCTCAGGACGCCATTCATACACGATATCTTTGCATAGCAAGTAGTTGTTTGTATGAAATTCAGAGCATTTACGTAGCAACAGAGCTCCTCTAAAGATCACTTCTACTGCTGCAATGACTATACAATTAATCAATTCACATAAAACAAACAACAAGTTTGATTAATGATGTATCATTAAAGTGATTATCAATCAAATAGGTCAAATGTCAGCTTGCTTTAGAGCCTTAAATGTGAAGATTTGCTGCTTTTTTGGGGGGTCAGATAAAACAAGGTTATTAAAGACAATATTTTGGGCTTTCAGAACTTTTGATGAGCATTTTTACGACTTTGTGACATTTCACAGACTAAATAATGAACAATAGGAAAGATACTCAAATGTAGTCAGCTGTGTTCTTGAACCAAAGTATGCAGATGTTTACAACATAAACACACTCAGTACTTTGCTGCCATTTACAGACATCCTTCACTTACTTGAATCAACTGTGTAGCAGACAAGAGCTTATTAAGGGTTATTTCAAATTAATCGTCATGGTACTTGAGCTCGGCTGTAGATCTTCAGTACATAAAGTCCCTGAGGCAAGATGAAAACTTCAATGAAAACAGCCCCAAATACCTCCCATTCTTCAACGCTGCTTTGCTCATGTGACAGAAAAAAAATGATGCGACAGTATGAACAACATGATATACAGGGCCCCACGTAAAAATCAGAATAACTTGTATTTAAGATGCACATTTGTCTTTTGTGAACCAAAACAGTATTATTCAATTCCTTTGGATCCAGAATTAAGAACCCTTTTCCTTCTCTTGCATAATGTACCCACAAGCTTCTGATTAGGGAGAAACACTGACGTCTCACCATTATTATTGTAATGGATTCAGAGGCTATTGTGCAAAAAGCAAAGGAGCTTAGGCAAATAAACAGGTTCCCCCTTCGCTGCTTTGATGAGCAGCCACGAAAACATTTACTTACATAATCATCCATCTTTTCTTCACCTACGTGAGGCACAATCTTAAATCCAATTTTCATTAAAGGGCAACAGCAAGAGAAAAGTTGTTTTTAAGTCTCGCGCTAAAAGTTTTATTTTGAATATGATTACCTTCTATATGTTTTTATGTGTGGAAGTCAAGATGGAAATTCAGCAAGGGAAGTTCGTAACCCCAGACTGAAGGACATAAAAAATTCAGACAAAGTCCCCGTCAACTCGCTCCCATATCCAGCCACAGCATCCAAACTTATTTAAATAATCCACATTTTTTGCTCAGAATAATCATTCATGAGTGATGAGTTAATATTATGCAGCTAAATCAAGCCCTCACCTCCTCTATTGCGCATAAGCATTTGGTGAGACATTGTGTCAGATTTAATTTAAGAATGACAGTACTTATGGAAATCAAAGCAGTCCTCAAGTGGTGCTACTGGGGAAGGATCATTTTTTTTGAAAGGTGAAGATGTTAAAATTGTAAAATTCTACATGAGAACCCTACTGAATATCTCCCAAAAATTAATTCAAGGGTGGAGGGAGGATATAAATGAACGTTTTGCGAGGGGGGTACTGAACATATTACTCTTCTCACTCAATTTGTGAGTGAATAAATTTTTCCCATAGATGAAGTGAGTGAATTTGACAGTTGCCCTGAGAGTGTGTCTGTAGGGGGGTGCGAATGGGGGTGGGGGGGGTGTTTGTATAAAGGCGAGCTCGTATGCTGGCTTATGGAACATCCACTGTATCAGCTCCATATACATCTGTAGGATGTAGCTTTAATAGATGCAACTGCACCGCAAGCTACACTGGTTCCTCAATTAAGGAAGTCAACATGGAAACATGACTTCATTTTTATAATGAATAATTTAAGCTATATCTTATCGGCTGCTAGGAAGTGTGATGGGCACAGTGTGGAGCGGCTCAGGGCCATATTGACTTTAATTGTGACTGGCATCTGAGGGCTTTCCTCCCAGTGTGGTGAAGAAAATGTCCCCTTTGCTTAGCTGGCCCTGCAGCTCGCAATGAGGCCTTTAAAGTGAAATGAGCTGTAATTAGTTGATAGAGAGGTGACCCCGATGCAGAAAATGCCACACTAATGCACTGGGAGCAGACACTGGAGGATACTGCTGTGGCTGCTGTGGCGGCTGTGGCGAGGAACAGCATAGATTGCAGCATAAACCATTGGCAAAGGGGAGCTTTAACAATACATTCGTTCATTATTGTATGTCAGTATCTATGTGCTGGAAGAATTACCAAGACATGCTTCTCAGGCTGAAAAGGTGTGCATTGTTGGAGAGAAGAGAAAAAGATCTTGCCACTTGATTGACAGTTACCATATATAAGCTTACTGGGCATCAGGCAGAGGACAGGAAACACCTTGGAAAAACTACAAAACAAAATAGAAATACGCCATGTCAGGGTCAGTACATCGCTGTGTCACAATTCTTTAGGGTGTCCTCGTAAAAAATGTAGGGCTGCCCCCAACTAAGAATTTTCCTAGTCGACCAATGGTCTTCATTTAGGGCCATTAGTCGACTAGTCGCCTGCATGTTTATGATATTAATGTTATTATTAAATGATATATTTTGGGTGGGGCAACACAATGGTTTGAGTTGAAGGTGTGAGAAAGAATAGTCTCAGTAACATTGTTAACACTGTGCTACATTACA
>JAPZEB010000023.1:27316297-27330277 GCA_029783705.1 Chaetodon striatus
ATCTAGGATAATGTGATCAACCCGACAGAAATGACAAGGTGGTATTACTGAGTCTGTGTCTAGTTCAATTAGTCTAATCACTCCAGAGCTGGTCAGCAGTTACTAACAATGATAGGCAGCACCAGTGGAAGGCGCATGACTCGGAAATGCATGTGAAAGCACCAAAAAAAAAAAAAAAAAAAAAAAAAAAAAGCCAAGCCCTGACCCACCTTTTGTAAGATAACGGACCTCACTGCATCACTTGCCAGGCATAAAATCACGTCGAGCTCTCCTATCTGTCAATTTATATTCAAATCCTCTATGTCCTGTATATACAATGTAGAACCAGGTCTCCCAACAAACAAAATACCATAATCACTTTTCCTTAATGGGTTTTCTCGCAGTACTCCCTCGCCTCAGACTTTCACCGGAGTCTTGACTCAGCACTAATCTGCTGGCAACAAATTCCCTTTCTTTCTCTCACAGGGAGGAAACAAATATTTACAACTGTCATCCCCCAAAATGATGCAGACGTGCCATAACTCAACCTCATTTGGCCAATCTGGGAAACATGATTGACTAAGGTGGTTAGGGCCTTTCAATTTCAGGAGTCTTGACCTTTAATTACACTGCCTCATCAGACCAATTAGTGAAAATACCAAAACAGTGTGCCAATATTTATCAGCCTACCATGATGCGTCAAATCAGGGCAGTTTCTCTGACTTTGTGTATCGGTTAAAAACTTTAGCTGTTGATTTTAACACTGTATTTTAAACTCTAAGGTATGATGTGAAGACGTATCATCCTTCTGTTTTGTCGAAAACAGGACGAAAAAAATGAAGCAACACAGGTCGATCGATTGTCTCCACTTCTATTTCGCAGGGGACAAATACTGTGGCTCTCTGCGACAGTTCTGCAGATTTGACTTTGCTTCTATTGAGGCGCCTCACACTGGACCACAGTTTCTAGTTGATGGCTGAAGTCAAAGAGAGACTTGACGCAGCCTTGGCAGGAATCTCAGAATTAAAGGTGAGGCAGGCCACCAGAAGTGTCCTACTGATACTAAAGCCAATAAACACTCGCTGCTCCCAGCTGGAGACCAGCCAATGCCACAGGGAAGCAGCAGGATTAAAAGGTCTCCTAAACGATTGATAGGGCAAGGTGGGCTCAGCAAAGTGTGTACAATGACACATGCTGTGTCGCCCTGTATTAACAGTGGTTTGTAATGTTTTTCAGCTGAAAACACTATTATTGTTGCTGTGTGATTCTATTCCTTTAACAAAATGCAGGGGAAAACAGGTTTTTCCATCGGGTTTCAAACCCCTAAGACGAAACATATTATTGTTGCTACAAGTCAAATAAGCCACCTGACTGTGAGCAGAACAAAGGCAGCTTTGATATATACTGTTAGTTTGCATTCAAGGCCAAACCAATAGTTTTGTGACTATTAATGTTACATATACAATTTAAGAGTTTACCTAACAGATGGGATATAAGCATTTTATTGCTAACTGATATACCTTCAACAGACGTTTGAAAAACAATGCAGTGACAGTATCTTAATTCATAACTGATCAGTTTGACATGACACTGACATGATCGACAGCTGTTTTAGATTGGTTGTTTTCCAACACCGGGGTTGATTCTAGCAAATGGGAGCACTATAAGAAGGAGGACAACATGACTATCTGTCTCATGTACTACTGTGTGGATTGACAGATTCTGTAAATAAGCATGTGGGCATTTTGGTAGACTGAGGAAATACAAACTTTATTTTAGTTTGGGGCCAAAAAACTGTATTTGATTTGGACAGAATCCAAATTTAGGAGTGTATCTATGCACGATTCTGCATTAAGTGGGAGTCCAGAACAAGCTTAATGCCAACTGTTGATGAAATCTTTTAATTATTATTTCACTTTCAATGGTCATGTCATTGTTTAACGAGCGGGAGCCTCACACAAAAGCTTTCTAAATTTCTTTTGTCCCTTCCCATTCCACTGACAAGTGGTATGCTTTTTGTTGTTACTGTACACGTTAAAGGCCTACGGTGTATTTATGTTGCAAAATGGCTTCAGACACAGCCACTATTGGAGGCCCTTAGTTTAATGAATGGATCGTCTGTATGCAAATTCAGCAGAATCAATATTGTTTATGAATCAAATTGCTCTCAAAAATGGTTCCAGATTGCGAGCGTGAGTATTTGTCTCGTTCCTGTGCTGTCAGCGTGTCATAAACTTTGTTGGAAAGTTTTCTTAGCTCTAAATATTGTTGTATGATTCACAGGGGCTCCTGCCATCTATTTTTTTTTGTCACAACTGAATACATTTTTGCATGAATGAGTTTGAGAGGACTGCTGCACCAGAATCAAAAGAAGACCTTGTGCTTTTGTTTGTAACTGTATTAATCACTAATCGTCAATGCCTCGCTTCAGTTGTCGTGACATGCCTCAATGGTACTAAAATAGGGCATGTGAGTGAGAGACTGTGCCCTTTTCATTTTTAGGTAGCATGTTATAACAGTGTACGTGTTTCACGCAGCAGAGCTGGGACAAATTGTGTTTATACATAGACTCAAGGAGAAGTAGAATTATTAATACTAACAGTGGTAACCGTGATCTTGATATGTGAGCTTCGGTCACAGTTATGCTAAATTGAATTAGTGATATAATAAACCATCTGCCCTTCATGCCAGTGAAATGTGAGTTTGAAATTGGTGGCTTTTAGGAGGCAGAACATGTCATTTTTAGTGAAGCTCTGTCACTGTGTAATGCAGATGTTTATTCCAGAGCACTGCGGCTTCAAACTGTGCGTCTACTCAAGCTTTTAACGGTTGTGCCAATCTTAAATGTGACCCTGTAATTAATCTCTGCCTCCCAGATAGAGCAGAACACATTCAGTTCTTCTACCACCTTTGTAAACTAGCCTTTGCACCACAGGAAGGTCTAAACGTGACCTTGCAATGGCATTTCGCACAGCCCCTTGAGTCCGACTTAGCACTTTACTTTTAAGGCTATTGACACAATGTTGTGGCATAAAAGGGCTTTGAGACAAACAAGCTGCATAATTGCTTTTGTAAGGAACCCTTTTTGAAGTCTCAAGGGTTCTAATGTAATTCCCATGATAGTGCCATTATCTAACATTGCTTTCACCTTCCTACCGTGATATGCTCAGAGCTGCCAGTAATCATGGGCAGAGGAGAAGATTAGAAGCCGCGCTCTGAGGGTTCGGCTCTGCGATCACCTTGCTGCATCTCTTTCGCGAAAGATTCATTGCCCTTCACTCTTTTTCAATGATCCTTTTTCCAGATCATTAAAGCACCTTTGGCTTGAACTTTGGCGTGGCACACATCATCCGCAGCACACCCCCACCCACTGACCCGCACCTCTCGTATCGAGAAGCCATCCTTCACCTTCTGCAAAAACAACAGCCGACAAATCGCTTCTCCATAGGGAGTAAATGACTCTTTCACAATCAATGCTATTTTCCTCAGATGCGACACATTAGTTACTGCCACTTGGTACCACGGCAGGTTATTTGTCAAACAGCTGGTTCATGTATGCTTTCAGCCAGACTGTACTCTTGGATTGGGTTCCCAGTGAAAAGGAGCACAGAGACCGAGAGCTCATTTCAACATTAAAGCGGGCATGATGGAGAATCTAACATTACATGTGCTATTTAACACTCTTAAACCTCACAGAGAACATATAAATCTTCTGCGTGCAGGTGCCTCAGATGATGTCAACTTGATAAGAGTGCTGGAAGACCACACAAGTGTTCCCAGACTGCGAGTTACGGGTCTAATGGATTCCTCCTGTGATCTGTGTCTTCTATCATCGCAGGCAACCGCAGTACTCTCCCCGTTGGTTGCCCTCATCAAAATCACTGAAACCAGTACTGGGACACCTAGTCTCATTAAACCGATGTGCTGCTCGCTGTAACTTGCCACGCTTAGTTGCCAGCAGACAGAATAATTGGCTGTATCAATTAAGGCCTGCTTACTGTCTTTGCATCACACTGGCACACTCCACTGCTCTCCAGGGTGGGAAAGAACAAAGGACGTCCAGCTCAACCTGAGTCAAGCTACTACCAGTAATTTTGGGACAAATTATGTGTCCATTAGGAGTTTGTTCTTAGTCCGAAAAACCCTAAAAAGAATAAAAAGGACATTCACTACTTAATTTTAGCTCTAGTATAAGTTTTTTTTAATCATTGCAGTGTTTCTTTTCTTATGAATCTGCAGCCTCCAGAAATAATCTATTGCAGTTATTCAAAGGTCCGCCTCTTTAAACTGTCAATCTTTTTCGATTTGTGTACAGAAAGTAAAACAGGTTAGTAAAGAAATATGTGAGGAATAAAAAAAAAAATCAACTCTCTCTCTTTTTTTTTTTAAACTTTCCATAGGAGATTTACGTTTGCCACCGGGGATAAAAAAGCAATTTCTTAACTTCTCCGTCTCTCTCTAACACTTCTTCTCTTGACCTTGAAGAGGAATACCTCCATGATCATTGTCTCTTTTATTCCCTTTCCGTCTACCCTGGCTTGAGAAAATAGGCTACTGCTCGACAAGGCAATAAGCAAAGCTTGCTGGAGCTGAATACTGGCTTTGCTTGTCTTTTCCCTGTGTATGTAAGTGAGTGAGACACACAGAGAGAAAAAGAGGGTTTGGTTTCCACTTGATGCATCACATGTGATTTTAAGTCATCGGCTTTGATCATCAGGCCCTGCACAAACACATCATGACATCAACACTCAGAGGATGAACAGACTATTTATTCATGATATATCCGATTTTGACATACAGAACATGTATTGGTAAACCAATTAGTCAGAACGGCTGTTTTCCCAAATGTGTGCCTGTGCCAATAACGTCTTTGATAGTAAATAATAATCCTATACCTGCTGTGAAAAACACACACACTTGAAAGGATTCAAATAATGTGTTTAAGCACAGTAACAAAAGTTGGGTCTTATTCCTCTTCAAACCAAGGTCGGCCTGATAAATCATGAAATTGTGTCATTTTGTGCATCTATAATTACATAAATAGACTGCATATCAGGCATTACAAACACCTCTGCTGACCTTAAAATTGATTTTAAATGCTCAAAAAATGAAGTTTATGGTCTTCTCAAAAGCTCGCTCACAGTTGCTTGATGATTTTAGCATCTTCACCTCTGATGGTAAATCCATTGAAAGAGTGTCCTCATACAAGTACCTAGGTATATGGAAAGAACACTTTACTACTCTAGTGATTAAGCTTAAAGTGAAGATCAGCTTTTATTTTAGAAATAAGTCTTGTTTTACTTTCAGAGCTAAGAAAAAACTTGTGGAGGCCACTTTTCTGTCTGTGATTGATTATGGTGACATATTGTATATGCATGCAACCTCCCCCATTTTGCGCAGCCTTGATTCAATATACCATGCATCACTACGTTTTATTACAAACGCAAAGTCACTTACTCATCACTGCATTCTTTATGATTTGTTGGGCTGGACATCACTGACCACTCACACACTACAGCACTGGTATATTTTTATCTATAAAGCAATAATGGGCAAACTTCCAGCCTACCTCTGCACCCTTCTGTGTGACAGCTCTGGTAGTTACAGGCTACGCTTCTCCAAGTGGCTGCTTATTAGTACACCCTGGGTTTTAACAGATCTGGGGAAAACTGCATTCTCCAACTCTGCACCATGGACATGGTACAATCTTCAAAAAGATCTAAAATTAGAAACACTTCCATTAATGAATTTAAGAGCATCATAAAGAATGTGGTGACAGAGACAAGAGTTGTTGTTTTATTGTAGATTTTTGTATCATATGTTGTATTTGTTGCTTTTTAAACATATTTTGATTGGCTGCTACTATATTTTCAATCTCAATGGGACTTCCTGGTTTCATTTCATGTAAATATAAATTGGACAATAGAGTTTTCTTATCTTACCTTCCATAAAGATTAAATAAATGAATTAATAAATAAAGACAAAGTGTTGTATGTGCATATCTACCATTTTAACCCTAAGTAAGGTTTAATGGATCGTTCATCTGAAGCAACCAAAAGAAGTCCCAGGGAATTAGATTATTTAAACACAGATGCCCAGCTGATTGCATTTTCTGCATTGTTTATTCGCTTCAAAGCAATTACGTTCACCTTCCTCGTGTTAGGGTAACCTAGCAAAACAGGACAATTCTCAGCATCCTGACAAATGTGACAGTGGCTGTGTCCTGTCCAAGTAAATAACACTTTGCATGGAAAGGCTACTTTAATAGGAAATGTGCATAACAGTTGACGTTTCTAGGTTATTTCCAGGCAGGAAATTACCAGCCAAGTAATGCTATTTTCAGCAGTAACACATTTTAAGTGGGAAAAAGTGTAGCTTCATTTCCATGGAGGTACTCTTATTGATTTAACATCATATCTGGACTGCCATAAAGCACTAATGATATTTCATCATTCTCCACATAGCTCACTATGATATCAAATATTAATGACCTTGGCATGATGGCTCCAAAGCAACTTACCTGTCCAATCAGAAAGGCAGAACACAAACATCTACTGCTCCCCCAAGAGGTAATATGGAGATCAAGGCATAAGATAACCTATTACTTCGACACATACAGCACATGGTGTAACACACATATACTGTATACAGCATGTTTTAGGGTTAACTAATAAGTACCATATGAGGGCAGGCTGGAGTGGTGCTTGATGCATTGCACTTTGCAACGCAGCACTGGCTGGCAAATAACGGTTTAATAGATTTATGGCACTGGCCATTTAGATAAACCTCTCCTTTATGTGAATGGTTGTGAGAGAGCAGATGATGGTCATCCATAAGCTACATTTCCGCAAGTTCCCTTTTCACTTCAGGAGGTCAAAAGGGTAAAATCTGTTTCAACATGTGAAATGAAAGGCAAGATACAGTATCTGCTTGGCTGAAATACAGAAAAAGTAAGTACACCGTTCAGGGGGAGGTCAGGTAGGTGAAACTCTTCATACGGCATATTTCCTACAATGGATGCAATAAAATGTGCCTCACAGATGATGAAAAAGACAAAAGGAAAAGTATGAATATTATTAAGAAAAATAAAGGCCACACAGGAAGACAATATAAAACTGCCATTTTCATTTGTAACATGGCAAGCAGCGTAGGCCAGTAGCTGTGGACTCAGGGGAATAAAGCAATTTAGTTGAATGAGCCCAACAAGAAAGGACAGTACATCATACCAGACACTGATAAAAATGCCACATGAAGTGCGTCATAGGTTCTGAGGTGTCAGGCAGGAGAGCCAAACCACACATTTTGAAGAATGTTGTGAGGTCATAGCAGAGACAAGACAGAAGTGATTATGTTTTTGTGTGTGTGTGCAGAGGTGGTAGTAAGGTGTGGGGGTGCATTAATCAGGTTACAGAAATAGAATAGTTGGCTCCTGTGTAATAGAGAATCATGCACTTAGTGAAGGCAAGGTCGGTATTGATGGAAATAAGTTTGATCTTCCCTCCCTTCATCTCCCCTTATGAGCAGACCAAAAAACTAATTATGAGTACACAGCAGCTTCCTGTGATGCACATGGACTGTATGAAAAAATGGACGTAGCCACTGTAACGTCATCCATTGCTTTGTGAAGTCCCATTTTGAAGCCTTGAGTTCGGCATTTTGGCTGTTGCCATCTTAAAATTTTTAAGCCTGAGTTGACCATATTTGGAGTAGTGTAGTGGAGGATATACACAGGTATACTGGGTATACCCAGCTCTCTTTCTGGCCATTTACAGTACAACCACCTATCAGCCAAAAGCAATCAAAATAGAGTATACCCACTTCCTCCTTGGTAACCTACCCATCTACCCGGTAGTGCACCCACCTTATCATATACCACTACAGTACTGGGTTGGACAAGAGGGCAGAGCTAACCCTTATGCTAGCTGCTAGCTTGCTTTGCATTGTGCATTTACAGCTATGGTTAACTGTGATAATGCTAATTTTTGCCAGAGAAAAACAGGCTGTTTTGTACTTAATGTACTTAATGGGAGAACTGAACATTGACTCTTATGAAGTTTTTTTAGTCCAAGTAAATCCACAAGACTTTTTTTAGGCAGCCAAAATTAACTTTCATGAAGTGAAAACACTCTAAATTAGCAACAGCCACAGCTATGCCTGCATTCTGTAAATCTGGGATTATGCCACGGTTATGTTACCCGACCAAAGTTGTTGCTATGGTAGCAACCCACCTATGGCACCCTCCTGTCACTCAAAGCAGCCATAATCATAATTTAATGCCTCAATAACATTCAAACTGGTGAGGTGAATTGAAATGTACCACCTATACAGTTGTTTTAAATAGAGGAATTAGCTTTAGGGACCAAAAGTGTTGTTTGTACTAAGGATGCATCAATCCAGGTGGATCGGCGCATCTCTAGTTTGTACCAGGCTGTAAACATGTTTATTTCTGCTTTAAAGTTGGGCATTAGCTTCATCTTCCCGCCACCGAGTTGCAGTTTAAGCGTAGTGCTTACCCTCTCGTTTCCCCCTGGTTAACACCGTTAGCTCTGTCAGCACTGTTGTCATTGTTTAGGGCTGTCCATGGAGTTAGCACAGTTAACTGCTAACCACCGGCTCAGGCACCCCCAGGTTGAGAACCATGTCCAGACAACTGGACTTTGTTTTGGAGCCAGCCTCAAGTGGACATTCAAGAAAGTGCAGTTTTTGGGCACTTCCTTGTTGGCTTCATTTTACAGCTGTGAAGGTTGCTGCTTGGTGTTGATTGGGCTGCATTGTCACTGACTGGTGAGGTTCTTTCATGTGTTATAGAGTGAAATCACAAACAAACCAGTAAAATGACCATAACCTACCATTGAAAACAAATAAATCAGCTGTTCTGAGGTGTACGTACAATATATTGAATGGAGTGGTTTATTTAAAGATTTAAAAAATATCTTAAATACATGGGGTACAATGATCATGACGAACCTCACAAGCACGGACAACATGGTGACCTAGAAAACAAACACAACAGCCTATAACCAAAGGATGAGCTAGATCAAATTGACAACAGCCTGTGTGTCCATCAACAGCTCTGCCCAGTGAAAGTGTCCTTGACCTTGAACAAGACACTAAAATCCACCTGGCTCAATTATTGTAAATCAGACCTGATAATAACATCAGCCAGATGCCAGATACAAAATGAATGTAATGAAAGCCATGTGTCAAGAAGGCCTTATCAAGAAATCTCAATGAAGAAAAGAAGACTTTTATTAAGCTAACTGTACAAAGCCATGTGTGTTCACAACACATGGGATATAAAATCAGTTTCTGAGTTGGTTTTACCACACAGCAGATTTAATTCTGCTCTTTTCCATTTTCGTTGTATTTTTCCAATTTAGCTCACTTTAACTGTAATCCATAACTGCGCATCAGATTCTCCCCCACGACTCTGTAACTCTGGTCTCTTGGTAAACTGCATCTGCTCTCTCTGCTGTACTCTATCCACAGTAAGCCATTTCTCGTCAGTTAAACGCATCAATATTTGATGTACAATCAGCTCTAAACCATTATAGCCAACCTTGGATGAAGCTCAGTAGTATAATCTTTGGTAGTGTAGTGCGCCCACCAATATGAGAGGCGATGACCTTCATGCGTTGATGCTTTGCAATCATTTTAAAAGCAGAATCTCGCCGCAACAATGTTCATGAGATGAGTCTAAACCTTAACAAGAGGGAGATGGTGCTCACCTTTGAGCCCAGAATCTGTTTGCAAACTCTGGACATAAATCCAACAAACCGCGAGAACTAAAATATTTGTAGCAGATCTACTTAATTCAACCCAGCTGCACTTTTTTGATCCTCAAACGCTGAACTTGTGACATAACCAAAAAAAAGGAAAAAACAGGCATCCTGCTGTGATTTTTCATTAATTTAGCAAACACACTGACATCCTACTGTCAGTTCCTCTGAGCAAGATCCTCGTAGAAATAATTACCAAAGCCATTTCACATTTAAGATTAATGACAATTGAAAATCCACTTAGAGGGCCATTAAAACATACATCATAAGCAATAGAGATTAATTCCAAGGGACATTTTAATATCACTCCCATTAATGAAGTAAGTGTAACAAACACATAAATGTTTAAAAAAAAAAAAACATTATGTATTTGCATTTCTTGTCCAGCTGAGTGTCAACGAGTGTGCTGACATTCACACAGATAATACTCCAAATTCCAGTTGTGCTCTTATTAGAGACAAGCTTTTGTGTATCTTCATATTCCATTCGCAAACACCCCTGTATACATGAATACACAGCCTGTTGCCGTGGCAACAGCTTCCGGCAAAACCAACAGCAAACATAGTGTTTATACACATGATTACAGGACAGGCGTCAGTGCTGAAGGTGCATTCCAGGAATCTTTGTCAGCTTTCTCTTTATCTGAATCAGAGCTTCTGTGCCAAACTTCAGCCCAAGAAGCCTCGATTGTCTGCGATGCACTGATATAACTCTTATTTGTTTTTAACACACAATAACATATCAAAAAGTGTATGTTTTTTCTTTAATCTAAAGTATGTGTGTGTCTGGGCTTTTGGTGTGATACTGCCAACACTGTGCAGCCACACAAAGATATACATTTCAAAGGGTTCCCTGGGTGGCACCTTTTCAAGCTTGTGCCTTTGCTTTCAGTGTTATGCAAGTTGTGTCTGTGCGCTCACGTAAATATGTACACTTGGTGTGTATTCAGCGAAACAATGGTAGTAGAGCACTTATGTACCACAAAGCTGCACCCCGTAAATCCCTTTACATGATAGAAATATGGCCCTTGCATCCTTTAGAAAGCTGACCTTGGATTCTTGTTTTGCGCTTAGCAGCAAGGATTAGAGGAAATCTTCCACAAACACACATTTTGCTCCGAGAGATCTGGGCCTATTTTGCCTCAGCTTTATTTCAAAAACGCAAAACAAGGCTACTTTTGAACTGCAATCTGTGGCTATTGACAGAAAAGGGAAAATACTGTGCGAGGGGCTGATTTTTCTCTTATCATTTTCTCTTTTCGTGTCAAAAGTAGGTCGAGCTGAAAGGCAAAGAAACTTACTGATATTCAGTTCTGTGAGAAGAAAAGACTTTTCAAAAGTCAAGCTAAACTCTTGGGCAACGTGACCTCCCCATAAATTAATGAAGCTCTCTGATGCTGCCATAGCTGCCTATTTATGCCAAGAATTACTGAACTCCAGATGTGCTCTGGTTAGCTGGATGGCATTTGGGTTGGAACAGGGTAAACATCTCCTATCAATTTATCATTAACAGCATAATTGAGTGCAGTCCAAGTTTCCTTGTAATGCAGATTCTGTATGATGGACATCAGCTGTCTGAACTCAGCCCTTTCTTCTAGAAATGATGTATAAACAGAACTAATTTCAAATGGCAAATATGTTTTTGATGGAAACATAATGCAGAAGCGAATTAGATTTTCTTTTAACGTAACTAGGAAATGTTGCCCTTAAACAGTTTGTTATATTCCAAGGTCGTCAAATACTGACTCTTAATCAGGCATCCGAGTGTGACAATGATGCCAACGGCACCCTTTGGCAATAAGCTTTCAGTTTACTCCAGTGTAAACTTATCCGCTGCAATGCTTGAAGCTGAGAGCAACTGACCTAGTACAAAGTCACCCGTAAGGCCGCTCTTCGTGTCCCATGTGAGCCCAAAAGTCAGAACTATTTTAACTAACACAAGTTATGTACCTCTCTTAAAGTTCAGTGCAGCTCATGAATGTGTAAAAGAAACATTATACATTTCTGAACATAATCCAGATAGCCATATTGTTGTCACCACAACAACTATGTATGCAATTTAGTAATATACAAACATAATTTCTATGAGGCAGGGTTGCTGAACGTTATGTCCTTTAATCTCAGTTTGGACATCGTGAAAACTGCACAAATGGTGATGATTGCGATTGTATTCTAACTTCAGGCAAACTAAAGTATCCAGATTGTTAAGGAGATGTTACCTTTGGCAAATAAATACTTTGGGAAATTAATCCAGTTGGTAAATTGGGGATTATTGTTTAAGTTATATATATATATATAAAAAAAAACCAACTTTCTTTTTCCTAGAAATTCAAACTACTTCTACCAGAGACCACAAAATGGGATGTGAACTTGGGTAATTGGAGTTGAAGACAGATGTTAACTCCAATCCTCTGCCTCAGTCAAAAGATAGCACCTCAGTCCAGGGGGAGATGTGTTATGGCACTTCCTTGTTAGGCCATTAGTGCACAGCATGAATAAGCTTTGGAATATCTCATAATCACTGAACACTTTACACTGAGCACAACCGTGGTACTGCTTTGATTACCTTTTCACACATTGGTGAGCTGGTTGAACAGCTTATCTAAACATAATGGGAGTTATTTAATACATCACACTTGAAAAACTAATGAATTCCTTGGGGAACAGTTGTCGAGTTTTACATATTTCACGTTGCATTTCGTGTTTATGAAATTTTTCAACCACTATTGGTGTCTGTTGTTGCTTTCAAGATGTTTATTATTATTCCTCCCAACAACCCCAGCAGGAAGATAAGGACAGTTGAAGCCCTTGATAAGAGACAGTATGCATTCAATGACAGCTTGCATGACGCTGAAGCTCTGCAGCTTGAATACAGGAAGAGGAGTAAACACTGGTGGCCCTGGCATATTTAATGCCTGAGGCAAGGTCATGAATGAAAGATTTTCATTTGTTACTGAGGTGAGATTTTAAGTTTTCTTTTGTGTGTTTAAGGGCAGGGACGCGGGGCCTTTGGTAACACGGTTACATATCGTGTGTTGACAACCTTTCATATAACCCAAACACTTGAGAGCAGTGCTTTATGACAAACAAACATGCCTCCTCCATCTGTCAAGTAAACTGAATACACCAGTGGGCACAGAGCACAAGTGGTGAGTGGGAGGAGGAAGCGACATATGTGGGGAAGCACATGACATAAGAGGGAGCTTTCTTTGAAAGTGATAATGTAGCAGCAGACAAAAACCCTGCTGCATCTAGGCAGCTGCTTTCTTAGATAACTGCCCAAACTGTCCACCACTGGGAATAAAGTTATTACTTGAAAAAGTGAAGACGGTTACAGTTTCCTGCAATAAAATACAGGCTTGTAAAGCTTTGCAAAGTCATAACATCCAGTTTATGTCAATAGCAGAAGTTATTATACCATAAAAACAGTAGTAGTACTTAGTGGAGGTACAGAGTTAACTGCAGCCATGGGCTAATTACATACTGTCTTAAAATTAATGTTAAAATGTGTACTATTTCCTGCTCTTTAAGTGTAGTTGGAGAAAAAACATGGCATGGTCTGGATCGTAACAGTATTCTACAAGAATGAAAATATGCTGACGGTGTTCTGCTCCATACTTATTGCTACGTTTGGATCCCCTAAAATGGAGACCTTTGAAAATGCCTCTGAACCCGTTTTAAAAACTCCGGCATTGTATTTTAGCCTGGACATACTGCAACTGAGACTCGCTTCCTGATTGAGTCTTTTCAGAACAGCGTATGGAAGTAGAACACTAGGCCTGATGTTACATACTTTTTGTGATTTCATCTTTCTTGTGTGGTTAACATGACTTCTTTCCCATTACCATGGCCTCCTCCTGCGATGGATAATGCCCTGATATGTCACCGCATTTGCCTTGCATTGACTCCCAATCTGTTTTATTCCTCTTTGATTGCCTTATACTTGTGTTACCTTCAGTAACGACCTTGTTTTCAGTCCTAGCAAAGATATCGCTGGTCTTACTTTTTGCCCTCACCTTTGTATTTTCTATGTCTAAATCCCTGTTTACACCAAGCAGTCTGGTGTGGTTCAGTTCAGTTCTTTAAGCATTTTTCCATTTCCACTGGAAATAGTTGTGGATGGTACCAATTGAACCATTCCACACTGTCCCCCTTTTTGGTCCCCCCTCTGTTGGGGTACCTAGCACACAGATCTGGTACTAAAAGGTGGAGCTGTGAACACT
>JAPZEB010000023.1:27330377-27347638 GCA_029783705.1 Chaetodon striatus
TACAATGTAAAATGCCATAGGCTTGTGCTAAAAACATTAGCATGTTGTATTTGTGGGGAAAATGTGTCCAGCAAAAGACAAATGCTTTGTCTGTAAATGCTGCAAGTTATATTGAAGCCGATTGGTGTACTTGTGTTTGAAATTGGCGCTATTAAGCCTTTTTTAATGTGTGTTTTGGGTGTGTTTTGAATCAACTAATCTTTTCAGCACTTCACAGAAACTCCAACGGCAACTAGTGGTTTGGAGGTGTAACTGCAGAGTGACACAGACACACCACCGCACAAGTGTAAATGGTCAACGGCCTAATGTGTAGGCTATAGCATACACTCTGCATAGAGCTGATGCACAAGTATAAATCCTGCTTTAGATGAGACCTAGTCATCATGCCACATTTGTAAACAGGCTTGTGCATGTTCTAGTTCTCAGATTATTCACTACAAACAAATATTACAAATTGCGATGAGCTTTTTTTATTTTTTGCTTGTGTACGCTCTCACAGCAAACAGTCATTGTACATCCTCATATACTAAAGAGTGAATGGATGGGTCGGCAAAGCGAACATTTTCTTGTCTCTTTCTAATCTATTGGATCATATTAGGCATTATAAAAATCAGTAAATAGTCTAATGATTGTTGAATTAGTGAATTTGTCTCTCTGAGTCAGTGATGACATTAAATATGTCTTCCTTCATAAATAATTTAGGGCCCATATTGGCCAATCAGTAACTAATATGTTCCCTTGTAACTGTAGCACTCCTCCTGGGCCACTCATTGTAATTCTGAAAATGCTGCAGTGCAGTTGCAAAAGCCTTCATTTCCCTAAATTCCCTCTAATCTAATCAGTGGCGTCAGAGATTTTGCACATGTCACATGGATAACCAAACAAACCATCTAGAAGTTTAGCCACTGGTTTATTTTAAGTGTTTGAATGAACAGATGAGCGAATTAATGCAGATTCATAATCCTTTGCCCTATTTCATCATGAGGAACAAGAACACAAGTCTGAATAACATTTGATTTGCTCTTTGAAACAATTTCCATAGAGGCAATGTATCCCAAATGAAAACTAGGGCACCAGTGGAGGCATTTTATATGATTTTGTAGAACAACAGAATGCACAAAAGGTCAGGGAGGGTTGAATCCTTTCCTGAGACTGTAACATACAAGAATCACTATTGTGTTGGCCTAGTAATGCCTCCAAATACAGAAGATAAAAGCCGTTGCTGAATTATTTATACAATTTCCAATTTATACCATTTAGATTCGCTCAGCCGACCGGAAAAAACTAGGCAGGGGAAGTGAACAAATATTGCTCTCTCATCCAACATCAACAACTGCTGAGTAATGTCCTTAACCCCCAACTGCTGCAGACTACAGCTGCATTCGACTAATCCCAAATGTTAGTGTGTGTGAATGTGTGAGCGTGGAGCAAGTTGCTGAATCTAGAACAGATAACACATGTTAAAATTTGTGGCAGATATAATAACTAAACTAGTGACTCATCTTCTTTTAGTATTAGATTAAAAAAAAAAAAAAAACACTTCTTTGGATGACTGCTTTTATTTTATGTCTAATTAAAGGAGAAGATATTGCACTGCAGAGTGGTTGGAGATGGATCTTATCGGTTTCAGCCAACTAAAATCCCATTTGGATGAAGTAATATTGGATCACACTCTTTTTATCAGTTACTTTGGGGGAAAACCATACAATTGCCCAGCTGTAATTAAAATGAGTAATTCAGTCTTTTCTTTTACTTTAGTCAATTATTTGTTTTAATTAAAATATCTTTAAAATATAGGGTTTTTCATTTATTATTCTCCATGACTGTTGAACAACCAAGCAGATAAGACTCAGGTTATTCAGGCTGATAGCAATTTGTCTGTGAATAATCTGTGAGGGAGTTCCTCAGGGTTTTCTCCTTGGTCCTCTATCATATGAGCCGCATTGTTCAAAACAAGACTACTCTGTTTCCTATTCCTGCATGCTGTTAATAAGTGATCCATTACAGCATATGGATGCCTCAGATAATTGTCCAGCCAGCTCTAGTGCTAAGTCATTGCAGTAACTACATCACATATATTAAATAATGTATGAAATTTGTATGAATTGTCAACAGAGGCACTCAGCCACCTTGGCATCAGAACAAACCCATGACTGATGCACTGTTTTGGAAATGTGGCACTTGTTCATATAAAACACATGACCAGAAGCCCACAGTGATTAACAATTTATGTCCAACTCACAAACTATAAGATTAATATTTGAATTAATTACAGATATTGTTTAGATATTTTGTACTCAAACTCCTGTCTACCTCATCTTCAACTGGTGCTGCAGTACTACAGATTGGTCTTAGTCACTAGAACAGTCTCAAGATCACTTTGGAAAGTCTCTGTCTTGTCTTGATCTCAGACAAAAAGGAATCTGGATTTTATTTTAAGACCAGTAAAGACCACAACTGAGGGAATATCACCAAATTATCTGTGCAAAAAAGGAGTACCAAGTACCGATGGTTAAGTTGATTTTAGCTTCTTGGTGTTTGCTTGTATTTGTTTGCTCATAGAAAACAAAGGAAAATTCCAATTCATGAAATTCACCTCTGCAAATCCTTTTGATAATGTTATCAAGGCATTTTACATTGCACACCCATACATACACACATATTTACAGTATAGCTATATAAGTGATGAATAAAGAGGAATCTTCATGTTTTCTGTGGGTGTTTTTACGGGAATGTGAATCTTTAAATCAATTTGAGGCCTCTGGTTTGCATGAGTGGAACGCAAACTGGTCTGCTCTTTGTATTGATCAGATCTCAGCCTCTCAAAGTCTTAGTCTTGTCTCAGATTCGAAACAATCGTCTTGGTCATGACTTGGCCACGGTGTAGGTGGTTCTGACTACAAAACTGCCTCTAACCCTAATCCGATCCTAATTGCTCATATTTTCAAAGACCTTCTCTTTGACAAGCTTTGTATGTGAAGTTTTCGGTAACATTTTGTTAGAAATAGAGAAGCTGACTCAACCGTATAGTCTTTATTGAGGCCGGCGTTCTAGGTGATGATGCACTGGACTACATGATATTGAAATGTGTTATTAATGATTTGTTAACCCAGTTTACATTTATATGAGGCACTAATAGGACATCAGAATTATTCATTAAAAAAATAATTGTCCTCCTTCCTGTATCTAAGGCTTATTAGCTGTTAGCTGTGATAAAAAATAAATAAATTCATCTGGATTTTGAATTAATTACTGGTGATTAGCTAATCTTTCATCCTGTTTAGGTTGCAGATGGTCATTATCTAGGGGTGCATTAAAGCTTGTTTAATTGAATTTACTTTTAAGCATCATAGTGAGAGCTATTGAGTTTTACATTTAGGGATAAATCCTTGGTTATATAGTGTTTTGACTGGGCATTAGCAAAAGGATCAAAACAGCTCTAAAAACATTTTTACAATGGCTATGTGTTAAACTGTGTCTAGCAAGAGACGACACGGGTATGAGGAGCTCATCTCCACAAAACTTAACAATGCTAGCCCACCACTACGGACACCATTAGCCCTGAATTGCTGTGACAAATTTGCCAACTTCATTTCATGCATCATGGTAAATCATGAAACCACATCGGTAATAACCATCATTTGCTATAACGGCCTTGAGAATAATTGCCTTGGAGGTTGAGGAAAAATGAGTTGTTAACTTCTCATTTGGTGATGGGCAGTATCAATGGTGCCTGGCTGTGGGTGGAGGAGCATTCATGGGCACTGTGAGTCACTCTCGGATGCAAGTCACCCACTGCATGGCAAGCTTTTACTGCAGCCGAGAAGGATAAAAATGACTCCTGCTAGCCACACTAAGGCACATCCTGTGTGTGTGTGTGTGTGTGTGTGTGTGTGTGTGTGTGTGTGTATGCCTGAGGGAGACATCACTTAATAATTACCAAATAAACCAATCAATTAGCAGAATACCTCTGGTTCAAAAATATGGGGGATCAGCTCTGAATTTAATAGTGATGCATCCTGGGATATCGTCTTGATTCCATCTTTCATCCCCTCTAAAACCCTCATGAAAGCTTCACTACGCAAAATCAGATCCATGTTGTTTATTCAAAACCCTTAAATCCAAGCTGATATTGCATTACTCATTTTCAGCTTGGCTGTAGGAACTAATAAAGAATTAAGACAAAATAAGCAGTGACTGGATATATGATATGTTAATGATGCAAAACCTTTCAATTCTCTGCATTAAATCCAATCTGCTTAAATATATGTTTCACAACTATCATTGCCAATGTGCCAGAAGCCCTGCGATGCAACCACTGTGGCTGCACCTGTATTTCAATATGCAACAGAGCATCAGTCGACCTTGCCTAAGTGCTGGAAAGGAATTACAAATGAAACAGAAGGAGAAGGTCTACCCAAGGTGGGGTAATTTGATTTATCTTTTATTATTGTTCCACCCTTTCGGTGTTATCATGGTTTCTTCTCTGAAATAGGAAATGTGATAAATATTGATGTCCTTTACAGGAAATGCAGCCAGGCATGTGTGAGGTGCAGGCCCGTGGCTTATCTATCATGTTTTCCTTTGAAGAGCGTGGAAGCGTGTGTAAAATGACCCCCCCCTTCCCAAAACCTGAGCCCTCGGAAAAGGTTTGCCTGCCTAAAAGCTCTTTCTGAAGCTTGTTAGCACAACACTCTCTCCTTCGCTGTCCCTTTCGTCCTCTTGTCTCTGGCTTCCTGTCAATCTTCCGTTGCTATATCCTCTCTCCTTTGCTCTCTACTCACTTCACCTTCTACTAGCACCTCTCTCCTATTCTCTTCTCTGCTTTCAGTGCCACTACCAGTTTCCCCCTTCTCTTTCTTGTGTTCCAACATCTCTCGCCCTCTCCTTTATAACAGTCTCTCTTTACTCCCCTCCCCGTAGAGTTCATAGAGACAAGAGAGGGAGATGAACAGAGAATTAATAACAAGACAGCAGTAAAGATAAAAGGAAAGAAGCTCATCCAGCATGCAGAGGCGACCAAAATAGCAACATCAACTTTACCTCGTGCCTCCAACTGACAAAAAGAAAAAAAAAAGTGAAGTAAACACGGCAGGTATATGTGATTAGCATTATGTATTCCTTAAGATAAGAACGATAACAAACATAGTAAAACTAAATGTATTCCTCTGCACACATGCCTGTGATCTGCAAGTCAGCCATCTCAAATCAGTGTCAGATGATCTCTTTACAAGTCAGAGCTGTTGTCAAAAGGCCCTATCAGGTAATCAGACAAATCAACATGGCGGGAAGCTGCAATTTCTCACCCCCCACTTCAGCTGAGGAGGAGGTCTCTACGAGAATATGTGTAGGTATGCAGACAAGCATCCAAAGAAGGAAGTCGCACCTTGTCGCATCACACCTACACAGGCACATCGAGCACACACACACACACACACACTCTGTGCAAACACATATTCACACATTCTCGTGCTGTGAACAGAAGTCAGCACACACATGAAAATGTTAAATGCAGCCATTTCACTCACAGAATCAGAATTTGCCTCCTTATTATGACAGAGCACCCTTCTTACAGCGTTCACAGATGGGCAAAATCCAATACTATCACTGTCAGGTAGACCATGCAAAGTTGTCTCTGAGGGATGGGAGCTGAAAATAACAGCAGATCAATAGCAAGTACCAAGTGGAGCATTTTTCCCTCCAGCCTCAAAGAGCATGAGCAACACTGCTGGTGTCTGCACACATTTCTGTTCCCTGATTCTGTCCCTTCACTCTCACACACTCCCCAGCCAGCCCATCCTCATTTTCTCCCCCTCTCCATGTCCTAAATAGCTTGCTCTGCTTCATTTAACTGCCCCCCTATCCCATAATGTGTACCGCTTGCACCTGTCAATAGGTTATGAGAAGTGAATCAGGTAGGAAGTGCAAGAAAAGGAGACAGATATACAGAAAGAGAGTGTGAGGGAGAGGAGGAGACAGGAGAGAGAGATATCCTTACCAGAGCTGTAACGAAGGGAATCCAGAAATTGCTTGCTTCATTCCACGGTGGCTGCTCATTAAATCCAAGATACTGGGGAAAGGATTGAAGATTCCATCGAGATGCTGCCCCGAGAGGAGAAAAATGAGATTCTTTAATAGGAGGATTTGAGGGTGTTGAGAATGAAGAAAATGTGGTAAATATGCATAAGGAGAAGGATCTGATATCCAAGTCCAGAGCACTTCATGAGTCCTTCCCGTCAGCTGCGAAGCCACACGTGTATACACAGTGACACATGCGGTTCACACAGCAAGCCACACACATACACACACACACACACACACATAGGGAGGGTGTATCTTCTGTTAGTCTCAGCTAGGCTGAAAGATTGAGGGAGAATGAAGGAGGGATGGAGACAGAGAGAAAGAGAGGCACAGCGGAAGGGAGGGGATCCGGAGAAGGGCAAGGTGGAGGGAGGAGCCGCAGTATGTGATGAGAGATTGAGAGAGGGGAGGGAGGAGGAAGAGGGGAGGAGAGAGTCTCTCCATCCCTCCCCACGTCTCCCTCAATTTGAACTGCGGTGCGATCGGCACAAACATAACAGTGGGAGTTAATGAAATTATTTTTTACCATATCTCCATCTGAAAAGACTGCGGGTGATGTTGAGCAGCTAAACGCAGGGGATGAAAGCGAACAACACGGAAGCCGTTACAATCAGATGTGTTTGTGTATCTGAACGCTGAGTAATGCCCTTTCATCGTGCACAAAGCCGAACAGATAAATAAGATGGGAAGATGGCTGAGAAAGATGAGAGAGGGAGGAGGTTGATGCGCTGGGCAGAAAGCCAAGATCTAAACACACCCTAGGTAGGATAGTATATCAACTTGGTGCATAGCAACTAACTTTGCAAACAACTATCAAAGCACCTCATCTAACTGCGGCAACCGCTAGCTCTCATCAGCATCTCCCTGTTATCACATTTAAACAGACATAAACTTAATTGCTAGTCATCATCACAATCTGATATATGCTAATGCTGCCTCCAAATGGGGTCGTGGTTTCTTTGTTAACGAGATGAGTTCATATGAACGTGGACATTTTCTGAAAGCTCCGAGCTCACGGGTACTGTTGATTTGCTGACGTTTTCAGAAATGCCTGTGGCCATGTAAGTTTGGTTTTTGGTGTATGATAAGTTAACATAGTCCTTTTAGTAATAGAAAGTTTTTCTTCCAAATTTTTTATGTCTGAGGAAAATGTTGACATTCCCCCGATCTCCTTCCTCATTTTCCTCGTCATTAAGCTTTTGCATTTCCTGCATAACGGTAGCTTGCTAAATTGTAAGCTTCTGTGGCTTTTCGACACATGTTGCCGTTGCCTAGTAGCAGTGTTGTATGACTTAACCTCTTAAGTGCCATCGATATCTTTCAAAGTTTCCGGTTCCGATACCTTTTTTTCCTTCCCGATACCGATTCTAATACCAAAACTTGCGTATCTGCTGATACCGAGTACTGATCCAATACCTACTTGCCTAATAACACACATAACTGTCAGCTCATTACACTGCATTTCAACCTTCAGTCTGACATGACATCCACTTTTAAGCCCAGAATCCACCAAGCAGTACGGTTCAATTCAGTACGGTACGTATTTTTTCCGTTTCCACTGTGAAAAGTTGTGGATGGTACCAATGGAACCATCTCCATTTTTGGTCCCCCCTCTGTTGGGGTACCTAGCACACAGATCTGGTACTAAAAGGTGGAGCTGTGAACACTGCAGTCTGTTGGTTGGTCAATAGTGGACGGTCACTCTGCTCAGGGCTGAGCTGTGGCTGATTTTGTGTAACCTCTGTTCATACCTTGGCAAGTTTTACATTAGTAAACTATAGCTATAAAAATAAAGTACGCTTTGCTGCCTCTTCCTCTGCCAGCAACTGTTAAGGTGGAACGTTAACTTGTAATGTTACTCAATGCAGTTGACGACATGAATCTATCAGCACACCTTAAATTTCACTGACAACTTTGACACTTTCATTCGTTTTTATTGTCTCTCTTGGATGACACCGACTTTTAGCAATGAGTGAATCTTCAAGTGTTTAAAAATATATATAAATTTTGACCTGATCATGTAAACTGCGTATTCTCTAATCCGCACATGGAGGAGAAAAAAAAACACCGTGGAGCATTGTGCCTGTGGGCTCCAGCCTGAGAAAGACAAAATGCATAAACCCGTTATTTTTAAATCTGCCATTGAGGGAGACTTTCACTGCAACCTGTTCTATTTTGTTCTAAAAATGTTTGCATGCAACCTCTTTCTGTATACAATAAACAAGGTGCAGACTTCCATCTGTGTCACCGGTGATGAGGAAATACAGTGAGTGCTAGACAGAACAGTGAGTGACAACAACCCCGCCCACATTAAAGGTTACAGTTTGCAGTGGAAACGCTACACAGACCTAGGGTCTAGGTACCATGTCTAAGGAGTTACTTTTGGTTCCAAAGATACCATACCAAAAGTGTTTGGTGGAAACTGGGTTTAAGCAGCCAATCTCACATGGACAGAGATTATTTCTGAAATTATGCTAAAATGCTTGTGTGTACAAAGAAAGTTTTCAAACACCATTTTGAAATAAAAACATATTAGCGTGGATGTGGCTTGATTCTACTTTGCTGCTGTGGATGCCAAGACATTGTAAAGCTGAAGAGGTGTACGTTTTTTTGTAAATGAAAATAATGGAAATAACAATACATAAAATACTGTTTTGGGTGTTAAAAAACAAATCCAGTAACATCAACCTGTTGCTACAGAAAGAAAACTGCTGAGGCTATTTATTAAATGTATTTTTTTTGCTGTTTAATAAAGTAGTGTTTTTAGTAAACAAACAGGAAATGCTCAGCCACTAAAGACTAAGTTGTTTCCCAGGTAAAGGCTATGAGGGGGAAAAAACAGTTGTGGTATCTACAAAGCCTGCAGCAACAGGACTGAAAAGGTGATGCTAATTAAAAACAGCGAACTGCAAGGATTGTCTTTTCACCACCACAGCAACTGATACCATGAATCTCATCAAGGTTTCACAAAACTTTATCTGTGAAATTTAATTGTACCACTGAGATTCATCAGTCCTCTGACAAACAAATATTTATCCACACCTTCTCCTTTTCCTCATTTACCTGTTTATTCTGTTGCACCCACTTAACAGTGAATTTATCATACTTATTTATATGATATGGGTTGACATCATATTATATCCCATATGGTATAACACTATAGAAGCTGTTAGTCTGTGTGTCCTGTTTGGAAGTTCTCCAGCAGGGGGAGAGAGGGCAAAACATCCATAGTACACTCACATCAGGATCAACACACCCAGTTTGGCAATGTGGGCTAATGGAAATGGTAGAGCGCATAGCTCTTGGTGTTATTGGCCATTACCAGCTGCTACTGCCACTTCACTGCCATGAAACTAGAAGCCTGGGTTTGATATGTTCATTAGCATCTTTGTTGGCTTTTTAAAATCAAAGCATCCACGCAAGGGAGTAGGATTTGGTACAGCTTGGTACATTTCCTAACCAATATCCAGCGACTACTAAATCATAGCAATAGTTTTGATTTTCAAAACATTCAGTATCACCATAGATGTCCGTCAGTGCCTAGTCAGTGCATTCGGCACATAAAGTTCTCTGCCACGAGTCTCCCCTCCCTAACTGAATATTTTAACAGGATTGGCTTTGCTGTTTCTTGCTAAAGACCCAAACATACCAAACCGACATTTAAAAAAAACTAGCGGTGACAAAAGTCAACTACTGTGTTGCCTGTGTTTCAACCAAAAAGTTGCACTTGAACATACCATAAGGACGAAAGCCAATTGCCAACCAGCATGTATGCTCTGCGCTTGCGTGGGAGGAAGCAACTCTCCATACCAGCAGGTGATGGTAATCTGTGCTCTTCATTCAAAAGGGAAACTGGAAAACTGTCATGATGCAAGTAAGCCAGTTCACATGTTAGCGACACAATCAGAAAAGACAAAAGATAAAAGAACAAAGCGTATCTACTGTGTGTTATAAAGAATAACAAAATCAATTACCAACTATTTCTGCTAAAGGGCTTAGTGGCTAAAAAAGGATCTTACCTTATATAACAAGTTTGTTTCGATCCCACTCTCTTTTGTCTTTTGCTGTTTGTTTACTTTGCTCACTTTCTTTTCTCTTCTTGTTCACTGAGTTGACCTGCCATGGGACACACCACAATCACCAGAGCAACAGGCGCTCATCAACGGCCACAACCTTGACCAACTGCCGACTGTCAGCTCGGTGTGTCAGGGCCTTAACATGTGAGAGGCCATGGCTACATAAAGCCCAGTTTAGACCAAAGATTTGCGACAAGATTGTAATTTTGACTTGACCTTCGGATTTCACAACAAGCCGATTGCCTGTAGAAACAGGTGACGTGGTTTACATTCTAAAACCAGCTGCCAGCGATTTGACCAGTTGGGTTGCAGGTGACGCTATCAGCTGACTTGAGTCGAGCTTAGATGGCCAGATCACTCTGCTGCAACATTTCTCTGCAACGTCCTAAAACGGTTTCATCTCATCTGGATCTTTGGTCTGAACTGGGCTTAAGAAGCACAAAATCTATGTAGACTAGATGTGCATTACTACTCAAAGATGCCTCCTAAAAAAATCTTGGTGAAGAGGCTGCATTTTATTAAAGGTAGTGAAGCTAAGACTTACGTGGACACTAAGCCACACAGTGCTGAGATTTATGCCAGAATATAAGTGTTTTCTGTTTCCATTTTCCTTCTCCATCTTGCTGTAACAAATCTGAGCTATTGAAGTCCATGGGTTTGTAAATGTATTTAAATACATAAAAGAATTACGCAATCATTGACACAAGTGTCACATGAACATTTGAAGAGGTTACTTACCCGAACAAAAGACACCGAAAAGGACAAACTCAGCCCAGTTCAGACTACAAGACTCGAAGTTGTGTCTCATATCTGCATTGCATTAGGGCCATTGAGGCTAAACAAAGTCAGTGAAGTCACTGACATACAGGCCTATTGTATTTTTCCTGCTTGCAATGTATGTGATATCAGGGCAAAATAGTGAGGCTAGAAAGAAACATAGAAAGCTGGGACTGACGTTGACTCTGCATTGGGAGAAAAACAAAAAAAAAGTTTGTCATACAATGCCACAGGAAATACAATACCTCGACACGATGTCAAAAAGACTCGTCTAAAAATACACCACCAAACAACAAAATAGGCCAGCGGGATGCAAGGTAGATCACCCAAAGCTGTTTTAAACAGTGATAAATCGTTCGTGGTGGCAATTTGCTTTAATCTTTAGTTTTAACCAGTGCGCACATCTGATCACATTAGGAAACAATGTTGGATAAAAAGGTACAACACTTCTGCCTCTGTCTTTGTTTCCTCATCAAAGTGCTTCAAAATCCACTGTGCAAGAACATTTTGAGAGTATTGCTGTCAAAATTGCTATTTGTCAAAACAGCTTTGAATGTCAGTCCAGGCAGGAATATCTTGTAAAGTATTTTGTTCTCAGAGCTCAGACAGAGCTTACATGGATTCTCCAAAAATACCAACCAAGATTCCAGTGTAGCTGTTTTGATTCTAAACGATTGGCGTGAAGACATCCTTTGGTGAAGTCGGAATATAATTATCTACTTTTGACAACTCGTATTGAAAACTAAAGGGTCCGACTGAAGGAAAATTGCCACTAATTGGACAAAGAACCACGCGTTGCCCTAAAGCAGGAGAAACCAATTATGCTGCAGGTGCTGAAAATAAACAGGCGGCTTCAGTCAACCGTTCTTTGAGGAGAAATTCATGAATTCCAGATCAATCAAATACAGTCAGGGTGTCTAATGATGTGTACAGATAAATCTTGCATTAGAGAATTGACAGGGCAGCATGTTTGAAATGCAGTCACTAAGATGAAAATAAGAAGAGGCTGAAGCTACCTGAAGCATTCCTTTAAGAATCCGACGCACAGATTTCATAAAGTAAAGTGAAGCCAGGGATACTCTCTCAGCTTATAACAGAAAAAAATTAAGATCACCATGACTCACAGCCATTAATGGCATTTCAGTGCATCTCAGATTGTTTTATTTTCCATTTCTCCCTTCGTGTCGACATGGATGCAGTTTCACGCAGTGGAGAATGTTCATAATTCAAAGGTCAAGTCGTGGGGGTTTTGTATGCAAGGTGGAGTGCAAGTCATCGAGCAAGAACGTTTCTCATTAGAGCTCGCTGAGAGGTGTCCCTTCATTGTTCTTATGCAAATGATGAATCATTTTCTGATGCTGTACATGGCAGTTATCCTGTGCAGCAGAATGTATAATCTCCACTTTAAAGGCAGAGTACAAGAGCTTTTTAATACGTTTTATCCAGATGTAGATGAATAGAGCCACAACAGCTGAGCTGGGGCCTCTGTAAGTTCATATTAAACATTAGGAGATGAATAATTGGCATTTTTGATAATTAATTATGCAACCATTGTTATTTAAACCAGATAGCTTGGTGGACTGCTGAGTGCTGAGTGTGTCCGTGTAGAAATTAAGAGGATTATGTTGATTTGTGTGAGGGTTTGAGAAGAGTTTCTGGTGCTTCAAGATGTTTGTGGTGATTCTAAAAACATTGAATTCTAATTGGCCGTAATAATTAATACCAATTATAACTTCTAAATTATTGTCATGAAGACAGGACAGAACAGTTTTTTTGACATAAGAGGAGAGGAACTCAGCCTCAAATATCAAATAAGCAAGCATGCGAAGTGGTTCTATGCACTTTTTTCCTATATATACATATTTATTTTATCATTCTATTTTATTGTTTGATTGTGTTATAGATGCCGAAGGGTATGAACATGTGTGATGCCAGAATTTTGTCCCTCTGAGAATTACCTTTGGTACGAACTATGGTACTAAACTCACTGTATGGGCTAAGTCACATATGAGCAAGTGCAGACGAGTGACCATCGGCTACTGAGGTTGTATTTGTACTGATCGTGGGCAGTGACAGATGTAATGCACACAGAGAGCTAGCATGCCAGCTAATGTTTGCTAGCTTGCTAATAAATACCACGAAATATAATGTTATTCACCCATCTCTTCACTGCATCCCGAGGGTGAAGCTTTTGATTTACTGGTCTGTCTCCATCCCAACCCCACACCTATCATCGTGAGCTGTGGGTAGTGATCGAAAGGGTGAGATTGCAGATACAAGCATCCCAAATGAGTTTTCTCTGTAGGGTGGCGGGGCTCAGACTTAGAGAGAGGGTCAGGAGCTCGGACGTTTGGAGGGAGCTCAGAGCAGAGCCGCTGTTCCTTCACGTCGAAAGGGGCCAGTTAAGGTGGTTTGGGCATCTGATCAGGATGCCTCCTGGGCAGCTCCCGTTAGAGGTGTTTTGGGCATGTCTAACTGGTAGGAGGCCCCAAAGTAGACCCAGTACATGCTGGAGGGATTACATATCTCATCTAAACTGGGAATGCCTTTGGGTCCCCCAGGAGGAGCTGGAAAGCGTTGCTGGGGAGAGGGACGTCTGGGGTGCTTGGCCTGCTGCTCCCGCAACCCGGCCCCGTATAAGTGGATAAAAAAATGGATGGATGGATTATGTTATTGTTACACTTTCCATGTTCTTTTGTTCCATGCCTGTCTCCCAACTCACTGTCAGCTGGGCAGCATCTCTGACATGGTGCAGTTCATATTTACTACGGGCAAGCTTTCGATTTACTGGTCCATCTAAGTGCCAACCTTCTCCTATGGTCATGAGCTCTAGGTAGCGACCGAAAGAGTGAGATCGCAGATACAAGCAGCCGAAGTTAGTTTCCTTCAGAGGATGGCTGGGGCAGCCTTAGGGATAGGGTGAGGAGCTCAGACATCCAGAGGGAGCTCGGAGTAGAGCCGCTGCTTCTTTGCGTTCTGATTAGGCATCTGATTAGGATGCCTCCTGGGCACCTCCCATTGGAGGTGTTCAGGGCATGTATTAAATTACTTTTTTTAATTACTTTGCTCAGCGTTCTGCCAAGCGACCTGGCCCCGTATAAGGGGATCAAAATAGATGGCTGGAATATCATACAATATCTGCTGGTTAGATGGTTAGACACAGAAACAATCGATCTCCTCCACACATACTTCTTCGTTAAAGGTCACCAAAGTTGAATGGCACATGATGCAAACTTGCGACTTTGCTCTGACCCCAGAGGCAAATGTTTTATTCGCCCCCTCACTCGCATCGAATCGAATCTAATTGAATCGAATCGCATCGAGACAAATACTTTGATGGCATGTATGACTGTGCCCACAATGATGAAGAACTGGCTGAACACAGAGGGGTGAAACATGTAGACAGAAAGATACTTAAGAGAGACTGATGACTATATGAGAGACTTTTTCTTCACAGCATGTAAAAACCACCACTTTTCCTCTTGACCATGAATGCTGTGTTCATCCTGAGATTGATTCTATAGTGGCACTTACATATACTATGGTATGAGTAGTATAAGTGTACTGTATAGAAGTAGAATCTGTACACAAGACACACTAATGATACAATACAAAAAGGACCTAGCAGACAGTGAGACTGCAGAAATGCGTCTCAGAGTCTCTCTCACATATAATGAGCTGACCAGATAATAGCTCGCTCTAAACATGCAGCTTTACCCAGATACAGCTGGATTTCAGAGGTGTTGATCTGGTGAAACGCCTCTATCAGAGACCATCTTTTGTACCTTATTTGTAAGCCACTTTGGACAAAAGTGTCTGCCGATGAATATATGTAACTGTCTATAATCATTTTAGACTGTTGTTTAAATGACTGCCATTTATTTGGTTGTTTTATAACTGTAAAGTCACAGTGTGTTCCAGTATTAGTAGGCCTCATAAGAACAAACAACGGAATAAAATAAAAAGGCCAGGAAACTTTTATTTCACTGTATCTCCCAAAGATTGAGACACCACATCCAAAATGCTCTGTTCAGTCAGAGGCATGGTAAGCGTCACTATTTCCCCCGTTGGCACCTTATGGCGGCGCTGAAAATACAATAAAGAAAAGCCCCACTAGCTCGCCTGCGTGTCTCATACATCTTCAGTCATGCGGAAGGCCGTCCGTCAGTTTTACTGCACATCGGCTTCCTCTCAACGCAGCATCGATGACTGATGGCCCTAAGTGCAACTAGATAACTACGGCAGGGGATGATAAAAATGTGAAAACACACATCCTAGACAGGAAATTGGCCATTTTGGAGCAATTGACACAGAGGGGCTGAAGTGATGGCACTTCCTGTAATGCTCATCCCTTGAAAAGCCGAGATGTCTGGTTGTCCGCTGGGAGACAGCTACAGTCCAGTGGACATATTACTGAGGCGCACTAACCTGAGAGATCTCAATTAATTTTTTGGGTCTCTTTAGTTTTTTTTCGTCCATTTCAGCTGTCATAGAGTCAAAGCTAGGATCAGATGTCATGAAAAAAAGTTTCAGTCAATATCCTGGTCATCTGCAGCAAAAAAAAATCAATTGAAACAAGTTAGAGGTGATGTGAGGTAGAGCCATCAGAGGATGAATTAAACAACGGCCTGGTAAAAGTAGGGCAATGAGGAAAAGTGAATACCTATGAAAATGGATCGCTGGGGCTTAATGGCGAGTGGAATATCGAAAGAGGCACACAGGCGTATGAAATTATGGTGTGACTCAACTGTACTTCACAGTGTTGGTCATTATCGGAGACGATGATGATATCTGAATCTGCAACTATCTGTTTTTATTCTCAACCTCATGTCTTATCTTTCAAGCCTTTATCTTTCTCCTTCTATGCAGCACATGCAAAACAGTGAACTGAACTGATTGATGATAATGGTGATGATGCTACAGCTGCTCTTCCAGGGTTATAAGCACATTATCGAGGTCAGCAGTTTAACCTTTCTTATGGAGTGCAATCAAGGAATTACATAGCATCTCTATATAATCCGACATGAATATTGGCAATCATGCCAATTGAACTAAGAAAGGATCAGCACACATGTATGTAATGGATCTCCAACCAATATTTTTTATCACTGAAAAAAGCCTCAGTCACGTGGTAACATTTCAATCACCCCTAGTTAAAGCCTGCAGTTTGTATACATGTGGGTGTGAAAATCACTTCAGTGCTGATTAATAATTCATCTGTGTGTTGTCAGAAAGTGTTACTGGTCTAATGCTTATCAAATTGCATTACCTCTGAGACCAGAGGATCGCATTGCAGGGGATGATTTTCTTATTGACCAGCCATAAATACAATTTTCTGCTGTTGATTAGGCAAAGCAACTTAAAAGGCGCAAATGGAGGAGAATTTGTGGCACTACAGCAATCACGGTAAAAACAAGTTAATTTGTGCCATGTTTAGCACGTTTAATAAATCAAATAAAGCCAAATGAAAGGTGCACTTTAAATGCGGGGGCCCACAGAGATAAATTAAAACACTCTGAAAGCTTTCACCACAACACACATTTAACACTGACTACAGTGGTGGAGTATTGTGGTCAAATCAACCCTGTCTCCCAGAAAATACATTTATATACGAGTTTTTACAAGAGCAAATACGTATTAAAGGAAGCACAGGGAGGAAACTTTGTTAATTAATACATCTGGCTGTTGCAAAAGTGTTAATTCTGAACATCTTTGTAAAATATTTACCAACAATTTCCACTTGTGCAATATTATATTTGCCTATAGAGAGAAAACTATTACTAAACATTGTTATGATTAGGTTTAGGCACTCACAGTACTTGGTTAAAAGGACAGGTCTCCCCAAAATCAGAAAAGCATATCTTTCCTCCTACATTTGGTGCTATTTATTAGTCTAGATTGTTTTGGTGTGAGATGTCGAGTGTTAGAGATATCAGCTGTAGAGATGTCTGGCTTCTCTCCACTATAATGGAACTAGATGGCACTTGGCTTGTGGTGCTCAAAGTGCTCAACACATTACCTGGTTACTCAAGATAGTCCACAGACCTTGTTGTGAGCAGTTTCATGTAGGAACTATTTTTTTTCTACCAAACTACTCCCGCTAACCATATGCATAAAATGCAACATAAGGTGCTGAACATAAAAGACAATCAAAACATTTGTGATAGAGAAAAAATGTCGATAAAAACATATAATAATAGTAATAACAACAATAAATAAACATAAAAAGAATTAAGTACAATTTACAGGCTAAGATAGGATAAAACAACCACCAATAAAAAACAGAGGCCCCCCCAGATTTAAAGCTTGACCATCAAATGGGATTCA
>JAPZEB010000023.1:27355694-27377540 GCA_029783705.1 Chaetodon striatus
ATAGACGTACGGAGGAGGGGGGATGGGACTTTGGATGGAGGCGGGAGTTGTGGATGTTAAAATTTTTTCTAAGTGCTGTGTGAAATGCAAGAAAGGTAATAGTTGCTTTAACTGCAAAGGGGCTCATAGAGCACTGCTTTAGAAAGTTGAGTGATCCAACCCCAGATGGTCACAATCATAAATTCAATTCTGGTAAAATCTTAAGTGTAAAATCATGCTAATCAATTAGCATGTCTATTGGGTTCTCGGGACGCCTTAATTTTTCACATTTATCTCTATAAACTCAACCATGGTGAGATGGAGTCAGAGTTAATTTATGTTTTTATCCTTTGGTTACTCTTTGTGTAATGGTTTGAGAAACTTAAAGTAATTCCTTAAGTTTAAGACCAGATAAAGAGAAAAACTTAAATCCTTAAGTAAACATTTTAAGAAAACCTTAAGCAGAAAATGTGGATGTTTTATGCAACCTTTTTTTGTTTGTTTGTAACTTTCAAGGAATCCTTTACTCGGACCTGAAGGAAACTTAAGGTGCTATGTGCAACTGGCCCCTTGAGTCTCTACTGGTTGCCTGTCAATCGCATCTGGCCAAGAAATAGTCTGGCAAATAATGGCAATACAATTAGAATAAAACTGCAACTTGACAGTTTTGCACTTGGAGATTCTCTCCTCATGTGTCATGTCTGGTTTAACCTCCTTCTTTCATTAGTGTATCTAAAACTAAGAATTTTTGAGTTTTTGTTATCTTTGAATGAGCCATTTTTTATCTACATACCGAGGCCCAGAGTTTGCCGTGTTGTTTCTACAGTAGCCCAAAACGCACATAACAAGCACTAGCTTTAGAAAAGGCCTTCTGCATCATTGTGATAGCCACTTCGGTTCTCCTACACGCTTGGCAAATGGGAGAAGTTTCATTTGGTTGTAATTTGCAATCTTACCACTAGATGCAACTAAATCCTACACACTGAACCTCTGAATAAGGCTGGTGGAAGAATAAGAAAATATTGTCTTTCATATAATCTACAGTGTTTTTATTTTGTACATGCACAATAATAATTTGTGTTCACAGTGCAATGTCTTGCAAAAGAACAAGTTATTGTTTATGACATGGCAGCAATATGTAGGATGGAAAAGGTTAACGATTTGTTCACTTCTTTTGATCATTTCTTCGCCTTTATTGTTGCTGCTGAAATATAAATATCAGTTGAGGTGTGAAACGTCATATTTGGTTGAGAGACACTTGTTCACAGGGGAGATGTAACCAAATACTAAACTCTGAATCATTTGAATTCCATACAGGAATAGCCATTATCAAGGGGAAAATACTTGCTTTGCTCACATCTGAAGTACTATCTTGAAAGCAGAGATTTTGTGATCATTATTATGGTAAACAAAACAAACAGTGATCGCCTATCTGTGTGTGAAGTCAATATTTACAGATATTCCTAAGCTTGTATATTGGATTGATGGTTAGCTCTTGTTTCAGGGCAATGTCTGCATGCATAATGCCACCCAGAGACCCACACAAGTGGCAGTGAATGATGGCAGTTTTTTTCCTTTCTTCCCAGAAGTTACAGTAAATACCCACAATGCAGAAATGTTGCACCTGCAGTTTCTTTGTGCAAGGCAAACAGATGCTTCTGCAGGGTTATGGAAAAGGCCTGGTGTTCACAGCCAATCATACACAACCATGAATTATTAAACGGTACCTCCAGCAAAGCCTGGACTTTTTGTCCATCCACACAGAAGACAGTCTCAGCTTTTACTGCAATCCAGGCGTTTGCTCTTGTCATTGTTTAGCATTCGCAGCGCGGTCCCCGGGGTAATGCAGGCGCAAAATCATGGCTTTGTGCATGACAGCATTTCTCCCCTCTCAACACCGTCGTGACCCCAAGAAGTGTTCAGCACCCAAATTTCCCAATGGATCACCCAGCCAGTGTAGCATATGCATGCCTTTGTCAAGGAAAATGGTCAGATTGATGTGTGTGTGCGCGTGATTGCTTCAACGCTGCTCTAAATTGCTTGTGCACAAGCAATCTGTTGTGTATCCTCTGCAGACAATAAAAAGGAGGCCAACTTCTTTGAATTTCCAGCAATTTTATTCCAATATGACAGTTGGTACCATAGGTCATGACCATACCATGCACACATCCACACGTTAACCACACTGAACCTGGGATGCTACAATTTGATATTGTTTCTCTTAATAAACTCTCATGTCTTTTCAAGTACTGTAGCAGGAGATTTTAAAATAATTTACAATGAATGAATATACAATTAATCAAATAAGTTTAAATTAATGGACAGTGTTTAATTCCAAGATAATTTCTGTAGAAAAAAAACCTCAAATATTTTTGTAAGACATTTTAAACATTTTTAATGTAGTCATTAGTAAAAGGAGCACTGAGAAAGACTGAGGTCGATTTAGTGGCATCAATGAGGTTTGCAAGCAGCTGAAACTTCTCCTGGTTAGAATTCCCTCACCGTTGATTGTTCAGGAGGTTTTTAAGGGGAGGTGAATTATCCACAGAAGTGTCTTAAGCTCTGTACAGACCAAAGATTCACTATGATATGAGTTAAAACAGGCAACTACTATCAATGCGCTATTCTGCAACGTTCTGCACCAATGCAACTAGATGAGACTGTGTATCATCTCTAGTCAACAACTCTCTGTACTTCTGTTCTGATTTCCAAGTTTCCAGGCTTATTTTGTGGCTGCAGCGAGCAGCGGCAACAATCCACTGTCCGACACCAGCACACTTTAAGGACAGAAGTCCATAAGGACGGAGCACCTGCTGCAGCAAGCGAACACATCGTCTGCGGTCATTTTGACTTGACTAGCGGACTACTATGAGCCGATTGGCTGTAGAGACAGGTGACGCGCTTTACGTTGTAAAACCAGCCGCTGTCAATTTGACCAGCGAAACTGCAGGTGACACCATGAGCCGGCTTGAGCCAAGCTTCAACAGACACTTCACATCACTGCAACTTTTCTCTGCAACATTCTATAACAAGTTTGTCTCATCGCGAGTCATTGGTCTGAACTGTGCCTTACTCTCCAAAACAAACAGACCCGGTGATTTAAACCGGACTAACACAGAAGAAACACAGACTAAAGAAGCTTTGCATTCGAAATTTAGTGTTTTTCCATGTTCTCAATGTGGATGGGTTGCTGACTAGAATGGCATTTGCAAAACCTGAATGACCCTATCTGAAGGCAGTTTTAAATTTGTCTGCTCTAAACTACCGTAGAAACATGTTCGGTTCAACATGGCAATCTCTGTAGACAAGGACCTGCTCCCTGTGTAGATACTGTATAAACCGCTCATTCTAAGGTAAAGAAAACCCAATGACTCTTATTGTCAGGTGATTATAAACTAATTCAAACATATTTATTACATTGTATTTCATTTCTGCCAACACACTGGACCTTTAAAACCAATAGAGGAGTTTTTTTGGGGGGGTTTTTTCATTAGTTATTTTTTGCGACTGGATACAATTAAAGTATGGGCACAAAAAAATGAAGCATCAGCAGATTATTATTTCAATATAAAATAATGCTTTAGGATCTTATGTACAATGAAAATAAAAGGACAATATTTCCCATTACCTAATGCACTTGCATTGGTTATATTTCTTTGTGCTTACACAGCAACTCGTCCAGGAAATATAATTATCCAGCACATAGCTTTGGCCTTATTACCTTTGTAAACTGTATTTGTGCTATGAGCAATGGTATTGTTTCTTAGGTAAAATAGAAAAAGGAGATTTAAATAAGGCCCAGGCGCAGCCCTTCCTATCCCATAATGAGCATGAGATCCACAGACAATAGGAACTGTGTGTGTGTAATCCAGCAAAAGAGCAAAAATCCCACCAAGCAACTGAATGGTTAATTACATGCTCAAGTTGGCAGTTGGCATTAGCAGTGTGATACACAGTCAAACTGGCCAGCTAGCTGTTGCACTGTCAATAATTACAAGTCAAAGTTATTAGGGAGAACTTGATTTATTTACTTTGCATCACCGCTAAAGGGGTAGAGCAACATCAACATGCCAGTTCTCACCTCATAAATATATACAAAACTAATGTCTGCTTGTACAATCAGTCCATGTAAGAAAAAAAATCTAACCACTCAATGCACGTTATAAAAAAAGCAATTAAAAGGTGACAAGAGTTGTAATAATAAAATTATACTGTGGGTCATTCAGGTGTCAGCTAAATTTAGCAGCACGAAATTAGGCAGACAGTAATAAGCCGCCAAGACGGATGTTAATGAACTTGCAGGGAACGCTAATGGAGCAGCAGTTTTTGAGCCACAAATGAGCCAATGTCTAAAACATATTAACGTCACTCTGCATGTGAATGACTAGCATTTGAAGAGAGGAACAAAGACTGATCACCTAAAACAAGGTCCAGTGGAGCAACTCAAAGTCTAGACTTTTTTTGCTATAATATAAATTCTGCTGCTTTGTAATGTTTTACCAATATTTAAATTATTTATTTCATTCATTTGGATGGTTACTGACTCTAGTCAGTGACATCAAGATTAAACCCGCTTTACACAAGAGTACCACTGCTGCTGTTAATGTTTCAGGAGTAAACATGATGACAACCCTTCCACTGAGGTCAGTGGCAGCAGCTGTATGATTTGACAATGGTTGACTGTCTTTAACTGCTGTGACTTGTAGTAACTGATTTGTTAGTAATGTTAATTGGCTAAATTTAACTCAAAAGGCTGTGTTACCTTTACTATGAGGCTCAAATAAAAGTTGCAGCTCCAGACAGATTTTTTTTATTTTTTGGCCAAAAATGGCTCTTTTGATAGTAAAAATTGCCAATCCCTATGCTAACCGCTTTCATGTCACCAAATGACATGAAACAGTTCTACAAGAGGCCTTTTCTTTTAATCCAGTGCTCCACTGATTCAGTGACCTTTAGCACCACATTTCAAAGCACGATCTATTTAGACGTAGTGAAATTTTGTTGTTTTGTGATGTACATATCTTTCCTTTTATTTTATTATCTGTTGGCTTTGCTGACAGACAGCCGAGTAGCTGCATTAACATGCACAGTGCCCACTACCCACTTTCCTGTCTCCTCTGGTTAGCAAGCCTTGGCCACTCTGCACTGCGCACAACCAGGGTTGGGTGGAAGCTACCTGGCTCAGCTCACTAAGCGATTACCATTGGTAATTGCTGTGGAAACATGGTGGCCACCTTCTGGTCTCCCCAGATAACCCCTGTGAGTGAGCGGCTTTATTCACTACTTTAGCATCGTTAACTATGTCAGCACCACTAGCAGTGCTGACACTGGTTACAGTGCTAACAGAGCTACCACTGTTAACAAAGCCAAAGGGGGTCTGTGGCTCAAAATTTAGCTGCTTACTCACAGGAACAACCTGGAGGGAGACAGGAGGGTTGGCACAGTATTTGTTGGTGCTGGGTCAGGACAAAAATGTTACTGGGGCTAATTGCAAAATGAGCATAGCCACTGGCTAGCCCCCACCAGACCCAGATGGTGCTCAATGCAACTGCAAACTGAAGAGTGGCATATCCCCACAGGTTAACCAATTAAGGCTTAACTGTTGACATCCCTAGTTTACTGGTATGTGAGGATCAGTAAATTATACACTCATCAACAGCAGTAAACAAACAATTAAGAAATCATGGAGCAGCATTAGTGTAAACATTCTCCTCTGGGCCAATAATGATGTTAGTTACCCAACTTGTAGTGTGGATCATGTCATGTTGCCACCCATTATCTCTATTTTAAGCTTTAGAGCTGTCATGCAGTAACCTATAGCATATGGTACAGCTCGTACCGCTAGAATCTGATCTGATGTAGCAGGTAGCCATGACAGCAGAGTCAAATATAGAACACTAGCTTTGCTGGGTGAACACACAGTAGTAGCAGCTTACTGTCTGGAAACACTTCAAGACTTAGATTAAGCACTTCCACCACTAGCTAATGTGCAGTGCTTTATGGGAGAAGCTGTTCTGTCTTCTTGCTTATAGGTCTAAATACATTTTCATTCTGGTAACCAACAGCTTTTTGAAACAGTAAGCATGGAGGTGGGAGACATTTTCAGTAGCATCTCAAGTCCTATCCCCATTATTAGCTTTACTAAATATTTGAGTCCTGCTCATCTTTACTGGCTGTTTATATCAGCCAGCAAATGTTCCTGTTGAATCCCACCTTAATTTTAACACTCTTCTCAACTGGGATTTCCTGACGAAATTTGTATTTTAATAAATTTTAGAAATAATGGAAGCAACGCTTTGTTCTCGCCTCAGCTCGGTTCATTTAGGCATCCATTGGTTTACTGTTGCCTGGTGTGAAAACAACCCATGTTCCAGACATCTGGCCTGGCTAATTCCTGTGTCAGTGGCTGTGTCCCCCCCCAACCCCCCTCAGCTCGCTCTCATTAGCTTGACCTCTTACCCTGCAGTTTTAATAATCCACAATATTACTACCCCATGTGACCCATGCATATTTATAAAGCCCTCATTATGCCATCACTCAAAGTAATCATGATCCTGGGGCCCATTATAGCAGATTTTTGGCACTATCCACCACGGGACTGTTTTCCAATAGACACAGCACAAACGAGTGTGCTTGGCAGACTTTTACACCTTGGGGGATCACGGGGATCACAGGTGGCATTGAAGAGTGACAGAGTATAAACCTTGCATATATTGCTTTACATAAACAAGCAACACATTATATTAAAATCATCTGGCCAAAAGAGCAAAGGGGATAAAATCATGTAGCCTGCCAGAATGACTCAAAACAAAAAGAAGAGGCTTGGCTATAAACCTGAGCAATTTCATCTCTCCCTGCCTTCAAGGACTTTATCAGTGAGTCTTTCGCATACTTTCCAGCTCAATAACTACACTAACAATCCCCTCTCCCTGCGCTGCTTTTATGTTTGTTTTATTTGCTTTTAGCTGTGTATTGATTGCTCCTATTCCTACTGTTGTCTGTAAGTCAGAGATACAATGTCTATTGTTGTTCCCAAGATCTATCCTGGTGCTCATATTGTTTGTATTTGTATCAGTGTGCGTTTTCTGATTATGCCCCTCGTTTGAGTCTGTTCTGCTGTGCTGCTTGCAGCTGTTCTACTGTTGCCCTGCTGTTACTGACTCTGCCTCCTATGCCGTGTGGTTGTACTTTGTTTTCTTTGTTTGTTCTTGAGCACTGGCTTCGAAGTTGAGTGCAACCTTACCTTTTGCTACGGGGACTCCCCCACCCCTGTTTTATAACATGCTGACTTGAACCAGCCTGTGTTTGATTAACGTGCAGTTCTTGAATCCAGGGCCATATTCACAAAGATACCTGGTACAAAGAGTTGCTCCAAGTCACAAAATCCTATGAAAATTCTTTAAATTATGAGGTTTTCCAATAATTTACCTTTAAAGTTAAGACTAGGTCCTGGTAAAGATAAAAGTTATTCACAAAGCAATTTAGACCTTAAGAGAACTCCTAAGGTGAAATACTGTTAAGAGTAGAGAGGAGGACTTTTAAGAGGTTTAGGAGTTTCTTAAGGAGAGGAGAAAATTGGCAAGAAGACAAAGAGGTAGGAGAAATATTCTTCAAACAATGAATGACAGTGAGTAAATGAAATGCTACAGATAAGATGATGCAGGGATAATGTTTGTGGTCGATCTCATGAGGGATACGCACACATTTTCCACCCAACGCAATAATGCTATAACACCAAAACAAAATGAACACAACACTGATATTTTGAACACTAAAGGCCCCTTATATAGGGTGATCTCAAAGAAATGTGAAATGACAGTGACCTCTGAACACCACATTATGGGCTGGTGGAACATATTGTATAAAAACTTGTCATAGTTTATTAATTCTTGATTTTTGGCCAAAAACATATATTGTGAAGTCACAGTGACTTTAACTTTAATCCACCAAAATTGAATTGGTTTATCATTGGATGTTTGTGCTAAATTTGAAAGAAATTTTCCTTACTGAGTCCCTGAGATCAGGAATGAGATGTATGCAAGGTCACAGCAACCTTGGCCTTTGTCCCCTAAACTCTTATCAGTTCATCCTCAAGTCTGCGTGCATTTGTACCAAATTTGAAGAGATTCCCTCATTGTGTTCTTGAGATATTGCATTCACAAGAATAAGACAGACTAGGTCACAGTGACCTTGACCTGTGACCACAAAAATCAAATCAGTTCATCGTAGAGTCCAAGTAGCTGTGCAAAATATGTTTGTTCCAAATTTGAAAATTCCCATGAGACATTCCTAAGCTATCAGATTCAAGAGAATGGGATGTAAGGATGTACGTCCGGATGTATGTGTGTACGGACAGACAACCTGAAAACATAATGTCTCCAGTCATGGGTATCGCCAGCGTGAAGGCATAAAAAGGTTGTGTTTGTTAAGAGACGTCCACATTGTTTTTTACTATTACATGGGACACTAAAAGTGGGCTCCGGGGTGAAAGTCCTGTAATTGTTGATCCATCTACCACCTTACACTCTACATTTACTCTTTCTACTACCTATGTGGTCTTAAATCCAACCACTACCCATTGCCTGAAGTAGGAAATTTGTGTGTCCAACATGATAAAGGATCCTAATTGACTTTCCATTGGCACTATTTCTGTGCTGCCTAATTTCAACACAAGACATACCGCCACCACATAGTGAGGCATTCAGATGTTGTGGTCATTACTGTGAGACCAGGTTGACCTTATGTCAAGCCGTCACATTTTTAGCTGACCTGTCAAATGCTGTAAAAGGAACACATAAAAATGATCATGCCACAGGTATTTCCCACTGTGACCGTTTCATTTTTAACAGCCATTATTTGATATCATATGCATGACATTTAGTGGTATGCACGGAAGCTTTTACCAATTATCTGATGAATATATGAACTGCAAAAACTGTGCCAGCACATGCCTGAAATGAGCCAGTACAGCCTTCTCAATATTCCTGTAGTGTTCTATATACACAATAATTACATGTAACTACAGCTGGGTGCACTTTCACCAAAAGAGGACAGAACAGGATTAACTATGTTAAAATGTAAGATGTAGTTGACTTTACTTTGAAAATCCCTTAACTCATAACAGCTCGACTTACAGATACTTCTCAGAAAAAAACAAAAAATATAGAAAACAACTGCCTTACAGTTGCCGACTGAAATGCAGTGCAAAGGTGGCTGATATCCCAAAACAAGTGCCTTCCGAGTAGGGATTCAATTTTTCATTAATTTACTCAGAAATATGAAGGTTTTGTCAGGAAAGCTCTTGAGGGTATTACCTGCTTCACAATAGAGTGGCTGATTAAATGAAAAGTGGCAGTGTCACACACAATAGTACATTGTGCATTCAGTGACACAGCGGTGGTATTATGGCTATTTTGGAGATATAACCTTCAGTCTGTAGAACCAAGGTTGTACTGCTCATCTAGTACAGTAAAGTGGGGCAAAGCCTGGCCAGTAAAGCTGAATTTCAATTCACTCAGATGAATAGTGGTCAAACATCTCAGCTTTTTTTTTCATGATTATGATTTGGTGTTTTGGTTTTGCTTTCATCTACGGGCTCATTTTCTAGTCAGAAGACAGATTATTAGTTTCATCTTTGCTACCAGATTTTAGACACTGCACTACACTGAAACATCAAACAGGTCCCCTGAGAATTATGGTCCAGATATACTTTTTTTTTTTAATTTATGCAAAATATCAGGCTCTGTGAATCTAGGCATGTAAATCCTTGAATCTTCTGTATGCTATGTATTATACTTAGGGTTGTAAATGGTAAACCTTTCATCGGTTAACCACCAGGTAACACATGTCAGTCAGTAGGAAAATTTTGCTACCCTTCAGTTTGCTGCACCGCACACCACCTGGGTCTGGTGGAAGCTAGCTAGTCACTTTTTCTGGGATAACTGCGACGCTAATGCCATCCTGACTCAACAGCATTGCTGTGGAAACATCTGCAGTCTCCTCACAGGTCACTTTGAGCAACACAACTCCCGTCAGCATTGTTAACTAGGCCTATGTTATCACTGTTAACTCTGTTGACACCAATAGCAGTATCAGCATCAGTTATTGGTGCTAACATAAGTTAGATAACTAGTCCCTCTAGGATTTCGTGATGTTGCAATTGCAACAATTCAGCCAATCCCTGTGAATTCTGCATGATCTTTCAATTTTGTCCAATCATCACAACTTCACCGCAAAGTGGACCATTTAAAAATAGGTAAAATCTCATTTCATTGTGGGGCATGAGACCACTGCTGTGGGACAAGGGCCTATGCAAAATCACACGCACACACAGTGACAGGTCTACCTGTTAGCATCACAAAGCTAACACTGCCCAATGTTATTAACTGGTTTAGTAATAGAGTCAAGCTTTTTTTTTGGTGTGAGATTCATGGCTAGGAGTCGCATATTAACCACTGTTGTGGAGCTTCAACCCAACTGATAAATATGACTAGTAGGATCAACATCATACTGTGTTGTGTTAGCTCATGCTAACCTGGCAAAAGAACAGTGAGACAGCCACTCAGGGGCACTGCGTCAAATGGCATTAACAGCTGAATAGAGGCAATCAGCTGTTAGCTAACTACTGGAGACCAGAAGGCATGTTTATGCAGCTAGCCGGCTGTCTGTCAGCAAAGCCAACAGAAAATCACATAAAAAGCAAAACAACTCCATCATACAGCACTGATATTTCACCACCTCTAAACGGATAGTGCTTTGAAATGTGGTGCTAAATCTCACTGAGTCAGTGGAGCACCTTTTATGATTCAGGTCATTTTGCTTTTTTTTTTCCTTCTCAAAAGTCAACAGGTTAGTTACCGGAAAATAAGTGTGGGACTATTGAAAGCAAAACTGATTGAAACTGACACCCTCAGTTGTACTGTAGGTAAAACTTTTGTTTTTGGTGCATAACCATAATGTCAGAAATCCTGTTATACTTTAGATCCCCATGAACAAGAATCCAGCAAAAGGACAAAAGGCAACTGTTTGTATCTGTTACAAAGAAGACTGCTTCTCAGAGGGAGAAAAAAAAAGAGGATATTAAGGTGTCATACAGCTAGCGAAGTCATTTTCACCCTGTCAGCCAGGTATCATTGTCCAGCAATTTGTTTGGCGGTGTGATGCTCATAACTCTGGGCTACCTGCAGTGGGAACTTCCTCCAACTCCTCAATTTTGCTGCCAAGAATGTTGCAATATGTGACCTACCGTGCCCTCCCATGAATATTTTAAATGAAAAGGCATAAATGTTGAAGAGATTATGAAAAAGTTAGGACCCCATCCCACCGTTACTGGCTCAAAAGTTTAACTCTGTATCTGCATGAAGAACAACCTTTGCATTATTTAGGATGTGTAGTGTGTTGCTTCTTTGTCTCATTAAATCTTTGCATTGTGGCCTCTGTACTCCAAATTAAATTAGACTCTAACCTTTGCATTAACATGCAATGCTTGATATGTTTGACAGAATAAATGCATGCAGTCTGGATCTGTGACATCTGAATATGTGTGTACGTTCTGTATATGCTTATTTGATGGCTCACAGTAGAGTGGAAGCACAGACAGTGGGTGAGAGATGGGGCTACAAGTGACAAAGGCTGAAATTCAAATTTGAGGCTGAATTTGAATTCAGGACATTGCAGGTACTTGAAAAGTATTTCATCTTTGTGAATCACCATGGAGGCAGAGCAAGTATTTGATTATACTAAAAAGATGACTAACAGGTTTTGCTACAAACAGATACATAATGCACCCCTGGCTGTCTGGTCCCTGTCTATAAATGTCTGAACACAGGGTCCTTTACCTCAGCTCTAATTTAACTCACCCTCTCTTCTTGACTATGGAATTTTGGCTGGGCCAAGATGATGATGTGACCGTCACCATGGCAACTCCCTGATCCTCTTTCATTTTCGGTTGTCTGTATGCTATCAGCTCGTGATGGGGAAGTGGTGGTAGTATTTCCATAATGATGATTGTAGGCACGATGGCAATACCCTGATTTTTTTTTTTCATGCTATCAGTTCTCAAGGGGGAAGTAGCAGTATTTCAATAATGAGACTTCTAGATGCTTTCACACGACTGCATGATTTTATTTCCTCTGCATCTGGGTAGCTTTCCACATTTATATCTACTGTAAATAAAGTATAATAAGATGTATCTGGGACGCGTCAACATTCATGTTTGTTGCTATGGTTATTAGATATTATTTGCCAACTTTGTTCTTGAAATGTTTATTATTTATCAACCATACCACTTCCAGTTACATTTCTCTCGCCTGTTTGTCTGATTCGCCTTGCATTGCCCTTTATGTTATGGTTTAATTTAGCTACTTTGGCTCAAAAATTTGACCATATATACTGTCTCCATATCAAGATTGTTTTACTAATTATACATATTCATATTGTGCCCTCAAGTTAGACAAAAGTAAATGTGTGCATGCATGTTTATACATTCTTAGTCCTACCATCCACATTGAATCTCCAAAGACTCAAATTTTGACAAACTCATTCATTTCTACTTTATATTTAATATTTTCACCTTTTTAATTGGTTTATAATGAATTCTGATGTACTCAAACATGTTTTTTTACTGACAATGTCACCAAAAACGAATGACCTTGACTATCGTGGCTTGTATCAGAGCAATTTTTTTTTTAATTTCTAAAGATATTTTTAGGGGCTTTTTTGCTTTTAATTGACAGAACAGTCTCTCTAGCATGAAAGGGAGAGAGAGAGAGGGGGGATAACACACAGCAAAGGGCCGCAAGCCGGAACTGAACTCGCGGCAAGGACATAGCCCCTGCACATGGGGCGCCCATTCCACCAGGCAAGCCAATGGGTGCCCCATCAGTTTGTCACTAGAGATGTTTTCATAATCGTCTACTGAGTGGGGCAATGTCAGTGAATTTCCCTAAAATCTGAGATTTCAACGTGAGCCAGGCAAACTAAATTACTGTAGGTAAGTCACTACAAGGAAAGTCAATTGCTGTCAAATATGGGAAACACACATTAACGGGGGAACAGACCTCAGCAAAACAAAGACACCTGAAACCAGACTTGTCAACATGGTGGAAGTTTGGACAGCAAATATGGTGTATGCAGTTCTTGGATGTAAGCTGTACCAGTGTGAACACACTGTAAGATTATAACCACAATTTTATATGTGATTAAAAATGTGATTAATTATAATTGACTATTGAAATTTAGCAATTAATTGTGAATAAAAAATAATCATTTGAAAGCCCGAATGATAACAACAAGAAAATACTAATAATAATAACAATAATACAAAAATACATGAAAATATTTAAATAAATCTGGACAGACAGATAATTTTTTTTTTTTTTTCCAAAATGTTTCTGTAATATTTTTTATTGGTTGTAAGAGCAAGAGATTTAAGTATTGAAATAAATTCAGTCCAAAAAAAAAAGAGGGAAAGAGGCTTGTGAACCTAAAGACTTCTATTAATTTTAGTTAACAACAAACTTTATACATATGTATGCTTGTACTGAATTGTTTGAGATGTGCCTTAATGAGTTTCAGTCAATAATTCGTCTCTACATTTTCAAACATTAACACACTCTTGAACACTAATTTGCATATTTTGGAACAGCGATGTCATGGAACATGTCATCAAAGCCTCGGAACACAGGATCAGAACTCACTCTCAACTAAAAGCACAGCACACTGTCAGAATTCACTCACAAGACACAAGACTTGGATCTACATAGGTTTGTTTCTGTGAAGTTATCGTGGAAGAAGATGGCAAAGAAGACTCATGGTTCTCCAGCCACAAGAAGTTCAATTCAAGTTCAAGATCATAATAGCAGCATGTCAGGACAAGATACAGCGTCCAATGATGGCCCTACTAGAAGGGTAAAAAGGAAGGCCAGTCCTGACAGGATGACCTTCGCAAAAAGGATGAGGGTCTCTGAAAGTGAACACCCAAACACCTCTGAAGAGGACGTCAGGGTGAGAAGTTTGAAGAGGAGAGTCAAGGAATATGGAGAAGGACTCTATAAGACGATGGTCAGGAGAAGACTGGACCATGTCAAACATGACGAGGAGGTGGCGTCTTCCTCAACGGACACTGACACAGAAAGCTGCAACACATCCATGGAGGATGTCAGCAAGCGAGGTATCAAGAGGAAGGCTGCCGCCCATGGAGAAGGACCAAGAAGAAAAAGGAGGAGCCTGGACCCAGAGGAGATCAAGGAAGAGGTCAAAGAAGAGGCCAAAGAAGAGGAAGAGCTGTCCGTAGAGGCCCTAAGAGCTAAATTTGAGGCCAAATATGAGGAACTGTTTCCACTGGGTGAAGGAGGATGCGGATCTGTGTTTGCTGGAATTCGCAAATCAGATCATTTACCTGTGGCCATCAAGCATATTGAAAAGGACATGATCTACTGCAAACACATGGATGAGAATGGAAAGGAGGTGTCAGCGGAGGTTGCTGTCATGTTAAAACTGGCAGCAGCAACAAATGGATCAGTAGGGACGTCAGCACCAGTGTCCCTGCTGGACTGGTATGATCTGGACCAGGAGCTGATCCTGGTGCTAGAGAGACCAGTTCCCTCCATGGACCTACAGAAATACACTGAGTTCAGCGGAGGCTCCCTGGAGGAAGACGAGGCCAAGATAATACAGAAGCAGCTCCTTGACGCAGCTATTGAACTTCAGGATATGAACATCTTTCACCGTGACATTAAGGTGGAAAACATCCTGATTGAGTCCAGCTCGGACGTCCCACGCGTTCGAATCATCGACTTTGGACTGAGCTGCTTCGTAAAGAAAAGGTCCACCTACCGTGTGTTCTACGGTACCAGTGCCCTTTGCCCTCCGGAGTGGTACAGTATTTCCAAGTACAGGGCTGGACCCACCACAGTGTGGCAGATGGGGGTGGTACTATTCGAGATGCTCCACAAGGATGCCATGTTTGTGACCACTGAATTCCTACGCAAGGAGCTGAGAATCAGTGACGAGCTGTCCGACGATTGCCAGGATTTTCTGCGGTCATGTTTAACAGAAGACCCAAAGCAGCGCGTCACCCTGGAGCAGCTTAAACATCACCCATGGCTAAGACAGGCTGATGCCACACACACACATTTAAAATCTCATCAAATGTGCACTGTCCCTTGTCACTGATTTTGTTTGTGATAAACAGGATCTCAAGGCAGCATGAACTGGGGCAGTTTGCAGCTGAGTGTGAGGTGGTCAGGATGAGGGTCAGCACCTCCAATGCTGGGGAGTTTTTCACCGATATCCTCACACTGAAATCAAGATGGAGGATTTGAAGCCATGCTGCCAGACATACCTAATTGACCATCTAATTGGATTTATTATATAGGAGTCTTAACAACCCCAGCTGTCCGAGGAGAGGGGATCTCTCTTCGAATTGCCTTTCCTGAGGTTTCTTCCCATCTTCCATCTGGCCTCAGGATTATGGGGAGTTTTTCCTCGTCTTCTTAGAGAGCTTGGGCTGGGTCAGGAACTGCTGCTGTTACGGGCCTGAAAAGCCCAATTAGCCATTACATGATGTAGGCTAATATGCAGCACTGAGTCACAACAATAAACTTAATTCAGTTGAAAAAAAAAAAAAAAAAGAATCCTGTTATCCTGTCTAACTCTGTCTTCATAATACGTCAGTGAAGCATCCTCGCTGCCTTTGAGTATCAGCTATACTTCACACAGGAACATGAAGTAGCTTCTCACTACTCTGCATGCTGTGGTAGTTGTAGGGCGCAGAAGCGGCGGCGGCAGTAAGAGTGATATCCTCGGAGGTCCCGTCAATGTGACAGAGTGGCAGGAATAATTTTTGCATGCCCAAGCTGACGGCTTTCAAGTGGGGAAACAATGGGCCAATTCCCTTATCAGGCTCCGCTTCACTCTTCGAATACCCAGCAGCAGTTTTGATGGCGAGCTGACTTCCAGGTTTCCCTCAAGCAGCTCCTTGTGCATTATCAGAGGGGAAGCCAAGCATAATATGTTTGCTGCTTCAGCAAGTAATGCCATTAATACCTAAATACAGCTGCGCGGACTCTATAGAGATGATAACACAATACACCACATGCCATCACACAGTCTGCAGTCACACATGGTCTGGTGGAAAAGGGAATTATGGCTAAGACAGAATCAGTACACAGTACATGACTTGATTTTCCCTGACCTCAGGATTTGACCTCGGAAATTGTCCTCCATTGTTGATTCAGCCCACTTCTGCACTGTACGGGTATGGGTTATAAATAAAGCAGAACCTCTTTTAAAGGTTTGGATCTTTTTATTCATGTATTCACAGCTTTTCGAAGGCTAACTGACAGAAATCAGACAAATGTCCACCTAGAGATTTTCTTTTCCCACTATTCTTTAGCTGGTTTATGTCCCTAAAAGTAATAACCTGTTTACCAACCACACAAGCCACTAAAAACTATTTAGTTATCATAACACCCTCTACATTGAGAGCAGTTGACACAGAGGAGCTGAAGGGATGGCACTTCCTGTTGTGCTCATCCCTTGAAAAGCAGAGGTGTCTGGTTGTCAAGGCGTATTCTTATAGCAAGTGACACTACTGTTGTTGATGCTTACATCATTCATAGCTTTATCTGTTTATATATCACATACATTTTCATAGAAGTGACTGACTGTGTGTTTGTTTTCCTGTCTGTTTTAATTTCACCAGCACAGCACAAGTTCCACTGCATGGTACAGACCAGGAGCCTCATTACAGAAATATATCCTAACTGTTTGTCCTATCTTAACTTAAATGTCAAGCATAGAAAAAGTCCTATATTCCTGTAATAGAAGCAGTTCCTAAACCAATGGCTGCATCCTATTCTTTCTCAGACCTCCTATTTTAACTGAACTTAATTTGATGCTTCAATTGGCATCCGTCTTATCATGCCTATATTTATGGTTAGTATGTACACAAGACACCCTCTATCTTTTATTAGAATGTATCAGTAAGTTACTCAAGAGGGACAGACCATAATATCAACAGCTCTTTCTTGCCACTGGCTAGCTAGCTCGCTATCATGGTAAAAAAAAAAAAAATCGTGTTGGTAAAGGACCTTGATCACACTCAGCATTAATTACTATTATTATTTTTTTTTGTAATTTTTTTTTTTTTTAAAATAGCAATGAGAAACAAAAGAACAAATGACGCAAAAAAAAAATTAAAAATTAAAAACAAGAAAATAAAAAAAGACAGTTAAAATAAAACAAATAAGACATAACCTGGAAGGAGTGCTTAAAAATATAATAATTCTGTAACATAATTTTAAAATGTTATAATAATAATAGTTATTTAAATATAGTTTTCCCTAGATCTTTTTTTTTTATCCACTTTTTAAAAAAAATTATTTTCTATTTTTTTTTTGCTTTTTCTTACCGAGTTGCTCTTTGCCTTTTCTCCCATGTTTTTGAAAGAAATTGCGCCAGTTTGCTCATGTTTCAAAGGTTTTAATACTTGTGAGAGGCGTCTTAAAGCAGCACAAGAAAAGTGATGTCGCTCCAGGTTTCAGAAGGTTAGATCATTATATTTCGATGTTCATGATGTTCATGATGTTCATGTTGTTCCCCATCTTTACTGTCATTGCCATACGGACTTTGGCAGTTATTTTGAATTTAGGACGGTTTCATCCTAAACTGAGATAAGATTTTGGACAAGTTTCTGTGATGAGGCCCCAGATCACATTGTAAATTTTGCCGATAGAAAGTCAAGGTAAAATAATAATGAAAGAGAATGACAGTCTCATGCTTTATAAATCTGCAACCAGGATCCAGTAAGTCAATATTCAATTAATGACTTGCTTCCCATACCTGATGATTTTTTTCCAACATGGCCCCCGCCAAAAATGCCAAATGTTAAGTAAGTAAATATTCCACAACTTAAGTTCAACTGCTGACATGAGTAGAGTAACACGCAAGTTCAGACTTTGCATGTGTATCTTTACAGCTGCTCCCAAACTACAGTGTGTCACTAATAATATGACATGAAAACTGTAAAACAGATGCTAGTAAATATTCTGGAACCAAAAACCATGCATTTAAATTAATTGTTTTACCAGTAATGAGGCAGATGAGATGTAGAACATCTTGCCGAGGAAGAACAAGGTGTCTCTATTACTGCCAACAACTCTGCAGACAAGTTACACCAGCACAGATGCTCCAGCACTTTACTTTGGATCCAAGGTCTTACTTTCCCCAGCCAGGAAATCAAAGGGAAGTTCAGCCCTCCTGATTTAAATGCATCAGCTAGTTCTCTGTGTACCAATCAAAATGTGTAAGATCAAATGTTTGTGAAGCCATTTGATGGTTGTTGCCTTTTGCACTGTTTACTGATAAATGTAGCTCAGCTAGCGTAATGATATTACAGGAATGTGTGGTTGTAAAAGTCATTAGCCATGGCTGCTGAGTTTTGGGTCCAAGTGTCTGATGCTTTCATTATCGTGGACAAAACCTGTCATCGGGTGTTCCTAGCAGCCTCTGTAGTAAGATATTGTGGTACGAAATCAATTATTGGAAATGTGAATATTAATAATTTTATCAGAAGCTCTTTGTTATTTATTTTCTGTAATGAAGGAACAAATTAACTGTGGCATCCACAACCTCTGAACACTGAAGATCTCATTGGCATTTCCAAAGTCTGATCGTATCTCACCCACAGTGAGGGAAATGGAGCATGTGGTTATTACTGGCAGCGAATAGAGATGTGAAATCCAAAAGCTGAAATACTGTTGTGCTCTTTTGCAAAAAGCTTCTTCAGTAGGAAGTTTCTGTGTGTCTAAATATATTCTTATTGTGAATGGTAGGCCCCATCTATAATAGTGTCGGATGTTTTTTATGCTTAATTAATTTAGTTATTTAATTCTGCCTGAAGTACATTCATCCAAACCCCACTCTGTTAAAATGCATCGCAATGCTGGTAGTTTGAAAGCTGTGTATGTTTTCATGCTGATTGTCTCAATCAGAAATGACTGAACCCATCATTAACTGTTTAGGTTGACTGAAGTCAGGCTTTCATTATATATGGCCTCTTTTCTGGAATATCACCCAGGTGTTTGTAAAGATGCTTTTATCATGACTTTTTTTTATCAGCAATGAAATGACTGAAAGTGGTCGCAAAAGCTCTGTTATTTCACATTTCTGTGGAGCATTTCAGGATCTTTCAGCTCATTGTTTTGGTTCACTTTCACCGCTCTCGTCAGCATCGGTTTCATCCACAGCGGGCAGCTGTATTCAGTGAAGAGCAGCAGACAGACATATAGTGCGACTAGCAGGGGAATACAGTGGGGCATTGAGCAACTAATGATCCAGAAATTTCACGTAGGAAGTGGTGGGGACCAAAACAGAGTTAAACATAGTGTAGCTGGATGTGTATAAGCAACTGTTTGCTACCAAGTTACACAGTTAATTATTTACATATTAACATGTTTAAATACTTTCATCAGTGACATTAAAACAGTTGCAGACAGCCTGTAAGTCAAAGCGGCCCGCCCTAAATTATACGTAATTTTAGGCCTTAATAAAAAAGTCAACCAGGTAGTTATATAAAAATTCACTCTCCATAAAGTTGTCATGGGGGGAATTAGCTATATAGACCCAAACCAATTTTGTACCAGGCTGCAACCATGTTTATTTCTGCTGTAAAGCTGGGCATTTTAACATGGGGGAGTCTGTGAGGGTTGACTGGCTTCTATAGCCATCTTCTAGTGGCCATTAAAGGAACTGCAGGTTTTGACACTCTGGTGTAGGCTTGAGTTTTGCAGGGCGTTCCTTTTAGTCCTACATTTACATAATAAAGTAAATAAGCTAACTTTGCAAGCAACTGATCAGAAATGTGCAGCATTTTTTGCCAACACTAATTATCAAACAGAGCCAGAGACTCTTGCTTTGAGCTGTAAATTTACCACTTCTAAGCAGAAGGTAAAAGATAACAATATCTCAGAGCTTTACGGACAAAGCCTATCCTCATCTGGGCAGCTCCTTCCATCTTCCTTCCATCTTACTCACAGTCTTATTCACCGCGGGTCTGGGTCTGCAGCTGCCTGCACCGAAGAGCAGCGTAAAGTCAAAATCGCTCACTCAACAGCTAAACCCGGGGACCCAAATGTCCCCAGAATTACACCTCACACTGACAAAAAAAAGACTGCTCAACTTGAGAGTGTCAGTCGACTGAGGAGTTTCCAAATGATGTTTTGAATCTCCGACTTTCAGGGGGCAGCCCCATTAAATACCAATTTACTCAGGCAAATAAGGTCTATTTTTAAATCAACAGAAGAAACAAGAACCACATGCACATACAATGTAATGACAAAGTGATTAAATGTGTTTCTTTAATAGAGCAAAATAGATAGTAACTGCTGTTTAACAACAAGATTCCCTACATGCTGTTACATTTCCTCGAATGTTTCACTTTTAAAAAAGAAAGCTCATTTACACATGTTGAGAAAAGTATTAAGAAAATTACCTGACTATCTGATTTACGAGCTTGAGAGTGAGGTTTCCACTGTTGCTTGGTTCTTGCAGGTGGCTGATCAAGTGAAGAGGGAATGCTGCGAGGGTATGTGGATTAAGGGGAGACTCTGCCCACCTCGCACCTCCAGCCTCCCGCCTTTTGCACAGTGAGCAGCTCCAGCAGTCTTTGGAATCAGCGGGACAGCAATTACTGCCTGTGAGTATTATTGAACTGCCCGAATTATGAGACGTTCCCGCTGATCCGCACGCAGCGCACAGAATTTGAGTTTAGTTGGAGAATCTTACATCGTCTCTAACTTTAGTGCACTGTTATGCTCTGGATTTTCCAGCACATCTTAAAACCAGCCAACAGTTAGCACAGTAAAGGGGAGTGATGAGAAAACAACATGACACCATAATGTGAAGGTGCTATTAACAGAGGCTTAACAACACCGACTAAACAGAATAGACATTTCAAAGGTTGAAACATCTGGTCTACTCATCTCATCCGAGTCAATTAGTGTCAGTCAACATCACTGCACCATACATGTCATGTCACATGTCACATGTCACATGTCATCATGGACTTTGGGGTCTTCTCAAGCAGGTGGTTGGTGCATTTCAAAACAGTACTTAATGAGTGTTTTACAGGGTTTGCATTCTGAGTTCTGCATGTGATTACGTTTACGCAACAGAGGCACTTAAGGTTAAGTTAGTTGAAAATATTTTCCTTACATGGCAGCTGGATTCTCACAAGAATCGTGGGATCATGAGATCACACAAAAATCAATCTTGTCAGGCTTTAAGTCATACACTAGTCAGGTAGCGACAGTTATGGGCATGGTGTCAATGTGTGTGATGACAAGGCAACCATAGGCGCCCTGCAAACCATACTGTATAATAGTGCAGAAGGAAATGTGCATCTACTCAAGGACGAGAGGATTGTGCTCATGTAAACATTAATCCCGTCTTCCTCAGCTGGGCTGTAATGTTAGCTAGCTCAGTAGTGCCAGGTGAGCTATCAGAATATGCAAGCTTCCTTCTGCACGGTGATTTTTTCAGACCATTACATTTGTTACCTGTCTTTCATAGAATTCATTTTAAAATTATTTTAAATCACTGAATGGCCTTGCCCCAACTTATCTGTCTGACATGGTCAAGATCGGTCCCTAAGATCCTCTGACTCAAACCTTTTGAGTGTTCCAGAGATCAGAACTAAAAGGCACAGAGAGGCAGCCATTGTTAATTTTGCCCTTAAACTCTAGAGCAGTCCGCCTGAAGGTCTTAGGGGCTCTACATCTGTTGAAACTTTTAAACATAATCTTAAGGCACACCTTTTTACCATTGCTTTTTCCTGAAATGTAATTTTTTTATTGGTGGTTGTTT
>JAPZEB010000023.1:27380443-27390958 GCA_029783705.1 Chaetodon striatus
TGTGTGTGTGTGCGTGCGTGTGTGTGTGTGTGTGTGTGCATGCGTACGTGTGTGTGTGTGTTTCAAAAGGGATGCACTGAGCCGCAACCTGGAGCCATTCCAGATTATCCCTCTCTGAGCTTCAATACCCCTGTGTGTGTGTGGCACATGTACAAACACACACCCACAAACAGACACACACAGTAGCACCCAACATGAATGGATCCAAATGAATGGATGAATGGTTCTGACTTATCCTCTTCCGGGTTCATAAGCTCTCTTGTTGTCCGTTATGAAATTTGTTGGGCAAAATTTAACTTCTGCATCATGTTACTACTTTAAATTACATTACATTATTATCATGCAGTTACACACACACACACACACACACACACACACACACACACCTTTGGTAAAGTAACCCTTACCTGTCAAAGCAACAGGTTGTGGAAAAGTGCATTTGGGGATGTTATACCTTATTTTTCGACGTACAACATAATTGCTGACATATCTATGAAATCAAAACTAAGTTGATGCATAAAAAAAATAACTAATAATAAAATAATAAATTAAAAACTGTAAAGTAGTGTGTGCATACGTATTCACCCCCTAAATAAGGCCTGATGCTGCCATTTACAAGGGGTGTAAATCACCAGTTTCATCACGATACGATATCATATTGATTCTTTGGACAGCAATATGATATTTGCTGATATTAAAAAGTCTGCCACCATACGATTTCAATATGATGCGATTTATATTATTTGCCCATTTAACACAGTTGGTTACAGAGGAAGCTGTCACCCCCTTTCTTTTTTTCTTTTGGCCATAAAAGATAAAACTAACACATCAATACTGTACACAAGTTTACTTTATACTGACTCCAGTAAAACACATTACACCGAAACATGGAAGAACTTAGCCTTCAGGGATTTGAGAGCCCTTTCTGAAAGAAATCTTTTAATTTTACCCAAACCATCATCTTTTCCTCACAACTTTAGGTCTATCTGAAGGCAAACATTTTTCTTACTCACCACTGGTCTGAAATCACTGTATCTCCTGACTGAACAGCACGGTTGAATTTCAGCCTGCATGCATGTTTTTTTCAGCCAAACATTGTTGAAACAGAGCAGCTGATGTTGCTGTATTGAGAAGTTAGCTGAGTGAGATGTTCGTCCAGGCAGGTTACGTCATGTTTTATCTCATTAACGGCATTGCATACATATGGCATGTGCTCTGTCTATTGACCCCTTTTTTCTCCGAAATCCAAAATATTTCCACACTGCTGGTTTATTCCCGAGTAAATAACATTATCCTCATCATCTTTCTCTTGGCTGCTTGCCATCTGCCTGCTGCTGTTTGACGGTGACACAGACCTCCAAAATAAAAGTGTGTCCTAAAGATGACTATATGGATTGATGTTTTCACTTTGCAGCAATGATACTGGATCACTGATCACTGAATCGATACACAGATCCAGATCGATGGATCGTTACACCCCTACCATTTACCTTCAAAAGTCAAGCTTCACATGATCTCAGTGTATATTCACCTGTTCTGAAATGCCCCAGTCTGCAACAACACAGCATGCTCTCCAAACAGTTTAGGAATAAAGACCTGGAGGAGAACAGATCAGAGTTGTGTATAAAAATATCTGAAACTTTGAACATCCCACTGAGCACCATTAAATCCATTACCAAAAAAAAAAAAAACGGCATCACAACAAACCTGCCAAGAGAAAGCTCAAGGACCAGGCAAGAAGGGCTTTAATCAGAGAGGCAACCAAGAGGCTGAAGATAATCCTGAAGGAGACTGGAGTATCTGTCTATAGGACCTCTCTAAGCCATACACACCACTGAGCTAGGCTTTATATGAGTAACATTCATCTCTATGTGACCAGAGTACCTTCTTCTATATGTTTGGGGAGTCTCTCAAAGGCCTTTTGTCAAACTCCTATCATATTTTTATTTCTTTCTTTAGGCAATGGCTCCTGTTTTCTGGACACTCCTCCATAAAGTCCAGCTCAGTAGAGTGTATGGGTTTAAATGGTCTTATGGACAGATACTTCTATTTCTGCTTTGGAGCTTTCCAGCTCCTTCAGGGTTATCTTTGTTCTCTTTGATGTCTCTCTCATTACTGCCCTTCTTGCCTGGTCCTTGAGTTTTGGTGGGCGGCCCTCTTTTGGCAGGTTTGTTGTGTTGCCGTATTTTTTTTCCATGTTGTAGTAATGGATTTAATGGTGCTCAGTGGGATGTTCGAAGTTTCAGACAAAATTTCAGTCAAGTTTTTTTTTACTTCACTTCCACTTTTGAATATTTTGTTTAGGTCCATACCAAAAATCCATCTAAATTATAGGAAAAACACCGAGTGGGGTGAATACTTTTGTAAGGCACTGCACACAGTACCACATTATATTAAAACTGAGAGCCAGAAATACATGCAGAACTCTTGTCAATGCATTCTGGCAGGAATGACTAACTACTAAGTTTGCATGTTTGAGGTATATTGCTTTCAGGAGCATGAAAAGACTATTTCACAGGTAACACTCGAAGCAGGTGAATCCCCATGGATATCTGAATGTTACGTTATTCCATATCACTTAGTACAGTCAAAGAGACCTGTCAGAGTGGGGATAAAGTCAGCTTATTCTTAAAGGCACCCTTCCCTTTAATGCTTACAGTGATAACTGAAGGTTACCCGCTCAATGGAGCTGCCATGATAATTGACATTTAGTGATGAAATGCCTCACACAATGAATGCTAAAAGGGGAACTAATTACTGCCTATCCAAGTGTCAATAGCGTCTTCTGCTCTCTCCTAAATGTCAGTTTTACATTGAAATGCTGGAGGCACGGCTGCCAAGCACTAATGGCTGGTCATTGACGGCACTAGCTTTGGAACACACTGTCAGGTGGGATATGACGGACATTATGACAGTTCTCATCTCCATGCTGCGGCTCGTCCTAAAAGCTGTGATAATCTAAATTTTTTGCATTCTGAGATCTTCAAATGATCACCTACTATCAGATGGTGTCATTAGGTCCTGATGTCCCTCTCTCATTGTGTTGGCGGCTTTGATATGTGTTTAGTGCAGTAGCAGAGTCTATTTAGTGCTCATACTTTCTGCCCTCAGTTGCTGCCACTCGCTAGTCCTCAACACTATTTAAAGGCGTGCATTGCATCTCCTCTAGACTAAACCAGTGGGGATGTCAGAGTAGCAGTGGGCCTGGAGGGTGTGCGCAGACCCACCATAGTGTGGACCCTGCCCAGTCTGTAGCTGCTAGGGCTTTCACCAACTAGTCAACGACTAAAATCACTAAAATCACCAATAATTGAATACTAAATAACATGATTTTTAAAAAGAAGAAGAACACAAACTGTATTTATCCCCAAGGGGAAAAATTCATTTTTTTCAATCTGTTACACAGAGGCCTGGGATACACACGCATGCACAAACAGGACTTACACACACATTAAATGGAGAAATGTAAGAGCGAGGGGGGCTGCCCATGGACAGGCCTGCACCCTGAGCAGTTGTGGGTTCGGTGCCACAACTCAAGGACACCTTGACAGTGCCCAGACGGTAAACTGGCACCTCTCCAGCTACCAGTCCACACTCCTCATTTGGTCCGGAGGGGGACTTGAGCCAGCCACCTTTCGGCTCACAACCCAAGTCCCTATGGACTGAGCTGCTGCCAACTATTTTAGCCAACATCACCAGAGTTAGTGCGTTTTCATATCTGGTACAATTGATTCATACCGTGCTCGAGTACACCTGCCCCTATCTCCACTCCCATGCCACTCAGCTTTCACATTCGTGATGCTGTTCCCCACCAGAGTACACTTGCATCATCATCTACATGACATTTTTGTTGTGCTGGATAGATATTGCCGCCATGTAGAGTGTCATCAGCAGGGAGCACAAGAACAGCAAGATGAAATGCAACTGCAGGTTGAAGGTGGCAGCAAAGTCAGATCAGAGTTTGCCTTCTCATAAACAGTCATCAGTATTAACCTGAGACTGTTTCATAACCAGCTAAAAACTCCTTATAGTTGCGTTAAATAGCAGTCATCTTTCGTGTTTTGGTACAGTAGGTGTTAACACCTGATGGTATCTTACCAGAGTACCCATGAACCCTTCTCGAGACCACCTTATCAAGTGAACTTGATCGTCTAACCATGCTACAGTAATCACATTAATCAAACAGACTGGACTTTTGGATCAAGTGTACTCAGATCCAGGCCCAGATACCAGACATAAAAGCCTTCTTACAGAAGATAATATGTAAAACATCCATGTCTGTGCATATTTACATGCTTTCTGCTTCATTCATGCTGGTGTGGCATCACTACGATCCGCTATGCATAATATTGCCTTACTTATGGTGATTTACCAGCGCACTATCACAGCAGGGACCCAATTTATTTTATTCAGCACCGTTCATTCACTGTAGAGAGCTAATGATGAAGCTACTAACACAACACATCCTTTATGAGTTTCAAAATAAATGTATTTTAATGTTAAAGGTGAACACCACTTACAAGAGGAACTTCAGTATGTTATTTCCATGGCCAAGGGATGTTCAATCAATATTTGTGAACATGACCTACTCTCTCTCAGAAAGAGAAACCAGAGAAGTAGGTCGTAACCTTATGATGTCATTAAGTCTGGATCTGCTCCACAGACAGTTAATGGGAGCCTGATTTTGTGGACCCACAGACTGTTTTCTATTTTATACATAAATAAGCTTTCTCTACTGTCGTGTTCTCAGGTCTGAAACAGAAAAGACTTTGGAGCAGCTCAAGATTTGAGTTTTAGCATTCTCATCTTTGTATTTGGTAGCCAGTTGTTCATATTTACAAATATTGATGATTGATTGATTTTTATTGTGTCATGCACACTTACATGTGCCCAACCCTCATGGCTTTACAAGACACCATTACAATGACATTTAAGTACTCAGTCCAGAAACAGAATACCCTGCCCTCTGTCCCAGGCCTGGCAAAGAAATTTAGCCACAGAAGAGGTTCCCCCTCTGAAACAAAACTCACATTTTTACATGATCATCCAACCAAAAGAAATCAACATAGATAGAGGTCATTTTACGGAAAAGTATATTCCTTATGTCTTCATATACAGGACAGTAAAACAAGAAGTGAACCTCATTCTCAACTTCATCTAAATTACATAACAAACAAATTCTGTCCTAAGGCTACTTGAGCGCAACTGTGCACACGGGGATCATTGTCTTTTGTTTAGATTGTACTTCACATAAGGTTCCACACTTTATATGAGATAATAAGTTCGTAGTTTTGCCTATACCACATGTCAAGAGACCATTTTTCTCTAAACATGCGAAACATTTCACCCCCAATCTCCTGAATATCACAGGTTAACCCGCTCTGGGAAATAAATGACAAGTTGTTCAAATAAAATAGTGATTTCAACTCATGAGCCCAGGGATGACAGTGGGAGGTGTCCCAATTCAATATCTGTTCAGTGAGTCTCTGATCCGACATGTTCACAAGCCTATTCCAAAGCTTAAGCATTTGACATTTATGTCTGATGTTTGGAGGCTCCCATACCATATCTCCACTGATGGCCAAAACTGAAGTAAATTTATGGACACCCAGGAAAGATCGAATCGCTCTATAATGCTCTGTGTTACAACTTGTATGTTCTTGGAGAACCCAAACACCAGTCAGACACAGGACACACACATGAATTATAGAGTCGTGTATAAGTTAGACATCCTAAATTGCCACATGGTTTAACTTTGTTCAGTACAGATCCCAGCTCTCTAGCTGCTGACTGAGCTACAACACTATTACACTAATATTTTTGGACTGTTTTAGACTATAGGAATAAAGTGGGCATAGATCCCCTTTAAGGTAGCGGTAGGTCTAATGGTAGCAGTCCTTGTAAAATTAGGAAACACTTGACATGTCACTTAGTAGAACTGAACTTCAAGAATGAACTTATTACTAGAGAAATATACAACTCTGTCAGTCTCTGTGCTGTTGGACACTTTTCTTTAGGTGTGTGAGCAAAAAGAAGCAAAGGATGGATCCACACATGAATTAGTTAGATGTAGGGTAGAAACTTTTACAGTCTGGGCACACATCAAGCTGGTAAGGTAATGTAATGAAAATGTGCAAAACCTCCTCCACGTGTACTTGTCCTGTGGACATACAGAGGGCAGCATGCCTGCAGCAGGGCTCTGATCACAGCTGCACACCGCAGCTCAAAATGTGTAATCCCATATGAGGAACTATCCCTGTTACATGTATCAAAAAAAGTCAAACAGGAAGGCTGCATCACAGTGTCGTTAGGTTAATAGAATTGTGATGGACTGCGACTTGTTGACAACTATTTTGCAAAACTCTGAGACTAGGAAATATTGGTAGTCGTAAAACCCCCAATAGCTGCTGGTACAGCGATCACCCAGTACAGTCCCGGGGTTAAATCTATTGGATAAGCAAAATTTACAACTACTGGTTCACATCTAAGGCCCCGATCATACAGAAAGCGTTTCAGCAGCTGGAGGCGCCTTTTTCTAACTGTTTTTAATGAGAACTAAGCTTTTTGCTTGCATTTTTTGCGCTGCTATGCGCCTCATATTTCTGCGCTCTAGGCAGCTGGCGTTTTTGCCAGAGCACTCTGAGCAGACAAATGTCCCACATCATCTCTTTTGAGATCATTTAAGAGGTGGGCCTTCTGAGGTAGTCACGACAACAAGTTTCCAGTCGGTAAACAATGGAGGAGAAACTGACACTAAAATTATGTATAACAAAGCTTTTATACAGCTTTGCACACACATTACTCTTGGATGGATTACTCACGAATGTGTGGTTGCACAGAAATGCCATGCATATCACATAAACGCACAGGACCGGAGCTTTCCGATGATACCAAGCACATCATTGTGCTGTCATCCCGTCACGCTATAAATACAGATCAATTGTCTACAAAATAAAAACCTGATGAATTTCTTTACAATCCATTATACAGATCTTGTTATCAGTCACTTCATATAGTGAGGAATATCATATTTTACCACATCTTAGGCTTGCGTGTGTTTCTCCCTGTCTATCCACGTTTGTAGTCTGGCTTTCAAGATGCAAATATCTCCATATTGTCCAATATATGGTTGACACATATTTATGTCCATTGACACATATTTATGTCCGCCTGGCACAAACCACATGTTTTGGACAACTGTGAAGTGACAGAATGTCCCACCATCGTGGTTCTTATATTGCCAGATTCCAGAGAGTCTCCCCTCTTCATATGTGGCAGAATATGTCTACTTCCCACTTGCTATGGTAAGATACATGTAAAAATGTAAGAATTTAGTAACACTGATTTTTTTTTCATTGATATAAAAATTAATGTAAAACACAGGCACATAGAATGGCATGTAATTATGGCAAATCTGGATAGCCCAGACTGTCCTGAAAAAAACATGATAATAGCATGTGTATGTAGCCTTTAAAATGACTGTGATATGAGCTTAAAAGTAAAGTTCTGGGGCCCAAAGGGTTAAGGTCTCATGTACCCACACCTGTGCCCAACAAACTATTTGCTGACAGCCTCTCACCCTCAACCAGAGCAACAGCCAGCACCCTCTGCCTCAACATTTTAGTAACTACATACTAATTACTGTGAGCAACAAAATGAGAGGTAGATTGATTACATGGGAAGGATAGTGTAAGGAGTGTAGTGACATTCGATTAATAACAATAAAAGGCAGTGTGGTGCGCCTCAAGTTTTTCAACCTACAAAACGCTTTCTGTGTGATCAGGGTCTAACTGGTTCAATGCATGTGGACATGTGAACACTTAACTAGCCTGGCAAATGACATCAGTTCCACTTCAGCTGTACCAGCCCTGTGCTGTAATTTACTGTACATAGCATGCACTCAAGAGCAGGACTAATTAAATCATTAACTTAAACTCTTGTTATTAATTAATCCTATTTTTAAAATAAGCTTTAGTAGAGACAAAGTCCCTTATTAATTATCTACTTGTATCGTTTTTTTCCATTTGGAAAAGCTAAAGCTGATTGCGTGTGCATCCAGGTGAAGACTTGCCATCATTTATCCTGAACTTGTGTGTCTGACTGTCACCACTGTTGCTCTGTTGGGGTTGTCTCCAATCAGACCCTTACACAAGGCTGTCACAGTTGAGGTCCTGGTACTCATTACCAGTTGCAACAAGGGGTCACAACCACTCTGGTCCCGGTGATGGAAGGTCAGGGCTAATCACAGTGACACAGCAATCATGTCAGCTGAGAGAGAAGTGTTGAATGTCAGGGCTCATTATGCCAGCAATGACATTGTAGGCAAGTTAGCAGTTAGTGCATCTTTACCATGGTCTCTCAGAGGGAACAGGGCTTTACTTACAGCTCTGGGTTCCCTATGCCAAGGATTTGCTCCACCTCAGTCACACATAATGGAAAGGGAGGGGAAGTCAAGACAGATAATGTGCCGCGGAAAATGTGAATGTCTAAATAATCATTTTTCAGCATTTTCCTTTTGCTTGTTATTCCTCTGGCTCTGGCACACAATAGCCTATTCTTTATCACTGCATTAAAACATAAACTGGAGACCACAACCTGATTGCCAGTGCAATCTTATTCGAAGGTAAGTGAAGGTTTCTACTGGCAAACAGTATGAGGAATGTTTGAAATCTTGGGGCCCAAAAATTGTAATTAGGAAAGTGATACTGCAGTTAAATTTATACATGCAATTTGACCATACAACCACATACTGGAATTAAGTACCAAACAAATATATCTGCTATGCTCATTGCAAATAAGATCACTGGGCAGGACTGGTGCTGGTTGTTCTAGCATTCTTTAAATACAATATCCAAAGTAACGTTATCATGGTGACATCGTGGAGAATGTACAATAGGCCTTGTCGTTTACAGCCCCTTCAAGCTTTTTGGTCCAAGTCCGAATAATTCACTGCTTCTATTTACCGCTGTTTGTGATGCAAACCTTAGTAGTCCATGAGAGAGGGTAACAGCGCCGCACTCAGAGTAACATCAGACGCCAAATGTCGAGGCTGCTGCCAGTTTGAGGTGACAGAAAGCCAAAGATCCTACAGATGTCAATGCAATATGAAATGTGTTTGGATTATAATTTAGACATGTCTAATTGTTTCATGACCTTGCCTGAACCTCAGAGCTAGCAATAAATTAAGGTTGAGCGCCTTCAGTCTCCCCCATCCAGTGGATTAATGACCGAACACTGTGGCTGGACGATGCTTACGTGGACATCTATACATATTTGACTCACCAGGTATCATTAGGCTAAATGTTGTCTCTAAATGACCACCCTGTTAACAGCCAACTGTTTAATCTAGGCTGAGGTTTGGTTGGAGACGACAGTCTGATGCAGCCCTGCTGTATGACTGTAGCAACCTCCCGCTCAAGCTAACGTTAGCTATCCATCAGTGGTCACTGTCACAAGCTACATGTGGCTATTTACCATGCTAACAGTGAATATTCAGGTGTCTCATGTGCCTCAAATCTCAGTGGAAAAGCCTTGGTTCACAGGCTACACAACAGCTTTTGGCATTTTCTATCCTTACATAACAGCGCATTTCTTTCTCCAAAAAGGAAACATGGCACTGGTGATGACACAATACTGGTCTGGTCTATATCTTGAAACCAAAGCACATAGCAACCCTTCTGTAAAGCATCATACCTTCACCAGTTTGTTTTAAAGTAGAAAGACATGTTTCAACCTCTCATGTGTATGTTGTTGTTGTCTATGTGGAACACTGGATTGTTTTCCCCCTTAAATGAAATGTGGTGATGTCTCTTGATGACATATTGCCAGTCTGATGTATTGTTCTGTTTTGCAATGCGAATTACTTCCATGCTCCTAAAAGCAACAGCTTCTCTGAACATGTGAAGGCCTGAGAGGTGTTGACAGGCTTATGCAGTAAGTAGTTACAATCTCCTACGTCTTTTCGATTGGCTGGTTTTTAACTGCCATCAAATTGCTTTCCCATGTTGTATTGACTCTCGCATGCAGGCGACATGGCTTGCGGGTAAATAAAGAATGAGGCTGAGAAACATGGCATACATGCAAACAGACTGCTAATTTCTGCAGTCATGATGAGTGAAGCCTCCCACGGGGTATTTGCCTGCTGCTACGAGGAGGAAATTAAAAAAAAAAATGACAGTGCCACCTGATAGCCCAATCCTTCATGTCCCAATCAATTAGTAATGGCTTTGCAATTATGAGCCGTATAGAAAGTGACTGATGGAGGTCAAGTGTTCAGTGGGGGTTCAACACGTTGAATGTCGGCAGTAGTGAATGGAGCGGTTACTTTAATGCATTTTTTTTATGATATAATGATGAACTAGGACTGGTGAGCAAACATAGTATTAAAGGGTTATTTCACCCAAATCACAGACTGGTAGCTAAATGTCTACATAATAGCTATGGCCCTAGTTCAGGGACCTTTATGTTACTTCTCCCTTTCTTCCTTGTTTCCTGTCTGCCTCTGAAATATATACA
>JAPZEB010000023.1:27391058-27409617 GCA_029783705.1 Chaetodon striatus
CTAGTTCTGGGACCTTTATGTTACTTCTACCTTTCTTCCTTGTTTCCTGTCTTCCTCTGAAATATATACTATAAAAATTATCATAAACAAAAAAAACAGGATCTGATTCCAGACACTACACCCTCGCCCTGTCCGCTCTGCCTTAGCTTGCGTGTTTGCATGGAGGGATTTACCATATTAAGCACTATCACATTCACCATCCTCCATACAGTAGGGATTGTAAATAGAATATAAGACCCTGCGGCAGTGTGTCTGCACGGAAAGTGACTTATCATACTCCACTGCCCATAATGTAAACACGCGGAGAATTGAGGAAAAATTCTTTTACTAAAAAAAAAAGTTCTATCTTGCGCCTTACATCAAACATATTTTGGTCATGCACATGCACAGGCCATCATATATCCCGCCTATTGTTTGTCATTGCTTTGGGGATGTTTTGGATTTACAAGGGAAAAGGCACATACTGTATTTCTGCGCATGCATTGCATTTGTAAGTATTCATAGAGACAGATGTCTTCAGTTTACAGTGGTGAGTACTATAAACATCCTGCAGTTTGTTTGCTTATCAATACCCTCCCCTTTAATGTGGAGTACCCTCAACAGATAAAATACAGTATGAGTGAGACTTGTGAAGTGCAAACTGGGAGGTAACCCTTTGAGGAGTGGCTTGAAAGTCAAAACAAAGACGGAGTGTGACAAGATTTTGAAGTATGCCAGGCGTAAGACTCAGGAGATAGACTCACCCTTCTCCCAGGTCACCCTCTTGCCTCTCCTCTCCCCACCTGTTCACAGACCACATTGGCTGTGGGCCCTTGACCAGCTGCGATACGTTTCCCCGCTGCACAGTTATGACATCTGCCTCTCTTTCCCCCGGCCTGTAAAAAGCACAGCATGTCCAGTTAGCTCAACTGATTACCACCGCTGTGTACAAAATACAACGAGCACTTGCTAAAATCAGTTGGGTCCAGGTTATGATGACTATGGCAATGACACAAGCCAGGACCTGGTGTGCCCATTCTCTATTCAAGTTTTGATAGGTAATAGAATGAGATCTAAGCAACAACATTGGGTAATCTCTTATTTATCTCATGTCATGTCAGACTGTTCTAGGGTCTTCCATTCATATCACAAAACCTCATTCATTCAGGATACAGACAGATGTACAACAACATACTTCATATTTCCAGCGTTTTTTTCTGAATACATACAACACAAATGAAGTGTTTTGATATTTAGGCTTTTCCATTTTGTTGTCATTCTTATAAAACAAATGGCCCCAGGTGTTCTGGGTCCACCAGTGCCTGTATATGTGATTGTTAATACAGACTCCACAACCAAACTGTCATATAATATTGTCATCAGTGACCTTGAGGGAACTCATTAATGCGTGCACTGATGGTATAGCTGCGAGACAGAAATATATACAGACCCACATTACTGTGATATTTAAGCATGACATTCTCCAAACGTGGGAAAACAAATAGCTTGGAAGTGATGTTCTGTCCCACTGAGTCCTCATGGAAAAGCAGCACACATACTGAATATACATACAGTACAATATATCAACAACAATATTAATCGCTATGAAAAGCTGTTCGCATATGTATGCAGAATCTGCAGGCAACGGTACAAGACTTTAGTTTCAGAAGCAATCTGGTTTCCATTTGTAGTCTGGGTGATATTGACCAATCACATTTAAGTAGGCTTTGGTTGCCTGAAGGGAAACAGTCCATGTGGAGAGCAAAAGAGGTGAAGTGCGTTGCCTAAAATGCAATCTTGGAACCCACTGGCTATCGTCCGATGACAATTTAGCTTTTTATTAGATTTTTTTCTAATTCATCTGCATTCACATGCAAATGTATGTTTACAAAGATTAGCTGAAATATTGTCTGGACCTGTCTCAAGTTGCTAATTGAACTGTAAACAATGAGCAGCGCACGGAGGAGGAAGTCTTGGCCTGCATGTCTGCTGGCTACATCAGATCTCCAGAAACAGTGGCTGTTGCGCCTTGAGGTTTTGTCGTCGTCAGACAAAAGCCACAGCATGTCAAGATTGCGACAACAGCGACTCAAGATGAACACATGTCCTATGAACAGTCTGATTTTACATTTGTGGTAATGCCCAAAATGTTATTCAGGTCACAGTCGCAACATGAACTTGGTTTTTTTTAACACACAGAAAAATTGCAGGAGTACTTAGAATTATCCTGCCTCATTTTTTTGTTTGTAACACAAATCAGATTTCATACACTATTAGTTGGATTTTGATAAGCATTGGGGAGTTCAATTCAATCTGGATTCAGAGGGCTACAATAGAGCAATTATTGATGCGTCTTCATGGATCGAAATTTTCAATTTCTATACTTGATTAATATTTTCTTCACTGTGTGACACCTTGCTACTTTCAAACCACAGCGTATCTAAAATGATCCATAATCAAAATAAACAGATGCAGTTACTATTATTATCTTTTATTAACACTACAGTAACAGCTGGAGGAGATATGTCATTTTACAACACAATGTAGAGCCCTTTTTAAGTACCGCCCCTTTTCTCTCTGTGCTCCAATATAATAGTTAAACAAGCTTGGTCTAAGACAGCAATCAGCTTTTCCTTTTCCTGTTACTGTATAATTATTTTGCTGTGTGCTGGGTTCATGTACGTTGTTGTCTGTGTACAAGTTTATTCTTTAGGATACATGAATAAGTAGAAACACTCAACTACCAATCCTGATCTGAACAGCCTTTTCCACCTGAGGCCCAGATGGCACAGATGCAATTATCTGGCTAGCAAGAAAGCTTAGCATTGCACTCATACCAGATTCACATAGAAAACAACCGGAAAACGCAGCCTTACATTAACTATCGGGATGGCACATTGCGCTGTTGAAGTAGTGTTTGTAATCAAGAGGAACAAAGACAGCTAGAAACTAGAAATCTAATAACTGGCCAAATGGGAATGCATCACTATGTTTCTTTAGATCAAGGTTTTGAGACAGCAAACAGTAGCTAACAGTAACTAAAGCCAGTGTGTGATTTTGGGCTGTCTCAGACAAAAGATAACCATCGTGAAAGAAACATGGCGATATCTTTGGTCAAGGGACTTCAAGGATAGCCATTGTCATGGTCTTGCGATTAAAGACAGCTTGGGATAATATTCAGACAGTGTCAGAAATTTGGAATAACCATGACAGTGTGACTGCTCTTACAACCTAAATCTACTAACCAACCAATAGAAATGCGGCATGAAATCATGCACTGGCACCAATCCCAAACAAACAGACAGATAGTAGCTCACCATGGAGGCAGAAGCCTTGTCTGTATGATATGTCCTCCAGTTCTTACCATGATGCGTAAAGAATGACGAAACATGGAAGGAAATAGCGGCAGAGTTGCAGCTGCCAGGCCAACAACCTAGCAAACACACAGACGCACCGCAATATAAAGTGCCCACAAAACTTTAGGCTTCTTAATAATGTGACCCTCTATGTTGCGTTTCACAGTCGGATAAGTAATAAGCAGAGCAGCATCCTTGCAAACTTAGCATGGGAAGCTATTGCGTCATTCTTCGTAGCCTGCGATTCAGTAGGTGCTGTCATTGTACAGTCTGCATACATCAAACATTATGTCGTACCCAAGTTTATTGGATCCATGATGCACAGTGTAGCTGCACTTAACTTACAATTTGCTAAAAGCTCACAGTCTGTAGGAGGCTGAAGGGGGGAGGGACTTTAGATCAGCCAAATTACAGCCGTTAGGAACATACGGCCCAGACTAAGACAATTGTTGAGTTGATCATAATGTCGAGCATTGGGTTTTAAATTTCAGGTTATTATCTCTTTAGAGAGAAGTTTGAGGGAATTGTGATGCATGTAAGAAATCAAATTTTCCCCACCCCTGGAGTGTAAGGTTGGATAGTTTCATCCATCTTATACAATATCAAGTGAAGGCCTACTCTGAGAATTTAGAAGAGAAAGTCTTAGGAAACTAGCAAAGATTAGAGAAACAGAATCTGCATCAAGCCAGACTTTGGTTAGAAATATGACTATGTGGGATGTATTAAACATAGAAAACAAACAGCTCAGTGAGTTCACTTTTAATTTCTATGGATGTTTGATACTTAACTCTGCAAGCTACAAACTTTAAGGAGCTACATTTCAAGCCTATTAGTTGATATTCCTGTTGGATTAGTTCCAGCATTCACCAACACAAGGCTAAATACTGAACCAGCCCATAAAAAAACATATCAATGTTGATGCCAAACACCATTAAGTCAATTTAGTAAAAGTAAGGTTGAAGAGCTTGTTTGTGGTAATATGTATTTACTGCTCAAAGAAATACACTCTGTGTGCTAACAAGACACGACTACTGAAAGAGGGTCATTTTAACAGTCTTCACCCGAGGCTATAGATACTCGTACTTGAAAGCTGTTTCTCAGACTCGCTTGCTGATTAAAAAATATCATTAGTACATGGCCGGTCTCCTTGAAAGACCCACCTCATATTGGATCCATTAAGCTTTTTGAGTAGATTTATGTAATATTTTGCCACCGTGTGGTGATTAAGCTCCTCTCTGGTCTAAATGAACGCATCAGCTAGGAGGAGCTGACATCTGGTTGAGAACGAGTTGGATAATGCTTTTAAATTTGGGCATTGCATACACATTTCAGCATCTGTGCTGTTTGCTAATTGCCGTCATCATCTTAAATCAAACAGTAATTTAAAGCTAAGACAGCTGTAAAATTAGTGTTATGTGGCATCGTTGTTGTAAAGAATAAAAATTATAGGAGGATATTTTTTGGCATGTTTGATAAATTCTCTCAGAAATATCGGATGTCTGATCAGCTGTAGTTTTCTATGGCTTTTGTGTCAGTGACAAACATTAAGACCATGTAAAGACCATTTTACATTTTAGAATGTTTTGTCTGTAAAGTTCACTATGTTCACAGTAAATACAAGAGTTTGTACACTTTAAAGCTTTAAATCGTTGTATCTGATAGAAATAAAATTCACAGGAAAGAATAGTTCACCTCTCCTGCATGACCACATGCATTGAGGTTCATAAAAGCCCTAACATTAATGTTAAAATCCGTTTGCACAATTTGCTGATACCTGTTTATGCACCAGACCCGGGCAGACTTATGTGGGGGTCACTTTTAATGCGCCAGATGCTACTTGCAGGCTTCCCATTTATTTAACAGGCCTTTACAGCCACGGTCAAAGCTAAATCACACTTTGATGAAATCGTAAAATTTGTCCATGAGCTTTATTTTGCTGTTTGTCCCCACCTCAGCCATTATATGAGGCAGCTGGTTGTATAACAGCAAAAAAAGACCTTTACAGTGGCGAAACTGAATGGAAATCCACCAAAGCCCTCATTGTTCATCGGGGCTCTATTAAGCTTGCATAATGATGCAGAGAAAGCACAAAGGAAACATACCAAAAGAGCATTATAATTCTTCGCCGCCTCCCCGAGGAGGCCAAACAATGCTTGTAAACCTCTGTGACTTCTCTCCGCCTCCTTAAGGGTAATGAGCCTGCCATTGGAATTAAAGGCCAATGAATTAGCCCTCGGCCTTGCTTTTAATCAAGCGTCAGATCTGCAGCAGATTGCTCATCACTACCTCTCCAGCTTCTACAGGCTTAATTATTAAGAACTTTGTTCATCCAATGAACTCTGCACCACCACAAATTAAAGAGTAGAGAAATAAATTTACAAAGAGACTACATTTGTGGCTGTGTCGCACAACACCTGCTTCAAAAGGAATCCCCTTCATTTAACCAATTTATCTACATGTCTGAAGTCCTGGATGCACATTAAAAATGACCAGTACCTGACCAAAACATTCACTGAAATAAAACTCAAGGTCAAAGGATTGCAACTAATGTTTCGCTAAGTGCTGCCCCCTGTTGTTATGGTTGCTGCACCAGAATTCTGATTTTGAATTAAGCAATCTTTCACAAGAAGAGGTGCTTTAAAGTCATTTGTGGCACGACAATGATGCGGTCACATCCATACACAACACCAAAGTGCCCAAAAAATGACTTTAAAGTACACCCTCAAGTGTAATATTGCAATTATACAACTAATACCAATTAAATACAATATATAATCAATACATATTCATGTTGAGGGGCAACATGACACTGTTGTCTCCGTTTCCATGGAAGTATTTATGGTCTGACTAATAACTGGAAAAGAATCAGTCCGTGGACACCTATATGTAATGAAAGCTAGTTTACTAATCCAGCAAGCAGGTCGAACCACTTAGCTACCTAGCAACACACCCGTCTTCTAGTCCCTGTTGAGTCTGCCGGCCAACATGAGCTTATTACTTTATAGAGACGGTCTGGTTTCCCAGACTTAATAAATACCCCATATATAAACTGCTTTCCTAGCTCGGCTTGGTTACAACCAGTATATCTGCTGAGATATGATTTTTCCATACACAGGTTTAGCTCCTACATCCTTAAAATTCATATAAATTTTTAAGCTAGCGTCGTGTCACCGGCACAGCTGATGGAGGACGCCAGAGGATGCCAGACATTTCCAGACACTCAAGAGCATTTTAAAGTCTGAAAGTTAATTTTAAAAAAAATAAATAGATGTAATCATTTTTAAAATTCACAACATGTTTTTATCTGATGAAATATTCTGCTTCAATCCTTCTTTGTTGGCATTTAACCTTTAACAAACAACATTGCAAATGCGGTCTTGCTCTTCTGCTTACCACAGACAAAGTGAGGCATATACCTGTGTTAAAACGGCACTTCAGCAGCGTCTTTGCAATGAGGAATTCAGACTCAGTGACTGAAAGGATGAGGAAGTAGGAGTATGTGAGCTCAGCACATTATGATTGTTGAACAACTTTTTCACTGCCGTAACACTCCAGCTTGCTGCAATCCAGGGAGGCACACACCTGCATTGACAGGGCAGTCAAGCAGCAAACAGCACCATAAATTATTTGATTTAAAGAAAGTTGATTTATTATAAATAAAACTCATTTAATCCAATGGATCGCTTAGCCTTTATAAGTATGTTTGAGAATTTCTGCAAATGCAGTGGTTAAGTTAAAGTTCTGAAATTGTTTTATTGAAGTTAGTTCATCTTTAAATGTTACTATAACAGTTGCAAGAAACAGGCTATCATGAGCATTTGTCACGTCATTTGTTTATAAGATATCCTAACAGCCTATTTTAGGTGGCTTTTTGCTAATTATAGTCATTTGAAAAAAAAAAAAAAGTTCCATATATTAGTTTGCGAAATATTGACTTCAAGTGTGCTTATATTTACACTGTGAAGAGTTTTTTTTAAATAGATTCTAGCCCATACACATGCACATATATATGGCATGTGTGTGTCCAGTATGTACCAAAGCAACCACAGTAGCAGCCTCATCTCCTTCAAACCAGTCATCAAACTGAGTTGCCATGTCAATCAAAATCAACAACAAAACAATCCATTTTGTAGCAGTTTTGTAGCCTTCTGGTTTTTAGTGACTAGCCAGGTGGGCTATTATGCTGATTTGAGCACATTCTCAATGTCTTGTTGACCAATCAGATTGCTTGGTGGGAAGTACTTGTTGAATAATAGCACATAAGCCAGTTTAAAATGATAACAGTTTGCCTGGTCCAGACCCTGGTATTGTGACATGAAACCGCGGCTGCTTGGTTGAAATAAAAATACAATCTGATGAGCCCCAAGGGAGACTAACAATTAGCCAATCAGCACTTCCGCTCTGCTGTTTAATCCCCAGCATAACAAGTATGTTGGCATGGCTCGGCATCAGTGTGGATGTAATTTGATGTTAGATTCAGGCAGATACTTGGTGTCTAATTATTTGTTAGGGAAAATTAAACAAATTTTCAAAGACTCCATGACGCTAAAACTGCAGGTCCAAAGCAAAACAAATCTGCGTCTCCACCTGCTGATGATCCATGTAGAAGACATGGACAAAAACAGCTGAAGACAGAGGTTAGACTGTTGTTTTATTTTCAAAGTTTCAAACAGTACATTTCACTTTTAATGTTACAAGACGAGTTCTAATCAATATATTGGGGAAATGGTTGCTCAAATAACCTGTTTGACTGGAGTGTTAACTTTAACAAATCAAATTAAGAGCAGGACAGAGCTACTAACATTAGCCCACACTCTGTTATGGTAACATACAGGAGCAGCTCCCATATGGTGAATATCTAATCAAAAGCAGGGAGTTTTTTTTAATAACATAACTTGTGACCTCATAAAATATAGTTAACTAAAGAAATGCTGCTTGGCCTTTGAAATAAGGCTTTAAGTAGTGAGCTAGTGATCCTCAAACATGCTAACTGCACCTTATGTTAGAGCAGATCAACACACCTTTTCATCCATTCTTTACCTTTTACTTAAGTGTTTTGGGATTTGAAAGGGCTGAAGAAACTACCAACTCTTTAAACGCAAGGTGTCACTTCAACTTGTGGAGAAATCCAAAGCTCGACAAACCTGCTTTTCCTAGTTACTGGTACTAAGCTAGGATTATGGTTTGGAGAGGGGTTTAGCAAAAAGTCATCTTAACTATAACTCTATATCTTTTGTCGTAGCTCAAAATATTGTAACTTGACTCATTCAGGTGGCACATATTTCTCCCTCTTTATCCAAACATAAAAAGAAAAGAAATTGTTTCTTTCTCCTGTGTTATTACATATTCTGTTCTGACAGTTGGTTTCTGATCAACTGTCCAAAACTATACGTAACTGAGAATGGTCCAACAATTAAGGTGCTTTCTGACAGCAAGCGGTTACCCTGCCACAGCAGGGTGGAAGCGGAGGTGGAGGTAGCAGCTTCCAGCTACCAAATAATCAAACTTTGAAACTGATGTTGCTCCGAGCATTTCTCGTCATTGATCTGTCTGTTCCCTGCTGGTGAAGAGGTGCATTATTTAGGGATCTGAGACACTAGAAAAATCACCTTCTGTATCATTTCCATTGCTGTGGTTTCTGTGGTTGCTATGGTCACGCAGCGAGCCACGGCGGAAAGTTGAAAAAGTGGAGCCATCATAATCTGTGATTGTGATGGCAAAGAGCCACCCTCCCTTTCCTTACTGCTGCCGCCTCCACTTGTCCATTGGAGGCTTCTTCCTGTCCTGCTTTGATCTACTGTACATTGATGCCATGTGATAAAGGTGTTTAAAATGTCTACTTTAGGGGCAACACTTGGCTCATAAAACAGAGCAGTAAATCTGGCATTGTGTTTAGTTTAAAGCCAACTGCTACAAAACAATCAATGTTTTTAATGTCTGCAGTAAGGGCTGGCAGCGGAGGGCTGATTGTGTAGCAGCAAACACATTTTATGACTTGATTGCTCTTATCTATTCCATTCTTACAGCTGATTATTTAAAAGATAATTATGTTGAACAATGACGGACTGTCATGTTGAGGTGGATCTTTGTGTTTTCAACACACTATTAAATTGTTAGTGGCATTTTCTTTCATTCTTTTTTTTCAACCAACTGGAGAAAAAAAAACTGAAAAAAAAAGAAAAACTAAATCTGAATGAAAGAACACATTCTATGCTTAACATTTGCATAACAATCCCTGGCCTTTCTCTGACATTTAATATAGCCTATGAATTATAATCAGCCCCAATAATGAGATGAGAAATACCAAGTGTGTCAGTAAAAGGTTTGCCTCAAATGAATCGCAAGGCTCCCTCCATCCCCCCGAAGATAACTGTGTTTTATGTATCTTGCTGAAGAGGACTATCTGAATAGAACTGCTCCATCTTGAAATGCAAACTTGAACTTAAAGGTGCAGTCCATCATTTGCTAACTTAAGCCTTTTCTGAGTCTCTCCTGGAGACCGGCGGGTGCCTCAAGGAATGTTTCTGCAAATACAGTAAACAGCTAAATAGGAATGCAGCACTTCAGAGGAGAGTCTACTGAAGGCCTCCAGTATGAAAACATCTATTTAAAGCTGGGATAGGCAGAAATCTGGAAAATTTAAATGTGAATTTGAAAATACACCCTCCTCCTGCAGCTCTCCCCTCTCAGTCCAAAGTCCCTCCCACCAGACGACCATGAGTATATGCACACGCTTCATTCAGTGATGTTGAATTCATACCAGGCACAAATGAAACAATTACATGAGTGAATAACATGTAAAGTCAAAGTAAGATGCGATTAGACCCAAATTCCTCCTGGGCGGCATGATGGACACAATGGATGCAACAAGAATGATGCAAAATATGCAAATTAAGCCGCGCGACTCAAGCAAGCAGCATGATTTCACAACATATGCTTATCATGAGTTATAAAATCTGAATTTCAGCGACCAATTCACGTGGCAGTAGCCAAAAGGCATTGAAATCCTCCAGGGACGTATGACGCAGAGGACAGCTGACGGATGTTCATTCATTGATTCAGTGATTTCATGCACACATGAAGCAAGTCAGCACAAAAATAATCTAGCCTTCAAACTCTCGCTAATAACTGACATCAAAATTTGCATTACGTTTGGTGTGAAACACCATAACCCAGTGTTTCCCATACATTGATTTATTTTATTTCATACTATGGTTTCTGACGGCGCATTTGCTCCGCCCCTCTTTGCCCACTTCTCTCTATCTCTCTGTCTATCAGACCACAAATGAGGCAAGGATTAGCTTGCTAGCCACCCCAAGGTCACCTCCACCTCACTTCTGATCACTGTGGACAGGAGGAAAGTAGGCAGCAGCTCTGGAGACGAACCTTTGGTCAGCAGCTGTAGTGGCATGAATTTGGCCTGTGCAAACCCACATGTCACAGTGGGCTGGCTGACAGCGGCAGTGCAAGGTTTAATCTGTGTAACAGCAGCAACAGAAAGTTCGCTGATCCCATGGGAGTTGGGACTGTCTGGTCCCCCAGAGGTGGGGTTTGCACTGTCTCGCCATTGAATCAGGCCTTCACCAAAGGGAAATGCACACACTTCTGCATTTGTAGAACAGCCAATAGAAACGCCCTGTCTCTAAATTGGCCTGTGATTGGCCAAAGTTTTTGGTCATGGGCAAAATTTTCTAAAGCCTGAAAACAGAGCCAAAGAGGAGGTGCAGAAGTGTAGTTTTCTCTCAGACTACTTGAATTACAATGTGCTCAAAGCTTATGATGGGAATTTTGCCCAATGACACCAATGAAAAACTGCCTACCCAAGCTTTGAAGGTGAGGAGCAAATATTTTCAGTAAACCCAGTTGCTGTAAACCTCCCATCCATTATACTGGAAGCAGCTACAGGCCCATGCATGATGGAGTTTGGCCAGGATTTTTTTTTCAGGCTTTTGTTGATGGTTTAACATTTATTTTTAGTGGTTACACTTGGTTCCAATTGCTGATAAAAATCAAAGACCTTCAAAATAAAAAAGAAAATGAAATATAAAACTAAAGCACTCATCAGAATGAACATTAAAATGAGCAGCAAAGTGCAAGAAAGAACTTATTTTCTGCAAAACAGCAAACTAATTAGGAATATGCTGCTACAGTGTCTAAAACTGATATGAGAACACATTTTAACCTTTCCTTTTTATTCTTTTCTATGACAAATCTGCACAGAAAAGCATTCAGTGGCATTTTTCCCCCTCAATTTAAGAGGGTCAAAACATTAACAGGCTAGAGTAGTTCTTTGAAAAGTAAAATTTACTTCATGTTTAAGCAAAGTGGCTAATTTGGTGGCTGCTGCTGTTTTTAGCCAAGGACACAACTTTCAAACATTTCAAGAAGTCCTGTCTGCACAACTTTTGAGGAATCTAATGCCTTCTTCTTTCTCCTTAGTGAAGCACACATCTTTTATTACTTCCAGTTGATTGTTCAGTTTTTCTAGTTAGGGAGAAAAGAAAAGGCTTTGTGACCACAAAACAGTCCGTTTGTTAGATAAACTGAAACTGTCCTCACTAGAAAAACAACATCATCATTTGTTCAAACAGTTAAAGAGGTCAGGGTGACTGGTTGGGTATACACTGTGTCTGGCTATGACACCAGAGAGTGCAATTAGCACCCTGTCTCCTACCAACAGTAATTGCTGTTATTCAGTAGCATTCCAGGAACGCACATTTTCACAGCCTTAATGGACAAAAGACAGATGCATGTCGGCATCATCAAGTAGCCTACGTTGTGAAATACTGCAGAGAAAAAGCCCCGTGATTGTGATGTACAAGCTCATGTGCTTTTGCATCAGAAATCTCAGAAAATATACTGTGCTGCATCGAGGGGAGGAGAGGGAGATGCTGTTGCTCAGGGTTTGATGGTCGCTGTGAAACAATCACCAGTAAAAAAAAAGAAAACAAACAATCCATTAAAATGCAAAGGCTACACAAATGCACAAAATAAAGCTTGTTCATTTTTACTGACGCTCTGTTGCCAGCTCCCAAGAAAATGTTGGCATTGTATGTTTCTGCAAACCAGGATTACATTACATCTGTACTTTTAATATATCATATCAACATTTCTAAAGTGGTGTAGTATATGAGCTGGTGGTGGAGGGGATGGTGGATGGTATGCAGATGGTGCGCCACACTGCAGACCACCTGAAACCACTGTTCAAAACCAACAAATGACTCGGCGTTGTTTTTCCACTGGGAATAGTGCCACAAAAAACAGTTGTTGTTTTGCAGAGCTATCGCTGTGTTCCAGTGGTTTTTTGTGCCTGAACATAACCATGGGTTAACCACAGCATTGTTGAAATGTAAAGAAACATAAAGTTTCAACATATCTGCTACATAATAACATACAAACCTAATGTATCTGAGGTTTTCAGAAACGTCAATCCCAACATTTTTTTCTGGCAATTGAGTTGCTGTCGCTGTGACTGTGTGTTTTTTTGATAGTGCTGTCAGTACTGTGACAGCTACAATACTGTTAAGTTTCATGGACTAGCGTGCACTCACTCGAGACTGTTTGCTGAGTTTATGACTAAGACAGAATCGGCAAGGCCTGTTTTAGCCTAGTATTACTAGAAAGAGCATCAAGATATGTATGGGCAGTGCCCCCTGCATGATAATGACCCCAGTAGCACTGTTAAGCATCTCTCTGAGAGCCACCAGGCTTTCAGCCAACTCTAATGTAAACTCATCCGTGTCATTATCAGACGTTCAGAGCATCAGGCTTAATTTAAAGAGCATGAAAGTCCACCCAGGGTGGGCTGGAGAGGAGGTAAATGGGTCCAACAAACATTAGACTTTGACCCAGAAGACTGATGTTAGAGACCAACAAACACCATCACTGGTTGCAGTGTCTGTGCCCTCAAAGCCAGGTGTTTACATTAATGCCACTTACACCAGTTGCCTCATGTGACTACGGCAGACCACAATCTTGTCTTGACCATAACCAAGTAGTTTTGTTGCCTAAACCTAACCAAGGACCCCTTCTTACCACCACGTTTGTGCCACTCAAAGCAAGGTGTTTTTTTCGTGACATCTGCAATCTTTTCTAAACCATAACCAAGTACTTTTTTTTGCATTAACCTAACCACCAGCTCCTTCTCAATGCCAGCCTCTTTGGCATCACAACGCAAAAGGCTGCCCTCTGTGTCACTGTAGTAACACTCAGGGCTTCTGCCTAACCGCCAAAATATAACAGAAAGGGATGAGGTCACCTAAATATAAGCTTTTTGCAGCATCCTGAAATCTGATGCAAAAGTCATGGAAATGTTGGACATTGTGTATATATCAAGAGAGCACCGAAGGGCATTGGAACCATCAGAGATACACCTGCGCACCCTTTTACCTACTACCAGCAGAATTTGAGGTTATGGCATACTTACTGTGCCAACACCACAGGGAAACTACTACCAAACAAGGGTGGAAAAGTGGAACACTACATATGTCGTTGCCTCACACCTATTATGACCACCTCAAAGGTGCAGGAGCCCACCACTTAAAGGCATGTATTATGGTCCTATACTTTGTCATAGCATGTATTTGCAAGTTAATATTTAAACAAATTCTATCATGGGAAAGGGCTCTTACTTGAAAATACCTCGAAATTTTGTTACATGAAGAAAGCTTTTCTTTACCACACAGTCCACTGAACCTTTATGTTCGACTTCAAACCAAAGGCCAGCACTCCAGGGAACAGTAGACCCTGAGAACACAGACAAACCTACAGCATTATCATTTCTGGTCTTCCTCATATTTTTCTGTTTGTGTTCTTGCCGCAGGCTCAGCAATCCATCTCTGCCGGCTTGTTCCACATGCAAACTTAATCGAATCACAAAACAAAAGAAGCAAAGCTCTCCAAGAGCTTGTGTGTAATTGCATTAAATTTCATTGCACAGGATGATACTTTCATTCACCATTGTGTTGAAATTGTCTAGGGTCTGCGTTTGGTGTTTAACAGAAATAGTTCAGTATAGTAGTTTCACAGTAATACTCCAGTAAAAAGTTCATTTAAATTTATAATATCTGGAATGGATTATTTAACAGCAAAAGCATGAAAAGTCTGCCTTTCTGGTGAGATGGTGGGTTTTGAAAGACTTCAGTAGTTGGATTGGTTTCACAGCATGATGAAAGTTAGGCTGGAAGCCATTTCTGTTCCCCAGTTCATTGCAAAAAACAACAACAAGAAAAACCACTACCCGCTTGCATGGATAACAGACAGAGCAAGGGTCATCTGCCACGTGTCCTACTTGGAAGAAAAACAGGCTTTATAACTTATGATCATTTGGACGACCCTTGAAAATTCACCTGGTTAGTAACACAAGAAACTGAACAAGCCTTAACAGCAAAATAGAAATACAGTCTGATTCAAATGATTTAAAGAGGATGTACTTCAAAGTAGTAAAAGTAAAGGTAAAGCAAAGTACTTGGGAAATACTTTTTTTTTTTTTTTTTTGATGAACATGAAGTCTTTGTTGATCAGTTCAAATGCGGAACACCAAAAGATAGTTTTGGTTTTATCTGCTCAGTGTTTTCAGATGTCAGTCTCAGAGATTTTCAAACTTTTTAGTGATATGTACAGAATGAGTACACTGACACTTTCAATGGCAGCATTTGCAAAAATCCAACATATCACTCATCTTGAAACAAATCACCCAACAGCCACAATGAAACACTAATCTTTTCATGTCCATCATTCATCCACCGGATTTTGCAAGTGATATATTTTTGTTTGTGCTAATCATAGATTTAAAACAGAATGTCAAACAAAATCTATGTGTATTAACACAAATCCTTATCATCAAGTTACCTATTTCCATTTTTCAGAGCACATATGACAAAAGCGTGTCTGCCCAGAGCCATAAAAACATGCACTTTATGCATATCACTGCCTCACTGACAGTCATTTCTTGTTCAAGGCTGTCTGTGGAGGGAAACAAACCTGCGACCTTCCAGCCAGAGAACAGTCCCTGTCATCCTCAGAAATATGAGGCCGCACTATGTCAGGGCCTGACAACAATTTGGCTCGTAGTCAGACCATCAGGAAAGCACTGCAGACCCCTGCTGTATACTTCTAATAACAATATTTAACAAATAATTGTGTTATCATAATTTTGTAATGTTACTACTGAGGCCACTAAGTCATTTACTTAAGCAGTGACTACAATGAATTAGAGTTTAGTTACCTGTATGCAAGGGTGACATTCATTTAACATACATTGGATCTCATACATCTATAGTATACTAGCCTTTTAAAATGGAGGCTACTGGGTTAAAAGTGTACAGACAGTCTCCCAGTGGTTTTCCAGCCCCTTATCACAGTCTTTCAACAGGAAGGCCGTCTGTTCCATGTTTAGCAAGTCCAATCCTTCAACCAAGAGTTGTTTAGAAGAATTAGTCTGTTAGTAGATAAGCAACCCAACGTTCATAGGAGCTCAACAGTGACTCCAACATTAGTGTCCGATTTCCAGCCCAGCAAGCTTGTTTTGGGACACACTGGGAAATTGACATTGGAGAACTCTGACATAAATTGGCTATGTAAAGACATATTGAAGTAATAGCGTCCGTGAGTTTCTGAGTTCTTTGTTGCTGTAAACGGTTGGCCACAAGTGCACGCTAGTGCTCGTGACTCTCATGTGTGTGCCCCGATGAAAGCCTTTGAGCCAATCGCCGCTTTTCTGCATACACTCAAACTGTAGTAACAGCTTATATGGGTTGGCATTGTCGCCGAAGCATTGTGCCCATCCTCAAGTTCCTCCGCAGATAAAACCGTTAGCTCTGTCCACACAGTTGCCATTGTAAGCACTGTTCATGCAGATAGCATTGTTAGCTGCTAGCTGACAGCTCAGCTACCTCCATGTTAAGTTCACCTCTGAATCATAGATATGCTCTGAAAATCATTTATAGCTGCTTTAATCAATACCAGCAGACCTAGACCACCCCCAACATTGTTATGTTAAATATTTAACATAACTGTTCTTATTACGTAAATAAAGCAAACAAACAATGATAATAAATAAACAGTAAAAGAATATATTATGTGCCTATGTATCCTACTGGAAGATCTGCCTCTGTATAACTGGCACTGAATTACAAATACGTGAATAACATTGTTTAGTTGTTATGTGTTATGTATTACTAACCAAGACAGAGACGAAATGTAAACACTCAAACATCCAAGAGAAAAACTGCTCCAAGTGTTTCACCTTTAAATCTGAACTATGTCAAAACTCACAGCATAACCTCCACTTCACCTGCACTGTCACACTCTTATCTGTGTACAGCTACAAACAAACCCATGTAGCATACAGAAAGCAAAGAGAGAATCTTTTTCTCCCTTTTATCGTATTATTATTACTTTATTTGTGATATATACAATGCAGAGTGAATTTCATCATGCATATTTTAGGACATGAGGTGGACTGTGGCACCTAGTTGCTCTCAGTAGGTAGCTTCATAATCAGCCGGAGGAACAGATTGCTCACTTACATTTTTGTCTCGTCATCATTTCCGGCTGCTGAAAGAATTGGCTGATCTTAGCACTGTTGGCTGCCAAAGTCCAGCCAATTTGTCAAACTTTCTAACAGGAGATGAGGTAAACACTGTGTACAGACAAATTAAAAACACTTTACTAATATGGATGTATAGACCCTCTGTGTATGACCTATGTCTCAATACTTTTACGGCCTCTTTAACCTGCCATCTTCCCTCGATGTTTATTTTCCCCTGAGAAACAGTGGAGATCATTTTTGTGCACCTTAAATTCGGAACTGACTGCAATACCCAACTTAGAGAAAAATAACAGCAGCAGCTTTTACTACTGCTTTCAGCATTACAAGCATATATTACCTGTTCATTTTCTCTAATCCTAATGTATTCTCTGTTGGTGAGAATAACTCAGAGACTCTCTGCTGCAGTGTTAGCAAAGGGAGTATAATTACATTTACCCATTTACAAAATAGGACCATGATACTTCATTTCTGCAAGGTACAATACAAAACCCATAGGTAATAAGCCTCTGTGTAACTTAAATTACACCATCATTACTCATAATCAATCACCTTTAGAGCATTCCTGGTAGATAAATTGGAGTTTAATATGTGTTCATGGTTGCGGCTCTTACAGCCATCACTGTTCTGCAGGCTCGTGAAATCGAGTGCACGCCTAAACAACAGTGCCCCATTTATCTGCAGCACAAATAATGGTATAGAGGTTAATCAGAAATTGAAATCAGCAGCATTGCTGTTGTGTAGTGTTTAAGGACATGTGTAAACATGTCACTGGGTAAATTCTGCAAGATTTGTGAAACAGGGCAGAGCAGGCATGTACTGTCAGCTCATGACCATGATAGATGAGTCCTTGTTAAAAGGTGCTCTCTCCTGCATTTTCTACTAACCCACTGAAATGTATGTGGCTACTTACAGGGCTCTCTAACCATTCTAGATCACACACTGTCTATCTACCTGCACGTGAAGGCCATTATTATCCTTTGGAGTTGCCCTGGTTTCAGTAAATGTTTCAAAAATAGGCATGTGACACAAGATGGATGTAGCTTTAAGGGCAGGTTCACAACTCAAGGTCCACTTCCTAAATCGAACCAATGTGAGGATGATGCATTGTTTAAATATATAGACCAAACACCAGAGTCAGAGTGAAACACTCCAGAAACTGTAAACAAAGGTTGTGTGTTGGATATGTCATTATATTATTGGTCAGACAGCTGGCAGGTAAAAAGACGACAAACCCCTCCCAATTTCTACCTGGATATCGTGCTTCATAGAGCACTGTCAGGTTCTGCTCATGCTGCTGTTTAGCATACTTAAGTGTATAAACATCTCGTAAGACAGTGGGTATTTAATATTTAATGATGCATTTCGAGTGGTTAGCATTGTCATCTCACAGCAAGAGGGTTCCTGGTTTGAACCCGTGATGGGGGAGCCCCTCTGTGCGGAGTCTGCATGTTCTCCCTGTGTCAGTGTGGGTTTTCTCTGGGTACTCCAGCTTCCTCCTACAGTCCAAAGACATGCGCGTTAGGTTAACTGGTGACTCTAAATTGTCCTTAGGTGTGAATGTGAGCATCAATGGTTGTCTGTCTCTAGTGTGGTGACCTGTCCAGGGTGTACCCTACCTCTCGCCCAATGACAGCTGGGATAGGCTCCAGCCCCTTCGTGACCACTAACAGGA
>JAPZEB010000023.1:27553809-27571449 GCA_029783705.1 Chaetodon striatus
GACGGTGTTTTTGGTGATCCGTAATTAAATAAACAGATTATTTTACTTGCATGCAGTGTGCCAGCCCTTCAACCTACATCCATACTGTCACTTCTGAACCAGAGTGTGCCAGTCGGATTGTATCTATCTGCGGATGCCCAAGCTTGTTCACTGTGGGGGTACATATATATTTATATATCTAGGGCAGGCACGGGGCTTCTGAGGTCAAACAGACTGAGCAGAGAGTTATTTTCTTTACCACAGAGGTGTTTTAATTTGGTTAATGCTGCAGCTTGTGTTGGTCGGTCGTAAGTAAGTCGCGTAAGTATTTATTTAGACATTAAATTAAGATAAGCATGCAACTGCTGTCTTTGGGAAGATGAATTAGTACAAGTTAACTTAAGCTTGTTTGCGCTGTAGACTGTCTGGTTGCTACACTGACTACCCTGACTGCCCCGGTGCAGGGCAGACTGCCAAAACTAGGACGACAGATGATCACCGACGGCCCAGCATTGACCAGTGGTTGACCGTCGGCTTGGGTGATCAGGGCCCTAAGGCTGGGAACGAAGCATTTCTAACAGAACATGACTCTAAAATGGAAAAGCAAAGCAAGATGCTCATGTTTACACAACACATTTGTGGATGCCCTTCAGTGAAAGATCAGCAGATTCAGGCTGATGCTCGCACCAGCTACTATCCATCTGGCGGCCCCCAAAAACAAGCCCCTCTGCACCCGAGCCTGCTGCCCTGCCCACCTACTTTCCATGATCCAGCTGTGGGACTGATGGGTCTTTATCGAGAATAAATGCTGATGCAGTCCATCTGCAGAATTGTGTGTTTGGTAACTCCAGATTTTAGGAATGTGATTTTTGAATTGCACCGCAGGGAATACCTGTGTAGGAAGCCGACATCTGTCTCGGAGAGGCACACTAAAATACTCAACCTCAGCTTTACACCAGCCTGAGCAGAATTAGAAACAGGCAGGCAGCAGTCGTTGCGGCTGCTGAGGAAGCAGAGAGAAGCCCTCCATCAACTGGGAGTGGGATTGGAGAGGAGGGGCAGAGTGATGGAGGTGATTGTTAGGAATGCCAAACAAGGGGCTTTAGATTCTGCCACCATCTCACTCAGCAGCATGTTATCAAAGCCTTCAATGCTGTTATCAGCAGTGAATTATAAGGACATTCAAGGGAAAATGACAGCGACATTATAAAGCTATTAGTGACTACAGGTGAAACTCAAGCCCACCAACTGATCATAATCACTCATAACCTGTATAATTGTCTCGTGGAGGTATATAGAAGCAGCTGGCTGAAAGAAGCGTCAGGTTATTTTCTTCCTCACGGGCAAGATTTCTCACCATGACCAGTTTATCAGGGCTGAGTCAGTTACTAATTGACTCCTGTCTGGAGTGTGAGATTGGCAGGATTAGCTCCTGGGAGACTATCTGATTGGTTTCTTAATGGCAAAAACCTTCACCAAGTAGGAACACATTTTTTAAAAATGTCACAGAAAAAGGTAGGTACCTGCTAAAAATGATCACACCTATCAAGGAGAAGGTAAATTATTCAAATTTTAAGCTTTCTACATAAAAGTGTCTTCCATTTATGTGATCTGTTTGATCCATTGTACAACTCAGAGTGACAGTACTTTAATTAAGTCAACATGCAGTAATTAGAAGCAGCAACGTCTTCCTTTACTTCATGCATTATGATAAGCCAGAGGCTTGGTGCGTCTCTTATAAGCACTACAATCTCAGAGCCCATTGACTATCAGTGCAAGGACGATAAGCCTGTGGAGGCAGCGGCCACTATTTCAGGAGTTTCGGTGTAGCCAGCGGATATCCGGGCCTAGACTTCCTCTTCCGTGTGTCGTTCATTTAATCTCTATTAACAGATATCTGCATATGAATGCAGATCAATTAAAAAAAAAAAAAAGCTAATTAAAAGCTAAACTCTTGTCAGACGATAACTGATAGGTTCGGACATTGCATTTCCGCCAGTGCATTCTGCTTCTGTTGCACTCCAGATGACTGTTTGGCTGTGGCTCCAGCGTGATTGGTCAGTGCTTCTCAGACTACAAACCGAAACCAGAACACTGCAGATACCAAAATCTTGTACCATTGCCTGCAGATTCTGCATACATCTGTTTATAGAGATTATAAGCAGTATAACTCAGGCATTTGCTTTCACGTCTAAGTGTCGGGTGGCAGTTCAGCACATCCTTTGGGATGCCTGTGTTTGGATAACAGCACGCCATAAATGTCAGCTGCAGGATTAGTAAGCTATGGCTTGTGCTGAATAAATTATCTCGGTGCATCAAAGTCTTTACACCTTTGTGGCCCTGGCTGCTGGTTCATGTTCATTAACTCAGCATGTACACAAGGTGATGTGGTTAGGAACAGTTACCAGTGACATTACACTAAATGGTATCATTTTCAGACTGTCATGATGGGTCGCCCGACACCTTTAAATTCACATTTAGAGGTGCTGATGTGTTTGATTCAGAACTGATGAAGAGACATGTTAAAATCAAGCCTACAGTATATGTTTAATATTGAATTTTTTACGACAGCTATGGTAAGCCTTGATAATCCACTGGCTCTTAAAGTGTATGGGAGAGAGATGTAAACTACATATGACACATCGCCCTACATTATGTTCTACATGCAACCTTAAATGTTAGTTCCAAGTGCCATAAAAGCAACACACACACTGACCATGTACATGCCTCAAAATGCCTGTTGTTGCATATGTAAACTAACACACCAGCAGCATCAAGACAGGCATTGATGTATCAGGATACGTCTCTGTTCTCACTCCCAGCATCGGCATACATCAATGCTCCAGAAAATCAACAAGTTTATTATATTCGCACATGCAGGCTATCATACATTGACCGTTTCTTCTGTCTGTATGGCACATTGATTATTTTCTACGGGCATCTAATTACAGAATTATACACAGTAATTGTATGCTGCCATTTAAAAAGTCAACTTTAAAGGGCCATCTTGTGAGAACTTGTGAGAAAGCAAGTAGTAGGGCAATGTTGGTGCTATTTAATATGTCCTTAGTGCTAATAAGTCTTCAAGGATGTGTTGGCCGTCCGTCCTTTCCAGTGTCTGAAAACAGCTAGGCATGGCAGTTTTTAGCAAACTTAACTCACTAATTGTGTCTGTGAAGATTCTCAGTCATCCCGGTCAGGGTAATTATAAGTGCTATATCACAGGCAACTGGACTTGCTTGCGTTTCTTGAAAACATTTAGCCTCTCATCCAAGAGGCTTCTTCAGCTCTGAAGCTTCTTGGATGAGGGGTGAATCGTCTTCAAGAAACGCAAGCAAGTCCAGTCGCCTACAATGTAGCATTTATCATCACTAATTGTGATTTTCAGAAACTAAACATGTTAAGTTTTGATAATTTCAATAATTTTGCCAGGTTCAAACTCATCCATAAATGTCTACATAATCAGGCTCACCAGGTGCTCAGTGACCTTGTGGTTCCACAGAGAGCTTCTTGCTCAGTAACTCGTAGAGCAGCCAATGGGGATTGTAAGGTTCCCCTGTGTAAATACTCATTTGGACAAACAGCTTTTTCGGTCCCGTGGAATAACATGGAATTCTTTACCTATATGTTTGTATCTGGTTTTTTTTTTTTTTTTAAAGCAACAACAGACGTGTGTAATGCGAACAAAGTGTCTCTGGCTCTTTCCCTCCCTCGGCCTCCCTGTCTATTCTTTGTGCATACATAAGATTAATAACCTAAATCAATAAAAAGACTTAAATCATTTTCCAGCACCAGATTCATTTGAAAGTCCAACAGATGGAAAATGACTTTTTAACCCACAAAGATTTTTAATTGTTCCAAACCTACTTAATACTTACTTATACTCGTGTTATAGTTTAGTGTCCTGTGCTACACACCTTCAAACCTCTGTAGCTCCACTGCTGTGTACAAAAACATTAACGCACAGCCCTGCTATTTATCTTATATAACTTTTCATTTACATGTTGTGTAGCTGTACACTTTCAAACTGGTAAAAATCCCTGTCTTTGCATTTAATTTTGATCACAGCCTGTTTATTAATAAAAGTGTTTGTGACATCTCAAAAGTGGCTTTGACCTGCAACTGAAAACACGTGACCCATTTCGTAGAAGATACATAGAGAAATATATTGTGCCAGTCAGCCTGTAAATACCGAGACATGAATATTTGTCCATATTACCCAGCCCTACGACTAACACTGTATGACCACTTTGAACTTACAGAATCATTCAGTAGATATTTGAAAATATTTCGGCCCAGTGATTTTATTTCTCTACAGTGATGACATATATTATTGATGAGGACGGGGTAAAGAATCTGGATTAATGAGCACCACCTGAAGGGTTTGTCCGTCGAAACCAAAACCTGGTGTGAACCTTTAACTCTCCATCTAGCCTGTGCGTGTTATGCAGTGTCTAGTTCACCTGCAAAGGCTATGAAATATGACAGGAAAGACAGGCCCTGCCATGACCCGTGAATCATGCTCTCTCTCCCCCTATTGCTCTCGCTCGATCTCCCCTCTCTCTCTCTGAGGTGAATTATTCAACAACAACAACAGGAGGAGGGGGTGGAAAGGTACATTAGAGAAGTTTCCTAAAACGGAGTGCTGAGGACTGGACCATAGATCACCTCACCCCCACCCCCCTATCCCCCTGCAGATCTTTATGGGCCAACCTGCAGCAGTAGAGTAGCCAACCCCTGCGTCCTGCTGGTGTGAATTACGACAGCGCAGCCAGAGCAGCCACCCACCAGGGACAATATTAACTGCTGATTTGATGAAACACACACACACACACACACACATTGATTAGCAGCCCATATCTTTAGTAGGATTAAGTGAGCAGAGACGTGCCATCACCTGTGTAGGCGTGGGACTGATTTACTCAGATCAGTGTGTGTGAGGGTGGGTAGTTGATGTTTGTGTGTCGATGAGTGGGTGCCAGTGTGTGGGAAAAAATTTTTCTTGATGAAGCTGTTAATAGACTTTTATTTTTACTTAAATCATGAATTAGCTTCTTATTGATTATTTGATTGTATATAAAAAAAAATACTGTTCAAATACAGTACATGTTAATGGTGTAGTCTCTGTGTTGCTTTTAGCCTATTCAGCCCAGTGTCCCCTGCTAATAACAGTGATGGGCGAAAATGAACAGTCTTTCGAATGACTCCTTTTTGCGTCCAATATGTACCTGGTCAGCTCAATGAATGTGTGGGTGCTCACGAATCCCTGACTTATCCCACTCACCCACTCTCTGTTATTGCAAGGTGCTGCTCACGCTCCCTGCTACAGTGAGTGAATAAGAAGTGACTAAATTTGAGTCCATGGATACAATTTAAGTTGTGTTCATGAGTTTTAAGCTGTAATGAGAAAACAAGTTGGACGCTACAAAGAGGATTTGTGGTATTTTATTGCTCAGAGCTTTTAGGCCAGGCCCCCAGGAAGTGCGCTGGGCTTTGAAGCCAATTTTTGTAGTGGCCAAACAGTAGAATTACAACTTCCTGGTCCATCATTTGATGCCCTTTGCCCAAAAAGACTTTTTCCTGTTGACTTACATTGTAAAAGAGATATCTATGAATCAGTGAGTAATTTCTTATCTAATCTTAATCAAGATTTAATCGATTCAGTCAGATGAAATTAGAAAGCCTAAGGGAGCCACATGATCTATTTATTTTGTCCCCATTCAAGTTGGCAGAGCGCTAAACTAGAAGTAGCAGGCTTGGCCGATGGAAGTCTCTAGTGCGCGTGCTCTCTGGGCCGCACAGTGCCCAATCATCGGGGTAATTTTAGACAAGGCGGTTGAATCATTCTGGCTTCATGCACCACTGAGCAGCTCTTGTAAGAATGAATTGGGCCCCGCCGCCAATGCTGTATCCAAGTCTCTTCATATATCCATGGTTTAAGCAACATGTTGTTAATAAAGAGCAAAGGAAGTGGATCAGGAGAGCCATGAAAAATGATCACGAACTTATTATTTTAGAATATTCTGTCACCAAACGAGTGCAGCACAAGGCTGCTGAGATCACTTGGACGCCTGTGACTTGCATCTCAAAAAAAGACAGATTGTTCGTCAGTGACATTTCTGTGACATCATAGCGCCTCCCTACAAGTAGGATACTGAATCAGTGCTTTAAAATTAATATTTTATCGGTTTAAACTTAAACATGATGTCTGGTCTTGCATTGAGAGAAGTTTGGTGGGGCGGCAGCACTACCTGTCGAACATATATGTATGTTAACAGTGTCACAGAGAAATTGACATAAGGGTCAAAAGATCAACTCCAAGGAATTGTGAAAAGCCATCACTAATGGAGCAACAGTGTGCACTGGGGAACCAAAGTCAGATGTTTATTTTAACTCTACACATTGTGAGAGTTCAGTTATAAGTTGGCCCCATTTTATGGTATGCCAGTCATGTAAAGTCAACCCATAGACACACCAACAAGGACCTATGACGAAAACCCATATAAGGTAAATTAAAATAAGTAATGGAGAAAGTAATAACAGAGCAAAAGAAAATGTTCTTCGTTACAGATTCAATGAAAGAAAACTTCAATGACACATTGCAGTAGTGTCATTATTCAAGACAATAATTCATGTAAGAGAATACATGTGCATGTGTGCTTTAGAGTAAATATGAAGTAACCAGCAGCAGACATCCATTCATTTATTACCAATAAAAGAAAAAGAAATACAAAGGAGTCTCAAAATTCAGTCTTTCATATAATAGAATTCTGCATTTTTTGTCAACTAAAATTAGCTTCACAGTGCAAAGTAAAAATTTAACGCTGACATGAATCGTAATGATTAGATAAAACAATTGTGGTCCACGAGCAAGAAAAAACCCACCTCAGTTTAACAGAAGGTCAGTTCATTAAGTTTAGTCAGTCACCTGGAAGGCCAGCTGGGAGTGGAATATTGCGATCTGAATTAGGAGATGGTAACCAGGGAGCCTTCACCATTGTTTGCTTTCCGCACACTTTTGTGAGACAAGCTGCATGGAACGGACTCTGTAACACTGCCAGGGGAGGGAGAGACATGTTGGAGCAGGGTGTTATAAAATAGGCAAAGTGGTCTCATCATTACTTGTCATATTTTGACACCCGGGCAGAAGCTCTCAGTGTCATTTTAATAACGGGGGCAGCCTTTTGTGTTGTATCTTGAAGCAGAAGGGGTGGGTGGTAACTCAGGTGAGTCATCTCAGGGAAAGGGGTCAGCGGTTTGTTAGGGTTAGAAAAAGATTATGGTTGACATTAGTCGCTCATATGACTTACAACGTACATGACCAAATAGCGCAACCCTGACTTTTAGATTCACACTGGACACCGGTCTCCTGGGTAAAAGTCCTGTGCTTTTTCAACACATTCTCACTCCGACCTTTGGTCAGGGACTTTCCACGTCCACATACAACATGCAAGGTAGCATGGGTGCGTTGGTTGTTGACGTTCTGGGACACCGTGTCAAGATCATTGTCTTCTTAAAAATACACTTCCCCTTTTCACAGGAAACTTACTGATTACACACAGTCTCTTTCAGAATACACGCACTGCATTGATACAACACAGCAAGTTGACTTTTTTCCCTTCAGCAACAAATGCACGTGGTTGGGTTTAGGCAAAAAAAACACAAAAAAAAAGGGTGGTTGGGTTTAGGAAAAACAAAAAAACAGGGTTTGGCTTTAGAATCTTACGGGACACAAACACTGCTCTCCTGGGTGAAAGTTGGTGGTTGTTAGACCCATCCACCAATGCTCCCACACGACCCACTCGGACTTTTGCCTCCTTAACCTTTGGTCTTGTCCCACAGCATGTCCCCCTGATGTTGAATGACTTTGAATGACAGCTTTTTTCATCATATGTGTCGAGCGAGGTTGGGTTGTTTAGATTAACACCAGACACAAATACTTATCTCCTGGGTCTAAGTCCTGTGCTAACCCTAAGCAAACTTTCTCGCTCCTATGCTAAGTACATTCCTCTGAACACCTAACAGTGGTGCGGATGGGTTTACAATTGAGCTGGTTGAAAGCTTGATGCATTACATACAGACCCTAAAGGGTGCCCATGGTGTAACACTGCCCAAGCACCATTTTTTGATGCCCTGGGAGTGAGACCAGGCTCAGGCAGGTGGGGACCAATCAAGAAAGATACTGGGCAACTTTTGATGATTTTTGAGTGGACTGTGATTTAGCTATAGTGAATCAGGTACAACTCTGTGCAGCTGTCACAACATGCAGACTTTAAATGAAAGCACATAAAAGATAAACCAAGATCAGTGAGCACAATGATTGCAAAAGAAAAATATCTCCCATCTTTCAAGAGGCTTGAAATGTCAAAAGTGATGTCTTACTCCATGATAATAATTACCTTACACAGACTGAGAATCAGGGCTTACAGATTTTGGTCTACTCTCTACTTGTTTTATCCAGCCCCAAACATCACCTAAGAACTCTCTGGGAAATCCAATTATTGGAATAAGATTATCTGGGCGTGGTTGCTCCGCCAGCGTTTTATTTCCCTCCAGCTCCAAATATTGGCCACCCAACCCCCAATCTCTCCTCCCCGTCCCTCATTTAAGACCTCTCTCAGCAGACCCCTCACCTTTGATAATGGCTAAATTCATCAGCAGGGACCGGCGAGGTCTTAAGGGCAAGGCAGATTGGACGGAGCTATCCTCTCCTGCCGTTTTTCTCCTCATCTCTGGTGGAAACCGGCAGCTATCTGTCTCCTCACAGTCACTTGCTGGCATACCAGCAGACGGCTGCTGTGTGAGGAAAAATCCTGGCTCCTCATTCTAAGGCTCCTTACAGGTCAAACCCTACAGCTTTTATGACTTCTTTCCATTTAAACCCACAATGCTACATCTATGCCTTTATTGTATAAGGTAATCCAGTTCATTTGCATAGAAAAATTGATTATATTAACCACTTTCAGCAATACTTGCAGTTATAACATGTTTTCTGTTTCATACCTTTGCTTTTCTGAAAGCCTCTAGTTGAGGTGATAGTTACAATCTGCACACTCAGTCTTCTTACAAGCAAGCTTTTGATCATACTGTAATTTACCCTACATTTATTCAAAGATTGCCGTTGACATCGGCAATGTGTATGCAAAGCTGACATCATTAGCGTCCCTCTTTAGATCTGTTTGCAGGGTGGCACAGCAAGGATTCAGTGATTTCTGCACTGTATGGGCCTCCAGCACTCAGTTGGTGGGCATGAACACTTGTGGGTGTTTTTCAGCAAACTGGTCGTTTTCACAGTTGTTTGACCATTAGTCACATCTCTTTGTTATTTTCTGCTTTTAGCAGCATAAAATATGGCAAACATTAGCTGACATTAGATGTGATTAATTCCTAAAAAACGATACTTTATTTTTTCTTCCTCTGGCACATTTATTTTATCAGAAACTATTTATTTGCCTTAAAACATTTAATTAAAAATGTTCAGTAATTTTCAGCATAATTTCTAGAGTTCAATCAAAATTTGTCAACCAGTCAAAAAGACACTCAGGGTCAGAAATTAACACCCACTAAGTGCAAAATGGGGGTGGATTTTTTATTTGGTGAGTTAATCTCAAAAGGCTACTCACCACACTGGCAGGTATATGTTTGTACCAAAATACTCATGTCATTAAAAACCATGCTGAGAATCTCTAGCGTGTTTTTGTGTCAGTTAGGGGCATGCTACTCTGTCTGTGTGATACATACACATACATGCGTTTAAACTGCATTGTTAAACTGACAGTTTTGAGCACTAGGTAGTTTTGCGGCGCTGTTTATCGTACAGGACATTGGCATATCCACTGAACTATCATTTACTGCTGGTCTGCTGACAGCTAACGTTACGCATACTTGTAAAGGTACTGATGCCCGGAATCTCAACCAAGATAGTAAACTCTTTATTACCTCCCACATTGTCAGCAGCAGTGCATTCACTTTACTTCTGTTCTTACCTTTCACAATAAAAGCCTTAGACCAATACACTGCGTAACTGCTTACCAGAGGTAGCTTATTAACATACTGAGGCTGTGGTGATGAGTTGCTCAATATTTTAGAATCACTGTGCTTCAGATTTGCGCTGACCTCTTCATTAAGTTTGTATTCAGCATAATACCTAATTTTCCTTATGAAATGTACTTAAACTAATGTATACGTGACACAAAATGGCAATTTATTTAGTATTTCTTTTGGCTGGTGAAAAATATGTTTGGCCAGTCGAATCTGTCATCTACCAGCCCCTTGGTCAGTGAGTCAGAAAGTTAATTTTGGACACTGGACACACACTAGATATCATCCCATACCATCATACAATTTTTCCTTCCCACTACCGATCCAAGACCTGAACTTTGACATTGACAAATTCTGAGTTCTGATCTGGAAGAATAGCCTTTATATCTTAAATATTCATTCATTCATTTTCCACAGCTGCTGATCCTCTTGGAGCCTATCCCAGCTGACATTCAGCGCGAGGCATAGTACAACCTGGACAGGTTGCCAGACTATCACATGGCTGACACATAGAGACTGACAACCATTCACACTCACATTCACACCTACAGCAGATTTGAAGTCACCAATTAACCTAACCTGCATGTCTTTGGACTGTGGGAGGAAGCCAGGGTTCCCAGAGAAAACCCACTCTTCCATTAGGAGAACATGTAAACTCCACACAAAAGGGCTCCCCCACCCCGGAGTTTGAACCAGGAACCCTCTTGCTGTGAGGTGACATTGCTAACTACTGCACCACCATGCCGCCATATCTTATATAGAATAGATATTATACATATACTCATGGACTGCTCAGAAGCCTACGTCCTGGGTGCGCCTTACAGTACTATCAAACTGCAAAGGATAGTTAAAAAGCAATGACAACAAGCAGAGGTCATTTAAAGTAAGTTTCTAGACCACAGCACTCACATTCGAGAAAATAGTAAAAAGAGTACTTTCATGTTTTCTACAACATTGGCATTTTACACAATACTAAAGGCATTTCTAATACTGGCATCAGTATCAGAACAAGTCTGATGCACAACTGTACCTACCAAGACGATTGGATTTTGTTGAAACCTTGTATCTGATCTACTCCACATGGCAACTAATCTATTGTCATAGAATTTTGTTCTTACAAAAACAGCAATTTCTCAGCAGCTTTTCCACAATCACCCTGAATAGCACCTCTGTATTTTGCAGAACACTTTTGCAATACTTGTTCATCAACAAGAGTTTTATTTTCAAGGTTCTGACCAGAGGCTCTTTATTCTGCCTACCTTGACACTGGTCATAATGCTCACCATTTGAAAGAGTGCATTTTCTTATTACTGGTCTCTGTTTTGATGTTCAGGAAGAGAAAAAAAAAAACAGAAGTAAAAGAGAGAGACTGACATTTATATTTTGCCACAAGAAATAAAAGGTTGTGGCCTGTAAAAAAGCACTTGAAGTCATTCATTTGTTTATGCTTTTTAGATCTGAAACCTCTTTGACTTCAAACAGGAAACGCAATGAAAGGAAGGCACACAAATGTGTCTCTTCTTCACATTATCTTGTCTCTTCTAATAAGCTGTCCTATTTCCTGTGTCACAAATGTTTTGACAAGTTTGCAGCCTTCAAACTCTGGATCTGGTTTACCATCTCTGGCTGCAGTCTCTGCGTTCACTATCAAGTCTCATTTCTTGAGCCAAAGTTATCACAGCACTTTCTTGAGGCGATGACAGTGACCCCAAACACAGACCTCATCTTGCAGTCACGTCCATGACATTTAAACTGGCCTCCAGGGAAGCAACGAATAAACAAAGACGACAAGAGAGAAAGAGCCGTAAGAAGTGGACCCTTGTTTGAAAAGGGTTCAAAAGTTCTGCAGAGGCGAGCAGATGGAATGCTACATCGTCAGTCGCCTCTGGTCTCTGTTCTCCGTGGGTGCTTGTCTCGCACAGAGCTGTGTCAGAGAGGCTGCGATAACCATGGTCACAGTTCTGTTTCAGTTCCTCAGATCTAACCATCTGAACCGTGGGAACCACTTAGTGTCCAGTGACCCAAAAAAGCTCTAATTAAATTATGTTGAACTAAACGCAGTCTTGGCTTGACTTATCTGCTATTCAAGCAATGACCATTACATGTACTTCATAAGTTCGTCTCTAAAGGAAGCACAGAAAAAGAACTTTAATTTGTGCACTTCTATGCAAGACACTTCTTGGATACTGAAGTTTAATTTTTATCACCTATAAAAGTCTTTTGCAAATACTCTTCTATGAAAATTAGAAAAATACAGAGAGAATGTTTCAGGCCAGTGAATAGACCGTGGGAGTAGTTAATAACAGCCATGACAGAAGAATGTAAGGTCAAATGGGTAAAGTTGACACTGTTCACTGCTCACGTCTTTGGTTATCCTTCATATCAGAACAAGTTTAGTCAAATATGTCATTTTTTGAATGTGTGTTTCAGTAAGATCAAACCAATATGAAGGCAGTTCATGGCCATGTAATGGTTGTACCATAATGTACTATTAACTGCAGATGCCATACTCATGAACTCTCAAATAACGAATTCGTGGCCTCAATTCGACGCTTTACTGATATGGAGTCATAATTATGAAAAGCCCGCAAGGCTCCCCTAGGAGCACAAACACCTTGATTAATGAATCTCCAGCTACTAATGGTTGTATTATCACGGGACGCCCGTGTAATGCATTGAGATCGTGATGAGGATGGTTGACTGCAGGTCAGCTCAACCCCCAGAGAGGGGTCATTTAAAAAGTCCTTCAGGGGGTCTGTAATTAGACGCCTAGTTAATGTTCTTTGATTACCTTGAGATTATTATAAATGGGGACTTAACATGTGATCATGTGCTCTTGTGCCTTTACATCTAAGCCCCATCATAAGTTGGACAAGAAAGAACTTTCTTCAAAATGGGTGATCAAATGCAGTTAGTTAATTGGCGGTCTCGCTTTTCAAAGAAGATCTGGCTCCTTAAATTTTGATGACTTTATCGGCATATCTTTATTTTATGTATGAGAGAAAAGTGAAATGAGGTGGTTTCTACCAATTGCAACATTCTTCATGTCAGAAAATTCCATTCTGTTTTTAAGACATTAGAAAGTGAATTGACCCCAATCTTAGCTGCAGAGTCGACTCCTCTGCTCGACACTGGAGCCGGCACTGTTAACAATAGTAGTTAATATGGAAAAGGGACATTCACCATCTGCAAGTTGACAGGCATGACTTTCCATTAGGATTTTGTCATGAAGCAAAAAACCTTATCAGTTTCAGTGAACAAGCCCTGAATTCTGAATTTGGCTTTTTGTTCAGCTGTGTGACAAGTTGTACCTTTCACAAGCTGCCACATCTCTGGAGATGTTGACACATGCTGAATCCAAAAGCAGCTATTGCTACAGAGGCTGCTTTTGTTTTAACACTTTGCATAGGGACTTATCTTATCTCCGAACTTCCTTTATAATATACTTTGTAAAGTATCTCCAAACATGCTCCGATCTGATACGGAAGCTTTGTGTGGTGTGACTCAAGTGATTTTGTTAATTGGAGCACCGCAAATCAAATGGAGAAATAATAGATAAAAATAAAAATACAAGTTTTATGTTTAAGTGATAAAACCCTCCAGAGCCCATTGCAGTAGTAACTCTTAGCTGTCAGGAGCAAAGACAGAAGTAGTCTAATGTTATTATAGAACCACAGAGTGAAAGAGGAAGGAGTTTGAGTTGGGTGGATGAGTTAAAGTTGGATTTTATGGAATATTTCACAGACAAATTTACTATTTGTAAGTCTGTTAGTCATGTCATGTTACCCTGAATTCATCACGAAAACTTTTCTCACATGCCTCCATGATTGATTCATTGATTGATTGGGGATTGTGTTTAACAACCGCAAAACTATATCAACACATCCATGTACAAACTCTGACACAACTCGTGCAGTTGTGTCCAGGTCCGACATATCCAGTTGTATTCTCAGTGCATCCCAAACAAATGCATTTTCAGTAAAATACCTTAGCATTTGAATTTGGCTTTGAAGAAAGCATGGATAGCGAAAATGCATGTGTTTGGGACGGACCGAGCATACGACTTGATAAATTTATATTTCTTTAAATGCAAGACTAGTCAAATGTTTTGTAACTATCGTTCCCTGATTGTGACCATGATGACGGAGGTCCCTAACTTTAACCAATTTTTTTTGTTTTTGTTTTTGTTTACCCCAGTCCAAGTTGCGTCTGTGCCGACACCAAACCAAACTACTGTGAGATCACAAAGCCATTTTATTTTTGTCAAACAGCAAAAGTGACATTATGACGTGCACAAAACAACGACAAATTTTAGTGTTTAATTTGGAGGACTTGTTGATTTAAGGCAAGTAGAAAAAGAAGTGGAAGTTGTGGTGGTAGTCTAACCTGCATGGAGACCAGAGTTAAGGATCATTTACACTCCCTTTATGTATGAAAATATATAAAAGTCTGTTTCAAATGTAAACGTCACTGTTCTCACACTTCAATGCATCCCTAATGTTGGCAAAGAAACAGACAATAGATGATACTAGAGGGTGAGTCAAAAGTTTCACATCACAATAATCAAGGGGACGGTGGTGGAGGTTGTAATATAGTATCTTGAAATGGAGGCAGCGTTGTAGATGGTAGTGGTAATGTAGTAGTCTGTGAACACATCCTGACATGTGGATGGAGAATTACTTTCACCATGTTAACGATTTATTAGGTTCTGCCATTATTTAAATTTCTTGATCGTTTCCTTCGGTCGAATCGTGCTTGAACTACGTTACAATGCCTCCAGGATCTCCAGTGGTACTGCTCCGTTTCATCTGTATCCGTACGCTTTCACGTGCACAAATACAGACGAAATGAACGCAGAGTATAGACAGACGGCTCTGTCCGTCATGGGCATAAATGAGCCCTTAATGTGCTGTCACAGACCTACAATAAATGTTGGCGCTTTCTGTCATCATAATCATGCTATTTTCTAAACTTTAACCAGATATTTTAGTCGCCTTATCTTGCCATTGCTATGAACACACTGAACAAAAATATAAACACAACACTTTTGATTTCACTCCCATTTTTCACAGGTCAACATAAAAAATCTAATTCTTTTTCTATGCACACAAAAATCTTTGTTTTCTCAAATGTCTTCACAGATTTGTTTGAATCTGTCTTAGTGAGCTCTTTGCAAACAAAATCCATCATAATGCACCTGACAGTTGTGACATATCAAGATTGTGATTAAACAGCATCATAGCTAGGTAAAGGTGTGCCTTGGGATGGTCACAATTAAAGATTATCACACATCACAATGCCACAAAGTAACGAAGTAACAAGTTTTGGGGGAGCATGCCATGAGTATGCTGACTGCAGGAATGTCCACAAGAGCTGTTGCCTCTGAATTAAATGTTCATGTCAATACCATAGGTCGTCTCAACTGTTTAAATTTGTAGGACATCCAGCCTATCTCATTAGCCATCCTGGGACCTACACATTTGGCGGTTTCACCTGCAAGATAGTCTGAGACCAGCCACTGTGATGAGCATTCCTGCGACAGTTTGTTACACTTTGTGCAGAAATTCTTTAGTTGTGCAAACCAACTGTTGCATCAGCTGTCAGGTGGATGGTCTCAGACGACTTTGCAGGTGATGAAGCCGGATGTAGAGGTTCTGGGCTGGCTTGGTTACACTTGGTCTCGAATTGTGAGGTGTGAGGACAGTTGGATGTACTGCCAGATTCACAGAAATTAAATCGAAGAGATGGCTTATGGTAGTGAAATGAACATGCAATTTACGGGCAACAGCTCCCATGGACATGTCGGTGAAGATTCTCAGTCATCCAGGTCATGGTAATCTTAAGTGTTGTATCACAGGCAACTGGTCTTGCTTGAGCTTCCTGAAGACATTTCGCCACTCTTCCAAGAGGCTTCTTCAGTGGACATTCTCCGATGGACATTCCTGCAGACAGCATGTCAATGGCATGTTCCCCAAAAACTTGTGACTGTTTTTAAATTAAGGTTTAAAACTCTCCTCTTATGCTTATGATTGAGCTTTTTTGAATAAGCACTTTTAAATTTTATCTTTCATTTGTAATGTATGCTCTTTGAATCATTTTAAAGTAAATTATTGTTTTTTTGCTGTATTTTAGTAAGCGGTCTTTTTTCATTTTTCTGCAATTTCTTACTGCTATTTTACCTTGTGTATGAAATGTGCCATATAAATAAAGCTGTCTTGCCTTGCCTTGTGCCATTGTGTTGTGTGCTAAAACGCATAGAAAATACATTAAAAAAGCTATAGATATAGATAGTATAAAATATGGGAGGAAACAAAAGTGTTGCATGTTAGCATTTTTCTTCAATATAATAATAGTAATGAAAAATGTCCCTGTATTGGATTTTGTCCAATATCAACTTTCTGTATGGGGATAAGGTTGAGTTTTGGGTTGAGTCCAAATAAATGATTTACATTATTGAGTTATGCAAATGTGTCTGATCACATTTATTCACCCTAAAATGATGTGTCAACTCTTATCTGCTAATTGTCTGAATTCAAGCAAGTAATATTTCTGGTTCCTATCACAGATGGTCTGAATGATGGCAAAACTGTGAAAGTAAGATCCAAAATGCAATTATGCTTTAATTTTTTTAATAATAATCTATTATACATCACAACATCAGAAACTTCTCTTGGAACATTTGCAATCACAAGAGCTGATTGCAGAATGGAGCTCTCTGAAGAAGTTGCATTGACCGATTCTCTGCATAACTCGTTTCACTTCACACATAGAAAGTTAAAGAACCAAGAGACAAATGATTACAAATGAACTGTAATGTGGTCATATCACAACATTTGTCAATGGCATGACACTGTGATTGTATGTAAATGTGGTTTCCTCTGAATCAAGAACATTAGTGAGTGATTTGACTCTGAATCAGCTTTTGCCTTGTGGATCACTTTAAATGGGGTGTTGGGGAGACCTGGCCAATAATCTCGGATCAGCACTCTTTCAAGAGATGATAAGTCTGGCCAGGACCTCCCTGCTTCCATCTTAATTCCTTCTGAACTATCTGAAATAGATCCCTCAATATTCTGTGTGAGCCAAGTCTGCTGTCTTCATTGCGACATCCATCTTTAAAGTTCTTCAAAGTCTTCTATCAGGGTGCATGCCTGAGGGACAGCTCACTGCAGGCTGGATGACCCACATATTCTGCGTTGCCATCTTTATTCACTTTGGTCTCATGCTTTTTCTCTTCCCATTTACCAGGGGCCTATCTGCTCATTTACAGGCTGCTATCTCACAGCCCATCCATCATTCTATTATGTGCCATGCAGTGGCTTGGTGTTAATGTATTTTCTCAGGGCTTTCCAACTGTGTTCCCTTACAGGGGGGGAGTCTGTCTTACAGACGAACTCCCAGGTTCATTGCAAAGTCATTACAGTAATATAGCACTTTGGTATGACGTCTTTTTGTTTTTAAGAGTTCAGGTATGTAGATAACTTTGCCCAATCATGGAAATGAAAGAAATGTGGGACACCAATCAACAATAACAGTAACTTCAAAGTTAATCACCATTTAGGCTTCCAACATTTGAATAAACAACAAGAATAATGTTGCTATTGTAAAACCACTGAATCC
>JAPZEB010000023.1:27632827-27644940 GCA_029783705.1 Chaetodon striatus
TCCTGGCTTCATATGAGCAGAGGAAATCTCTGCTCGTCGCTAGGCTAATTTATACAATGTAAAATGCCATAGGCTTGCGCTAATAACGTTAGCATGTTGTATTTGTTTTGAAAGTGTTTAGTATAAGACAGTTGTTTTGTTGGTGAACCTTGTGAGTTGTAATGGAGCCGAATTTTGTAACATTACCTTTGTCAAATGTTGCTGTTGTCCCTGGCTTCATATGAGTAGAGGCAAAGTCTGCTAGCTGCTAGGCTAATTTATACAATGTAAAATGTTATAGGCTTGTGCTAAAAACATTAGCGTGGTGTATTTGTGGGGAAAATGTGTCCAGCAAAAGAGAAGTGCTTTGTCTGTGAATGCTGCGAGTTTTATTGAAGCCGATTTGTGTACTTGTGTTTGAAATTGTTGCTATTAAGTCATGTTTAGTGTGTGTTTTAGGTGTGTTTTGAATCAACAAAACAGCACTTCACAGAAACCCTGCTGCGGACTAGTGTTTTAGAGGTATAACTGCTGTGCAGCTGCATATTTTCAAACGGAATAAAATTCCTGTCTGCATTTTATTTTTATTAGAGTATGTTTTTATAAAACTGCTTGTGGCTTTGACTTGCAGCTGAAAACATGTAGCCCATTTCGTAGAAAATACCAAAATATATATCATGTTTTGCCGGTCAGCCTGTAAATACCGAGATATGGTTTTTTTTCATCCCTACCTTACAGTATAAAAACACACAGATGCTGAGGATGTTGACAAATGAAACTTGAAAACATGCGACAGCTCTGCTTTAACCTCCACGCTCCTCTAAAAATCATCCCGTGACCACCCTGGTTAGTGTGACTATCATGAGAAAATAACTTGTTTATTGTATGGGTTAAAATAAACAAGTATGCAGACACAGTACACAAGGGAATGGGGCTTTGATGTGCAACGCAGTGAAGTTAAGTCGGTCTAAACTATATGATTAATTATTAAAGAATGTTTTCTGGATGTTCTATAATATTAAAATGTTCAATTATGAATGTTTACCATGCAACTTTGCATTATACCACACACTGTAGGCCCTCACATGTAATATTCTCATGCCCTGGATGCATTTATTTCATCGCTCTGTTTGCCAGACTGTAAACATGAATACATGTCGTCTGGGGAAATGGAAGAATTACCTATATAGTGGAGGCCGAGAAAACGAGATTTGTTGAGAGTTAGTTCAAGCTGTCTGGAGTGTTCAGCATCACTGAGCTCCAACCAATGGAAACTCCTCAGAGACAAAGCAGTATCTCTCTCCTGTCTATCCAACTGCCCCGGACTGGCATTGTTTAGCTTCTGGTCGTCTCAGTCTATCCTTTCTCAACTCTTCACTTGCCTTTTGTAATCCATTCTTTCACATTTCTGCTGCCTTGTCTCCAAATTCACGAGGTATGGGCTTGAGAGCAGATAAAGTTTCAGAAGTTTCTCGAAGTCTTTCTTCATCTTAAGCATAAAGAGAGGTTTATTGTATTATCTGTGAAGTCATGATTATGATTTTTGGTTGCAAACTCGGGTGTGATGTGTGTAGGACACAGGCAGTTTTTCTTCCCCGGGCAAATACAGCCTGTTGGCTCAGAAAATATCAATGAAGCAGTGCCACAGCTCTGTAACATCGCTGTGAAATGGAGCGTGTCACATACTGCCTTGACCCTGGAAAAGTAATTGATTGATAGATGGTCGGATGGATTAATGACAGACAGCATTCCACCAGAGACCGGGCTGGCAAAAAGACATCTCCGGTAAACTGTGTACGAATCGCCATTCTAGCCAACGTGCCCCTTCCTGTCAACCTACATCTGGCTGGTGGGGCGAGTGATTGATGACAGCTGTCAGTCTGCTATCCGCTCCACCTCGTCACCCCCGCCGGATGCAACTTCTAGCCACGGTAAGAGTCCATCTCCCTCTCCTGGCAGGTTTGACAGAGTAGAGCCACATCGAAAACTAGGTCTCATCCACCCAGTCAACAACAGCTGCCCTGTCTTCCCCTTCAAAACCCCCCGTCGCAGGGAACTAGGCGTGGAGGCTCGTAAGAATGATGTGGATATATTCTGATTGAGGTGATCAGTTTTCCCGGACAGGTACGACATTTGGACAGTCAGACATGCCTTAACAGCCACCACACTGTAGGGAGCAGCGAGCAGCCGAGCGAATGAATTGTGGTTTAGCTGCTGGAACTGAAGGAGAGACAGTGAGATGGAGAGAAAAGAGAAAAGTCAGACAGGCGATGTCAAGTGAAAACCAGAGCTGCTGATCATTACACACCAAACGTGGTTTGGCTGTAAGTAAACCTGCCAGGATGACGACTGAAAGGCTTTGAATGCCATTAATTAATTAGTCTAAGTAAGATCACAGGCCTCAACATCTACATCAAAGAAAGTAGCTTTACTTTCATTTTGCTAGCAGCGCCGGGGAGCGGGATGCAGCAGTGTGGATGGGTTGTGCTTTCCTTGCTAGTGGAGTTAAAACCTACAAAAGGGAATTGCAGAAAGACACAGAAATCCCGGAGTTTGGCTGTATATCAAGACACAAAGTTGTCGTATGGATTGCAGATGCACTGCAGTGCATCTTTAATCAGGCACCGGAGGCTAGTGAAATCAACCCTGACCTGGATGATAAACATAAAAACAGAAAAAACATCTGTTTGGGTGTAAATGAGGATAGATTTTGTACATTTATGTGACTCAGGAGGTCTTTGCTTATTCTGCATTTTATATACTTAAAAAAAAATACTCAGCATTTGCATTCCCAGTAGGAAATGACATATGCTCATCCTAATAACAATCTTTATCACATACCCTTAAACTTTTGCAGGTATGAAATATGGCACTTGGTTTACCATCTGTTTTGTACCCATGTTGACCTCATCAGCAACACAACTCCTTTGGCTGCCAGCTGCCCATTGGCCTAGAGCCACAGATTCACCGTTAAATGCTTGACATTTAATTGTATGTACAACATACGTGTCACGGAAACGACACACCTGAACACAATGGAAATACTAAAGGAACCTTTCTTCGAGCACAATCTGGCCAATGATATGAAGGTGTCAGTGCAGTGTCACTCAGAAGTGTTGTTGCTCGTAACTGTAATGCTTCAATGGACTTGATGATTCATGAAATTGATGATTGATGATTATCCATAAAGTATCTCCATACACTGCGTTCCTAACAGACAGTTACAGGGCCAGACTGCATCATGATTAATCTACCAGTCTATCAATAACTCATGACCTTCCAACTGTGGGCAGACACGTTCTATTATGCAGGCTTTTATATGTTCACATGACATAAAGCTAACCTCACATGATATGAATTTGAAAGGCTTGTCTTGTTGGATGGATCAAAAAAGCACAAAGCCCATCACAGCTTCATTTATTAACTACTGTAGGGTATAAATGCACAACAGTTGAACAAATGCAGAGGTATTGTACACTTGATTGACATATTCTAGCACCTGACATACTATATTTCTGTATATGATTTTCCTCTTAGGGCTTATAGCCGCAATAGGAAGGATATTCGTATGAAAAAATGGAGCTATTTCATCAGAACAAATCATAAAGAAACTCTGCAACAGTGAATGGTGTCTTATCCCCATTGATTCAGACTGAGCAGATTGACTCTATTTTTCCTAATTTAATTCCACAGACTCTGGCAGGAAATCAATTCAATGCACAGGAAGTGGTAAAAGTTAAAAGCAGAGAGGAAAACTGGGTCCTCACTAGAATTGTATTTTACTGTGGTATCGGGTTGTCAACGGTTATCTGTTGATCTATGGGTTGATTTTGCTGCTCATTAGTTTAGCTGTACCATGTTAAGAAAAAATCTAGTAAGTTATTCATGCTTCAGTGGTTAGCTAGGCCACTCTGCACCGCACACAGGCTCCCTGGACGTTGCTCCGCCCTGAAGCCAATTTTTCCCAGTTACCAATACTGGTGTAGCAGCAAAGAATTCCCTGAAAAGCCTTTTCCCCATAGGCCACCATTGTAAAAGAGACAACTGTAAAACTGTTGACAGGACACCTCGAAATGCAAGAAAGTTCTGTGATGGCTCTTTCCATTATAATCAGTGGAGGTTTTATGTGTGTTTAACTTTCTTGGAGCCAAGAAAAGCGATTTAAAAACCTGTAACTTTATTTCAATGCGCAAACTCAGTGGCCCACATACAGTTACAGCTAGCCCGTGAGCTTGAAACTTTTTTAGTGTGTACGCCAGACCAGCAACTCTATTGAACTAGCTAGCTTGCTAAGTAGGCCGGCAATGCTAACAAGTAAGCTTGCCAATAGGCTTAAATATCAGTGAGTTAGGTTGCTAAATAGGTAGGCTATGCTGATGAGTAAGCTTGAAAATAAGCTAGAATACTAGTAAGTTAGCGTGGTAACTAAGAAAGCTATACTAACAAACAAGCTTACCAATAGGCTAGAATTTTAGCGAGTTAGCTTGCTAAGTAGGTTGGCAATACTAACAAGTAAACTTGCCAATAAACTAGAATATTAGTGAGTAAGCTTGCTGTGTAGGTAAACTATGCTAACAGGTAAGCTTGCCAATAGGGTAGAATATTAGCGACTTAGCTTGCTAACTAGGAAGGCTATGCTGATGAGTAAGCTTGACAATAGGCTAGAATACAAGTGAGTAAGCTTACTAAGTAGGTAGGCAATGCTAACAAGTAAACGTGTCAATAGGCAGAATATAAGTGAGTTAGCTTGCTAAGTAGGGAGACTATGCTAACAGATAAGCTGGCCAATAGGCTAGAATATTAGCAAGTTCACTTGCTAACTAGGAAGGCTATGCTGACGAGTAAACTTGACAATAGACTAGAATATTAGTAAGTTAGCTTGCGAAATAGGTAGGCTATGCTAAGGTTGCCAATAGGCTTGAATCCTGGCAAGTTAGCTTGATTACTAAGAAGGCTATACTAACAAGTAAGCTTGCCAATAGGCTTGTAATTAGTGAGTTAGCTTGCTATGGAGGTACATTATGCTAACAAGTAAGCTTGCAAATAGGCATGAATATTAGTGAGTTAGCTTGCTAAGTATGTAGGCTATGTGAACAAGTAGGCTGGCCAATAGGCTAGAATATTAGAGAGTTAGCTTGCTAACTAGGAAGACTATGCTAATGAGGCCAATAAGCCAGAATATTAGCGAGTTAGCTTGCTAAGTAGGTAGGCAATGCTAACTAGTAAGCTTGCCAATAGGCTAGAATATTGTTCACTAACGAAGCGTGTGGATAGTATCATTTTTCAGTGGTGAATACCTGCCATTAACACGTTTCCCTCCTTTTCTATAGCCTGTAAAAGGAGAGAAAATGTGTCCAGGTCTTTGCAACTGCAAAATTACAGTTTCCTTACTCTAAATGTTAGTGAACAATATTTTAGCCTACGTGTAAGCTTACTCATTAGCATAGCCTTCCTAGTTAGCAAGCTATCTTGCTAATTTTCTAGTCTCCTGGTAAGTTCACTTGTTAGTATAGCCAACCTGCTTAGCAAGCTAATTAGCTACAGTAACCCTGCAGTATCCCACAAGGTTTTTGTTCAGTGTTGTCAAGGATGTTGTTTAATTGTACTAACTTCAGTTTGGAAAACTAGCGAGCCGGGAATGAGCAGCCTCTTGTTTTTCATTGGCAAACATCAACAACAACAACAGAGCTGAAAGTGGATAAACAAAACTGAAAAATAAAACTTGCTGCTTTCTTGCAGCCCTTGATTAAATGTGCGTGGTGTAGCTTTGACTGAATAAAACTCAGCCATATACTGTAAAGACATTTCTCTGAGCTACATAATGAACTCATCATCAGCTCAATTGTCAGATTTAGACTCTTGAGGCCAAAAGTGTTCTTTGAATATTTCCATTTCTCCTTTTATAAAGTGCTCTCGCCATTATCAACACACCATGAGAGACAACACTTTGCAGGTAAAGAACAAGCAAAGCCCTGAGGGGAAAAGAGGCTTTCAATTTCCTGATAAATGATTATTCAAAATCTCCATCTCTTAAGTTCACTGCTGTGCAGTTTACAGTCAAAGATAGTGACAGTTATATTTCCTGTGATAGTAAACAGCCGCACTCAGGGCAATCTAGAATTAACTGAGTACATCTACTTTTCACAAAGTCAAAGTAAACTCACATGGCTATACATCTCAAGGCCTCCAGTTGTAATGCTCTGTATATCTGAGGGGAAAATGATGCAGATTCTCACTGGACTCGGTTGTTAGCAGCAGATACGGCTGGTTATATGTGCGTGTTCCCTCTGGTGACTTTTGTCGCAGGGGATTAAAAACATAAATATGGCTGGGGAATCCAATAACCATGTGCAGTGAAGGGAGAGTATGCATCATCTGCACCTCGCAAACACAAAATGTCAGCAAGCATAGCTGCAGCTGTAACCTTGACAATGACAATAATGGCTATTAAAATGTAAATAATGACAGCTTTACCCGGCGGGATTACCATGTCTGATCTGTCTGTGTAACACGGCCGGAGTCATCGGTGGCCGGAATCATAAACCCTATTACAATGTGATCATAACGCCACAGCAACATGAGATTGATTACCTCATAAACATAGTTTACAGAGTATGATATTCAGTTTCAACAAAGGCTAACCATGCTAACAAGACGTTCAGAGGGACATCTGAACCCACATTACAGCCCAAGGATTAGCTTGTGTAGAGACCACGTGGAGGCCATATTATCTGTTAGCTATATCAATAATATCACAATGCAGTTAAACAGAGGGAAGCTCTTCTTGAAGACTAACTGTTACAATATTTGCCTGACAAAAGATATAAGTGTGACACCAAATTACCCCAAAAAATCCAATAGCTCAGCTCACCTGGATGTTGGCATCACCAATAACTTACTTCTTGTTTTGTTGCAGTGGCAGTTTTGCACAGAACTTGGATTACTTGGGGACCTCTAATAATTTTTAATAATGTGTAGGTCATCTGTAATCTTAATCTTTTGGGAATCTGCCATGTCCGTAATTTGTTAAGTAAAAATTCCATCACAAATTACCTGCCATATTTTCATTGAAACACAGGTAACCTCTGTTTTTTGTTTGGCTTCTGCCGCCAAGAAGTATCCATTAAGAACTATGGAAGCTGTTTTAGCAAGTATGAATGTAAGTTTTGACAGCATGTTGGGTCATCTTGCTACACAACATGGAGACCAATCTGCATGAAAAAACAAGCTAAAAATCAATCAGAAAAAAACCCTCTGAAGATGATGACATGGATGATGTGACAGTGTGAGTCAGAATCAATTATGTTTATTTAACTCACATTAAAATAGAAAGAAAGAAAAAAGAGGTCAACACTGTGCATCACTGCCTGTGTTAGTTTTGTTGACAAAAACTATGATGAAACTTTTTCGTTAACATTTTTTTAATGACGAAAACGAGACAATGACGAGCTAAAGACAGATCTTGATAATAGAAACTAAGACGAATTCTATGCTTCATTTTTTGTCCATGAGATGAAAATGCTAGTGGTTGATTATCTGACATTGAAAGCTCAGAACAGCTGTACTTGAACTCTAAATGCTGCATGAGCAACAGGATGGCAAAGTCCAGTAAATAGTCTGTGCCAGGATGTTTCGCTAGCCAGCAAAAACACTCACACTCAGCTGTGGTGTGAGTTGTGAGCTTTAATTCAGCAGTAAATAATCAGCTGTGTGTGTCTGACTGTGGATGTTGGGTGGAGCTGCTGAATGGATTTGTGGAGTTTGTTAGGTGCAGCGGTGGCTGTTAGCAGGGAGCTCCGCTTGTTAGCTGCTGAATAGCAGCGGAGCAAGCAGCCACAAGCTGCCTGACTTCACAGCTGATCCCCATAGGACTCCTATCACATTATATCCCTGATCTATGAACTCTGTCTCAATCAATGATGATCTGATTATATGGGATGCTTTCGTCCCTTTGCTCCACTCCATTTTCTGTCTTCTTAATGCTAGCTGAAAATGTGTTTGTCGGACTCTGGTTCTGGCTTGTTTTTATGGTGTCTTGTAAGCCCATGCAGGTGTAACTGTTTTCATAACACGATAAAAAACAAATTCATATATTCATATATCGAGGGGAATAAATTCAGTCCTGTGACAATACACCACAGGAGGCACAGATAGCAAGAGGTCCCCGGGTAATACTAGACTCTTGCTTAGGACACATAACAACAACATACATCATTTAAGCCCAAAAAACGGTGGCTAAAATGTGTAGTTTGATTTTTTTTTGCTGCAAATTAATATACATTTAGAGCTGGTCTTGACATAATGAGAACAATATTGCTAATTGATATAATGTAATGTTAAATCAGTGAGCAGGACTGATCTTAACATCATGGCCGGTGCCTTGAATTACTGAAGCCTTTGATTTGAAGCCAATTATGCCTCGAGGTCTGCTCAACACTGAATAATAATTTTGGCCAGTTCTTCCCTGCACGACAGGTATGATAAATTAAAAATGGCAGCAGTGTCAATAAAGGGAACACCACCACATATTAGTAATGTGTCAGTCTGGAATGAGTCGGCTCCTTTCAGGGAATAAGCCAGGAGCCATTTTTATTACACAGCTAGGATACTTAATCTTGACATATCACACTTTCTACCATCAATATGACCAAACACTACAGAGTCCTGCACATGTGTAATAATGTTTGATGTTTTAAATTTGATCCAATCTCAGCCCTGCATTGTCCTGGTTGTCTTGCAGATAAATCTAGTAACCCTCACCCTCTAAAAGATGACACAGACAAGAGGAAAGGAGCGCAGCCATAAGACCCGGCTCCCTTCACACAGCCATAATTCTTACTACATATTTTTCGCATTCAGCTAAACTCCTCAGCTGCTGTGGTTTCTTTGTTTAGGCTCATGCTAGTTGTTCAGCTACTGACTGTTTTCAACTTGAAATATAGAAACTGAGGCTGATTATTTGTGTGTGCATGTTTATGTGTGTGTCTGCAAGGAGCCATCTGCTAACAAAGCAACCACGGCTCATCTGAGTGGAAAGACGGATGAAATTCCTGCATCCGTTTCTGCGGTTTCCCCCCCAAATGCTGATCACTGAGAAGTGTGCGCTGAGCATGCAATGAAGCGCCCAGTGCCCAAAAATAGGTCTGTTGAGGACAAGACTAAGAATGCATGACAGGGGATACAGAGCGCTCTTGGCAGACTCTCCGGTCAAATCAATACAAATGAAGATGTCTTTTTGAAATAGGGCAACGGGCCCCTGCTTCTTCCTGTTTTGGCTCCGCTATCGGATCAATCTGACGGGGTCGTGTGCGAGGCAGGTCCACAAACACAAGTCACTTAAGCATAAAAACTGACACTGGCTGTGTTCCATCCCAGAGATTTGTCCATTTCATAGCGCCCTCCCTCACAGATCTTCGGTGATTGGACATAAAGCCATCCTTCTTTATACCTTGTTATTTACACTCAGTAATTCTACTAGATCTCCAGGGGCAGGAGAGAAGGAGTATGTGTGTGTGTGTGTGTGTGTGTGAGTGTTTGTGGGTGAGGATGTGTTTGTGCGATGGGATTTAAGTGCCAGTAGAACAAACAAAGACTGAATCCTGCGCACGATTAATTAGATGCATCGGCTTTAATGGCAGTAAATATTAAAGCTTATATCAGTTTGAATTTGGATTAGGCGTATTATCATGAGAGGGTGCAGTGTGGTAATCAATGGGAAAATCAGTGTTGGAGGTAATTACAACTGCAACATATCAGAGAGTTTACGCTATTAGCTGTGAGAACTGCAGAGCTGGCAGATCATTTATAACATTTCATCGTCTCACCTTATTGAAACACCTCTATTCTATTAATTAAGTTGTTGTTTGGATCGGACAGTCTAATCAGTTTTCGGGAGCATGAACAAACACCTTTCTTAAAATAGAAAAGACTCCAGTCTCGTATCACACTGCATCAGTTTACAGACTCTAACTCCTCCGCTGACATCCTTTGTATAATAAATGGATAACAAGTGCAGGCAGTTAATTTGTTAGCTCTTTAGTAGATCATATTTGTTGTGGTGTTTTGTTCTTGGTACGTGGGGGTGCTTTTATTTTAAGCTATTGTACGACAAGGGAATTTCCCCGCAGGGAGCTATAAAGTAAATGTTATCTCATCTTATTATCAAATCTGAGTAAATTCATACAATATTGTGTCTGGATCTAGATGAAAAGAGAGTTTAATATAATAGATTTAATAGGTATCAAACAACAAAATGTGCTGCACTGTTATCCACAGAAATATCTAATTGCTACTGAAGCCACCTCTTGAATCTGTTACTCCTGTGTTTTTCTCATTGTGGCATTTTCCAGGGCCCCTTAAAGATCAAATTAGAGGATTATAGATCCATTTTAAGATGCATCAATCAATATTTTTATATTATCAATCAGTCACGTTCTTTATCTAAGTGTAGTGTGAAAGAGACTTCTGCATAGGGCTATTGTGATGACCACATAATTGCAATAACGTGCTATTGACAAGCCAACCGCAGGGGATGGCAAGCAACTGCCACAACCGCTATGATCCTGTTTTTTTCTTTTTATAAAGATTATTTTTTGGCTTCTTTTGGCCTTTATTAAATAGGACAGTGCAAGCGTGAAGGGGAATAAAGAAGGGTGCCGACATGCAGCAAAGAGCAGCAGACCGGAATAGAGTTTGCGGGGGCCACGGCAAGGACACTACCTGCTCACATGAGATGCCCGCTCCACCCACCAAGCCACCGAGCGACCACGTATATTTTCTATTTTACACATACACATCTTTACACATCTTTAATCTATGCTACAAATGCCAGCGGCGTGACAAGGTGCTGAGCATCTACTCTGAGGGTTAAAAAAATATTCAACTTTGGATAAATCATCTTGGCCGCTTGTCATTGTTACCTTTTACCCAGCTGTCCCATCACAGTAGAGGGGGGCAGGACAAATAGCCTTCCAAATACCAACAGTGACAATGGAGGAGATATTAAATCTGAACCCATACAAACTAGTGGGTCTGTGCTCTCTCCCTACGTTTCTTCAGCCAGACAAGTATTCTACCTGATGCTGACATATTTCCTTCCTTGGATATTCTGTGTTATAGCAACCAGACGCAACTGAAGCCTCTCAGCTGAAAAAAAAAAAAAATGCTGCACCCCACATTGAGCCTCATTGCCAATCTGTGTTCTGTTTTAACAAACAAGTTTTTGAATAGTATAAAAACAGTTTTTTGTCCTTCAAAAACCAACAGTATACCTTATAATGGCCTAACACTAAAGCACAAACAGTAAAAGTGGCAGAAGCACCACATGTTGCGCTGTTGAGCCACCCTTCATTACTCTAGGGGAAATTCCTGTACTCCTTTATTCCTTCTCTGCAGTCCCCCTCAGCTCTAAAGAGTGTTTTGGCATCTTTTAGCTTGTTGTTTTAGTTCTGCAGCCCATCCACTGCTGGATGTGTTATTGGGCAACCACTTCCCATAACTTTATACAGCGATAATTTATCAATGTTGTGTTTACAGCTTGTTCCGCTGCCCCCAAGAGACTGAAAGAAATAAATTAATGATGCTTAAGGGTCCCAGTTTGCATGTCAAAAGTAAGTTTGTATCCAGTTTGAGCTTTTTTCAGTACAGTGTAGCAACATCGAGAAAGATTTAAGGTTCAGATTAGTCTGTGAATGGAAGAAGTGGAATCCACATTTACACTAACTGAGCCAGCTAAATGTTTTGAAGCTACACTAATGAATATTTTTTATATTAATAACAGATCAAGGGATTGGGTGCATGTGAAAGATTCTGTTTGCAAAGTGACAAAGTCACAGAGAGTTATTACCAAACTTTACAGTTCCAATCAATTCTATTAAAACTTCTGGACAATTTTAGGTCGTTATTTTGGTTTTTAGGCCCAAAAACTCCTGTTTGCTAACTCAGTAACTTAATCATCATGATCTAGAGCTGCCCCAGCCTAAGAATTTTCCTAGTCGACCAATAGTCGTCATTTAGAGCCATTAGTGGACTAGTCGCCTGCATGTTTACAATATTAAATTAATTATTAAATGATATATTTTGGGCGGGGCAACACAATGGTTTGAGTTGAAGGTGTGAGAAAGAATAGTATCAGT
>JAPZEB010000023.1:27710465-27724466 GCA_029783705.1 Chaetodon striatus
TCATCTGGCCTGGGAACGCCTTGGGGTCCCCCAGGAGGAGCTGGAAAGTGTTGCTGGGGAGAGGGACGTCTGGGGTGTTTTGCTTGGCCTGCTGCCCCCGCGACACGACTCTAGATAAGCAGATGAAAATGGATGGACGGATTGCAGCTAAAGCAGGTATTGTAAGCCCAAACATGATCTTTACTTAACCATAACCAAGTGGTTTTGTGCCTGAACCTAACCACACATAACCTCAGCACAGTTAAAATGTAAAGAAACATAAAGTTTCAGTGTATCCCTGACATTATGACGTACAAATTATACATCCATGGTTTACAGAAATGTAGAATGCCAACAGAAGCATGTGACGTATTAGTCATTGGATCTTGGACTATGGTGAAGGCATGACCTACCCTGCTCTGCTTCTGATTGGGTTACCCTGATATCATCACCCTAACCCTAACCAGTCTCACTCCTCATGCCTAATCAATCCAACCAACAAAGGCAACGAGTACTAGCCAATCAGAGGCAGAGTGCTGTGATCATGCCTTTATCATAGTATGTCACCCTGCATAATAATTATCCATGTGCTTCTGTTTGGGAGATTGTGTAGCCTATTTTTGGAGTAACGGCTCTTCAGAGCTCTGCACATTTGTTTTTTGGGATAACTGCCTGTCAGACAAATGGCCCTTCGGCTGTAAGGGACATTTATCGGACGATTGGGGCTTGGAATTATGAGCTATCAGAACAATGAGCAGTCCCCAAGAGGTCGTGGTCATTTCACATATTTCTGTGAGACCACATTGAAATCTTCTCATCTAATTCTCGACAAGAAGACGAACCAGTGTAGTTCCCAAAATGTCAAACTATTGCTTGAAAGAAAGGAGGAGAAAGCAGCGCACTCATAACTCTGATGCAGTCTGTTTATCTTTGGTTCTATGGATCAACATTTTGACTCCTGCTGCCTTCTTTACAATAGATAGCAGTTATCTTTTTTCTGACATACAGTATATAGTACATAGGATATATCATGTAGCATTTTAATGGCTATTCTTTTGAAGACTTTGTCGCTTTATTTGAAAGTAACTGTTCACATATTTTCCTAAAAGCTGGACATATTGATGTTTTAGGCCTTTTTAAAACTCCAGTTATACACATACAGACATTTACTGTCTTTTATCCTGAAGGAGACAAGATGATCTGAAACAATGATCCACAGAAATTGAAATTAAAGGCCTGTATCAAAGTTATTGAGGTGCTGCTTTCCATAAATATATAAAGTAAAGCACCCGCTCACCCCTTTTATCTCAATAACAAACCTGTTGCTTCATCATCAAACCTCTACCTGAGTGTATTAGGGGGACTGGCTGAGTCTCCCTCATACATTTTTCCTTGCTGGAAAAAAAAACACATCAGTCTCATTTTTCGTGCCTCGCCTCCGCGCACATATTTGCATTTCCAGACATTATTCACATTTTATTAAATTTGGGGAGACCAAGCTCAAAAATGATTACATGCTTGATTAAACAAACAGAGGACGTAAATATCTTGTGGAAGAGTATGAAGATTGTGAGAAATGAGAAAAGGAATCGGAGTCTTTGAGCGACTGACAACGGCAGCTGAAGTCAACAAATGATCCTCCAAACCAAAAGAAATGCAGATGAGAGGAGTGCTGAGCGCGCGCCGAGAACAACCAGTATTTTTGTGGCCAACTATGTAATCTGATGTATCATATGGTGCCAGACTGGGCCATGGGAAAAGGCCCAGGGGAATGTAGAGATACGGAGTAGGGAAGCTGACCACACGTGACCCCGGAGCATCCTGTCCCTTTACAGCCAAAAATGCATTCCCAAGCTTCTCTTTTGACAAATCTCTATTGTACAAGTGACCACAGAGGAGACACTTTAACATTGTTGAGTTGAGATTTAGTGAGCTTAATTGCAATGCTCTCAGAATATTTTTCATGGTTCTCTGAAGGGTCAGATACAGTAGATTTAAACCATAACAAGAAAACCTCTATTTCTTCTTTAAAAGCAAACCAGTGATACACACCGCCTGTTCAGGTATTCCAGACTAGCAGAAATGTGGTCCACCTCACCCCCAGAGGCTGTAAAGCTAATTTGCAGTGTGAGGGAGCATTTTGCTACACATAAGGGTACCAATCACCACTGGATGGCAATTAGCTTAAGGCCAGCCTAAGGGGGAAAAAAAAATTGAACTTGCTCTTTCTGGCTGCATGAGTCTCTAATGCACATTAATTTATTAGAAAAATGAGCAAGCTCCCGGTGTTGCTTTGCCCTCTTTCACTTAAATGCAAAAACTAATTTTATAGATGTGTGGAGAGGAAAAATGGTAAAGTTAAAAACAAAATGTGTTGTGTTACAGGAAGGCCGTTTAGTCAAAGTTTATTTAGGGGAAAGTCTGGTGTGCAGCATGAACTGTAAGTCCTAATGCTTTAAATGGTTTAGCTCCCTCAGGGGTTGAACTAACACTTTTACTCACTGGTCTTTTTATCTGTGAAAGTCCACATACTCAAAATATTGTAAAGGTAATAATAAAAAGGTATACCATGCAGGAATTGTAAGTTGCTGTTTGTAAACACCACATTGAAATTTGGCCCCTCCTTCCTACACTGCTGCAGGCTACTTTTATAGAAGTGTTACATTTGTTGTAACGACGATTAAATAACTGCTAGCTTGGTTAGCAAGCTAACTGCGTTGTCACTACAGATAAATACACCGTTAGCAAGCTAACTAGTTATCATGCTAAATAAGCTAGCTAGGCATCTTCTGTTCAGAACTGAAGAAGCCTCTTTGATGAGAGGTGAAACGTCTTCAAGAAACTTAAGCAAGTCCAGTTGCCTACGATATGGCTCTTACCTGCTGGCACCTGCTGGGGACTGCCCATTGTTCCAACAGCCAAAAACTTCGAAGCCCTGTTGGCCCAAAAAATGCCTTTATTAGACTGAAGGCCCATTTTGCTCACAGCCTGTTATTCCAAAAACAAACACTCATTCCTCCCGTTTCTCAGAAAATACACACTCCCTGCTGTAAGAGAACCCAATCACCAGAAAAAATGTTAGCATTATACGTTTCTGTGAACCATGATATGTTACATTTTTCAGCAACACTGTGGTGAATGTGTGGTGAGGTTTAGGCACAAATATAATTTGGTTATGTTTAGGAAAAGATCATATTTTGGCTGAAAACACCAACATTTTGCGGCACAAAAGCTGCTGGAAAAAGGAGGTATGGGTCGGTGTAAAACACCTGGGATCAGTGGCACACACCCTCTAGGAAACTGACAGTAACTGCAAGAGGTGTGTATTTTGGAGAAATGGGTGTTTGTGTTTGGGATAACGAGTTGTCAGAAAAATTGGCTTTCGGTCCAATGGGAAATGTTTCTGGACTGAATTGCCTCAAGAATTATGGGCCAGTGGACCAATGGCATGGCACCAACCTGCCTGTCCAACAGAAAACAGGTGAACTCCATGTCGCTTCATCCTCTCCAACACGTTCTTACTCTGAAGTCGTCAAAATACGGCACTTGGGCAGTGACTTAAAAGCTGTCCTTTCACGTCAACATGATATGCCGCCAGTCACCATTATAGTTTAATGGCGCTCTACAGCGTCAATGGGAAACGCGGTAAGACTCAAACCAAAGTTAAGGCAACGAAACTCTGAGTAGGAAGGGCAGGATTGGTGGTGGATGGGTCCAACAAACACCAGCTTTCACCATGGAGAGCAGTGTTTGCGTCACATAAGATTATAAAGCCAAATCCTGTTCTTTTATCCTAAACCTAACCATGGCATTAGTTGTTGAAGGCTAAATAAGTCAATTCGCTGCGTTTTACCGACATAGTGCAGTTATTTTGAAAGAGACAGCATGTAAACGGTAAATTCGGACACGCCATCCCAGTACGTCAACATCCAATGCACCCAGGGTACCTTTCACGTTGTATCTGGACATGGGGAGTCCATGACTGAACATCGATATGGTACAAGGTTGGATTGAAAATGTGTTTTCCTCTCCGTCAGTGCTTGCCAAGGTGGCAGCCATTTTATCGGCAATGTACCCACAATTTTCATATCCCCCTTTTCGATGTGTGCTGCTTACGTTCTGGCACCTGATCACTACCTTTTTTAAAAGTCCCAACCTAACCTGCACACTGTTTTTGGCTGCTGGCCACATGCCATTAAGCGTCCCAACATCAGCAAAATAAGAAGAAAATAAGAAAATACAGGCAGAGGGCAGAATCTCTGCAGATGAATACACCGCCACAATCTTATAGTGGGTCATGAGCGACAATTGGGAGCAATTACTTATATTATATCTTTAAGAACATGTGCTCTTTCCACATCAGCCAGTGAATCCAGGTGAAAGCTGTGATCCTCAATCAAGTTGACTAATTAGCCTGAGTTCAGTCTCAAATGGGAGATGTAAGTGAAGAGGAGGAGACACTTTAATCAGGTTTAAGTTATGACTCAGTTGAGACATGATGGATGGGAAAGCGAGTTTAAGGAGGGTGGGTCTAAAGCTTTTCACACACAGACTTCTACTCCACTTTAGCAGACAGTGAGAGAGAAGTCAGCCGTTTAAAAATATCTGATCCCTGGAAAGTGTGGTCCAAACTCTAAAATAGGAATATCTTTCCTCGGTTAGATTTCATTCTCATCTAAAAACAGTTTTACAGCCCCAACAAACTTTCTCTAAACAAAATATATGTTTTCCACTTTGCAACCAGACATTATCGAACCAGATAGCAAGCCGGTTTGTCAAGAGGTGGAGGGTTCAGAGAAGTGATAGGACAGCAGTAAGGTTTGATACAAGCAATCATAGTAAGAGAAATATGAAAAGTAAAGAAGAGAAAAAAACACTGAGATGTCTTCCTATCTCTGCACAAGTGAAGACGTGCCTTTGGTTATTTGTCATATTGGGTATCTTGGTGGAAGTCTTAACACTAACTGGCTCAGCAGCTGTTGTAGCAGAGAAATCCTGGTGTCATCCAACATGCAGCTACTTGTGAGCACAAATATTTTCCTGGCAACTGAAAGTGGAATAAACTGGGTTCACTGCATTGCCAAATTGCTGATTTCATTTCCAGACATAATTGAACATAGTTGTCAAAGGTAGACAAGACTGTTATGTTATCTTAAAGAGTTGTCGTGTTTCTGCTTTCTTGATACTTAAAGCAAATAGCAAGGATTGTAATTATCCTGATAGACATCTAAATTAATAATCAGCTTGATGACAATGATTGAAATTGCACACAATCAAGAGTAGGCTTGAATAATAGATCATTGATTAGGTTTAATCATGGAGATCCTTATTAGAGGCAATCTAAACACAAACAGACCCACTTCATGCTCCCACTTCTGCTTACAGTGTGTGCTCGTTACTGTCGCTGTAGCCTCCTCTCCTCCTCTAATGGGAAACTTTCAGTGTCTCTCATGACTGACTGATTTTTTTTTAACTGCTGAGAAGCCAGCTTGTCCTTGCCAACAATGTCTTCACAATGTTTTACCAGGAAAACTTGCCTCCAGATAGCACTGCAGGAGACGCTGTGTTCAACATGACACCTATAGTGCTGCGCTGAAAGGTAAAATCCAGTGCACATTCTAATAAAACACGTTTCTGGAAATTTGAAATAGAGCAGCATTGCTGCCAGGGAATGTTCAGACATTACCTGACATCTGTCTTGGTACATGCAAGCCAGCATTCCTGAGCCCCGTTGTTGGACTGTGTGAATACAGTTTGGGAGCTGATGCAGGGAATTAGCTCTGCAGTACTTTCAAGTGGAAATGAAATGTGAAACAGCTGCATAGAAGTGTCAGTGAAGTTAGGATTCTGGTCCAGCAGAAGAGTTTTTTGTTGCACAGAACACCTAAAGGTCCAGTGTATAGGATTATATTGGCAGAAATGGAATATAATACAAGTAGGTTTTCTTGAACTTAGAGTGAGCCGCTTATATCTACATACAGAGTGGGGAGCATCCATGGAGTCCATGTTGCACTGTCATGTTTCTAGAATAGCCGAGAACAGACAAACCAAATGTTGCGTTTAGATGGGGTCATTTGCAATTTCGTGTCATCCACCGTAGTTCACTTGCCTACTTTACACACAGGATAAGTTTCAGGTAGTTGCAATCTGCAACCTCACTGCTAGATGCCACTAAATCCTACAGTAGGTATTAAAGTTAGTTTTTCTGATACCCAAAATTTAAAAAAACTTCAACTGTTCAACAAGGTGATACCATTGTATCACAGTAATCATTGTACTATTTCCATTTGCAGTATTATATTTGGTGGTATGGCTCTGTTCTGGCACCTCTCTGCCTTTCCCAGGCCTACACAGAAAGCCTAAGGCAGGCAGAGCACCTCTCTGCCCTTCCATGTGCAAACAAGAAAAGCCTGAGTCAGAGAGAGCACACCTGTCTGCCCTTCCATGCGCCTACATGGAAAGCCTAAGGCAGACAGAGCAGCATCAATGACAAACAGAAATGACATTGATAAGTCAGACACAGCATGAAAAGGAGAAGCTGGGGTGGAGGTGGGTTGCAAAGCGGCTTGCAGAGGAAGCAGCAACAGTAGGCAGGTCAGAGCAGTTTAAATAGGGCGCCCTGAATGAGATTTGCCGATTGGTTGCATAGGAAGGAATCATGTGATCTATCAGCTGCCTCCCTTTTATCAATCAGCGGCTCCATCAGTTGACTGGGCTGTTTGAGATCAGCTGATGTAGTAGGCTAATGTTATGCTGAATATTTTAATGTACTCAATAAGTGAAAGCTAGCTTACTCACCACATGTAGACTTACACTGTAGGAAAGTCACCATTTATAAGATTAAATGACAAGTGGTAGTAATTAAATGTGCAAAGTATTGGCCGGATAGTTTGCAATCAAACTTAATCTACTTTTGCACGTGAAGAAGTTCATATGAATCCATCATATGTTTTAAAAGAAAGAGTTTAGCCACTGCATAAGCTTGAAGACACATTATGTCTTTTTTTTCTGATTACACTGGCAGCTGCACTGTACATATCCCGAGACCAGTGAGGACTAATCAGCTTTCTGAGCATATGACAGTGACTCAATCTGGTGTTTGGTATTGATAAAATCTGTCTAAGACTATTTGATTTCTTAATTAAAGAAGTGTAATCTAATTATGGGATGACAAGCTTCCATTTGTATTTTATCTAAATGTGCAGGGACATGAAACAGTTAGCCAAATAGTATTAAAGGATAAGCTCCCCCAATGGACCCCTTAAAATTCCTGCATGCAGTTCAGTGAGCTGGGAAGACATTGGGAGATGCTTTAACAAAATCAGCATTGTCATTTTTCCAGTGCTGATACATTGAATAATATGAAACAGAGCTGTTGATTGTCCTCACCACAACCCTAATGGGCCAGCTAACCAGACACTGGCTATTTGGTTGTGCAATAAAATAAATGAAATGCTTGCTTATCAGTAAAAATGAAATCTGGTAATTAGTGGGTTTTTTTGTGGTAGTAAATAATGTATTAATCTCAATATTGTGTATTTCCATTGCTCCAAATGTAACTGCTGCATAAAAACATTAGATTTTTTTTGTTTTGTTTTGTTTTTTATAATTGCTTATTATTATATGCAAATGTCATAACTAAAGAGGTTTTTAAATCAGTTTTGAACTTCCGCACTTCATTTAGTCCCATTCAATTTCAAATGGCATAGAAAACAACTCTCAAGATCTAATTCAGTAAAGGTAAAGCATTGCTGTGAATGACAATCTGGCATTTGCATTTTGAAAAGTTGCATCAGAAAATTAATGTCAGGCTATAAACATTTTTTGAAAGCAGTTCCAGCCCTGAATCACATGAACGTGCATATTTAGAAACAGAAAGGGTTTCCAATTCTGCTCTTCCATTTCTTGCTCCAGTGAATTTGCTTGAAAATAATTCTTACAATCTGTTCATGTTGTTCAGAAGCAAAGAAAGAACAAAACATTAACTCTCCACCAGAAGCTGTAGGAGCACACAAAACCGACAATGCACAGCAGACATTGAGTTGAGGTGTTGCAGTAGATGTTGGTTAAGAGGTCAATCTTTGCAGAGGAAACGTTTGAATGTTGTTTTGGGAGGACAGAAAAGAAATCTTTGAAATTATATACTTGGATTAGACTCTCTTTTGTTTCTCCTGTGAAGACATGGTTACTTTTATATCGGCAGTACATTGAGTGCTAGATATTCTACGGCTTTCTCTAAAAAAGATAAAAGTGAATAAATCAAATGAAAAAGAGCAGCCAGACTCTCTACTAGACACATAACAAAGAGATCCTCAGCTGATGTAAGGCTGCTGTCATGGATGGCATATTTTTTAACGTCTCTCTGGGGAGAGTTGGACTGTATTCTGGGTGTGACATCGCATCTCAGAGTCTATCTTTAAAATGACTTGAGGTGTGACCACACTGTCTGGTAGGCACCTGAGTGGCATAGCAGCCACAAATAATGGGACTGTCTCAAATAGGAGTGTACACAACATGTACACAACATGTAGAGGGAGAAAACTTTAAAGTGAACAACAAGACAGTCAGTACAAGGTCTTTATTTGCCCTTCATCCCCAATACTCTTAGATGAATAGAATATCTTCCACAAGTGGCATGCCTCTGTAAGTTACTGGTGTATGATGCAAAGTCAGAGTCCAATCCAATCGCCAGAATAAATCCTGGCATTATATCTTTCTGCAAACCACAATTATGGTGCATTTGTATGTTATTGTGTAGCTGATACATTAATACTTAATGCTTCTTTATGTTTCAGTGCTGTGTAATAATCTCAGTACGTTTGAGACCAAATTATGTTGCTGCTACCGAGTAACAGTTCAATTGAAATCCATCATGCCATATTTCAGTACCCAGAGCATATCTGGGTGAGAACGTTGGATTCCGACATGAGGTGGACGTTTTGTGAAGCTTCTCAAAGTCTGGAAGCCAGCCACGGAGCTCCAAGGCCCTCAGTAGAGCCCTGTAGAGCTGCCCAGTCCAACCTTAGACATTAGGTGGAAACGCCCCAATGCTAGTGAGCCGGCCGCTCAGTCAGGCCCTGTGCTGGCGACTTCTTTGGCCGCTCCATTGGTCTCTCCATTGGCCGCTCCATTGGCTGCTCTGCTGGTCCCTCAGTCGGCTTCCCAGCAAGCCAAAATGCCATTTGCAGAGATAGTTTTGGCATCTGGTGTCTTTCCTATCTATATTATTTCAGTAAAAGCCTAGTTACACTGCTAGACATACACACACACACACAAGCAGACAGACGGACAGAAGATGAGCTCTATGTGCAAATAAAAAAAGAGCAAAATAATTGTGTTTTGTCTACCATGTCACCTCTGCTGTTTGTTCAAGAATTACACATTTGTCAATGCAGAGCAAGAAGAGAGCCAAAAAAATGGACCATTGAGTTCCATTCCTGAAATCCAGGTACCAGACCCAGAATCATTTTTGGTTTAAATGTAAAAGGTATCCAATCCTAACACTGTGGTTAACATGTGGTTACATTTAAGCACAAAAACCATTTGGTTATGGTTAGGAAAAGATCATGTTTTGGTATTAAAATACCTGCTTTCAGTGGCACAATCCTGGCTGAAAATGCAACAATGTCTCAGTAAGAAGCATCTGCTTTTGTTGGTTTAAAAAGCTCCTGGCAACACAGTGACAAGTCGCTAAAAAGCACCCACATTTGGTGGCTAAAAAGCAAGTGGAAATGTAGCGATGACATACAAACCAAACAGCCAGCTTGGTTTGTTGGTCTTGGATATTGGTTTGCAGCTTAGCAGGCATCTTGCTTTGGTGCCACGCCATTCATATGTCACTCTAGAGCTGCTGATATAAAACATACAAATGTTAATGTGTCCATAGTTTGCAGAAACGCACAGTGACAACATTGTCTTCTATTGGCTGGGCTGCAGAGTCATGTGTGTGATGAACCAGAGAACTTAAAAGGAATAATTAGTCTATCTACTGTCGGATCCACTCCTTTTATTCCTTTAAAGAAAATATCACACTCCCCGATGTTGCTTCCTGACAGTTTAATAACAGAGAGGAAAGTTCACTTCGGTTCAGATCTCCTAAGAGAAAACCCAAATGTGTCCAGGAGGAGCAGAGTCAACAAGGACAGATGGTATGGGTGGAATTAACAGTCGTGGAGATACTGAAAGCATGGTTGCCAACTGTTTTATGTTGGAAGGCAATAATCACGGATGCACTTTATGTGCTAACATAATTTACTTCAGAAAAAAAAAAGAAACCCTTTCAGCCATGTATTAACCACTGACCTTATTCTTAATAAAAGCCCTGTGAGGGAAAAAAACAACAACTTTAGAAATCAGGAACGCTGACTCACTTCCTGCTTTTATGACTACAAACCGTAAATCTCTATTATGATTCTGAGATGGTCGGACCCTATACACACAATTATTGGTGAAAAGCACACTCGAAATCCTTGGATATGTTTCTTTGGGACTGCCTAATGGACAGCACTGGTGCCGCTGTAATAGTCCAATCAATAGCAGCAAACTCTACATGATGTGTAACGCATAATGAGATTTTTGAGCCAAGACTGAATGGAGCCTCATTCAGTAGGTTTGTTGAGCGCGAGCTGGGCGTCTGATCACTTTCAACGGTCCTGCACTCATCATTTTTCACAAGCTGAAAATTGGACACGGAATCTAAACTCATGCTTTCTTGGAGACATGCTTTCCTCACAGCTGAAATGAAAACATTGTGATGTCAGAGATGAGTAATACATGTCAGTTACTCTGTCTGTGTGTATCTCTATCTCACTTTCTCCTTCTGTGCCTCACACTGCCTCTTCTCTGAGCAGGTTAAACTCGCTGCCACTGCCTCTGGGGCAGAAGCCTTTTTAATCCATTTAGATTGAGACAATTGAGCTGAGACCTGGGTGTCAATGTGCCTGTGTCTATGTCTTTATAAGCGCATGTGTGTGTGTTGTTGCTTATCTGTTGCATCAACCACAGAGAGCGGCAATTGAAGGCGGGTCATGTTGAGGTAAATGAGGTCAGCCTTGGGTAACTGCTGCTGTGTGAGTTGCTCTCTTGTGTTTTCCCCATCTTCAGATAAGAAAATACCATGAACTGGGCACAGGGAACAACACCAAGGCATGTGTGTGAATGTACGTGTGTTTGACAGTGAGGGAGGAAGTGATATTGGGTCTCATGCAAGAACATTTTTTGAGTATTACCCTAAATCTTTCTCACTTTTTTCTTTTAGTTTTGCTTGCACAAGTGTTCCAAGTCAGATTTAGCAAACACATTTGTGGTTAATTTATTGTTTCAGTCTGATGAACACCACCTGTTCATGGGTACGTGTAAGTTTGTGAAATTTCATTATTAGCATAACCAAAGCCCCTAAAACTGCCTTACAGCGCAGTGGTGTTTAATTTTTGTGGACAAGCTTCATTGACAAAAGTGTCACCAAATAGTAAGAATTTCACACTGCAGAGCTTCACGTCCTGCTGGAAATCAACAAATTCCGTCGTCGACAGTGTTTGCAGACCTAAAACAGTTATAGATTATTACTTATACAGTTGTCAGTGTCCTGTAATGAGAGCAGCGCTGAAAGAAATTAAGAGGGAATCATTTCACATGAAGTTCATTTCTGTAAAATGTCATTTTTAAGAGGCTAGCAGCTAATGGTGCTAACTCCATAAACTGCACTAAACAATAGCAACAGTGCTGACAGTGTGACAAAATGCTATGTTCTACACATGAGAATGAATGTAGCTTAACTTAGCTGTACTGCTAACACCTAAATCAAGTCTTGCTGCTGGCCCCTGTCAAAAAAGGGCATTTGGCCTTCGTCAAAAAATACCTGCAACTTTGCCAAACAACTTTTCTTGGGAAAACCGTACTTTTAGGAGTTCTAAATCTTCCAAAACTCCCTTATAGCACAATTAAAATACATAATTTTAATATACTATATACATACTTGCCACATGTAGACTTACACCATAGGAAAGTAATAATTTATAACATTAAAAGACACATGGTAGTGATTAAATGTGCAAAGACTCAACAACATTATCCCAATATTAGTAGTAACCGCTGTATGTGCACAGCACAAAGCGGCGATGAGCTGGCCTTTGGGATACGCAAATCCATTGTCATGCAGGCATGGCCAGACTGGCTTTTCACAACAACCCACAGAGAAGCTTGAATTAGAACACACACAAAGGTAGCGTGACTTCAGTCCCTGCTCAGGACGTCATTATTTTACATAGCAAATACTGGTTTGCTGTGATATGTAAAAGTACTCTGAATGATGCATACACACATTTGAAGGAACATTTAAAGAGAAGTGGTCCATGATGAATTTTAGAGGCAGTCAAAGGTGATGCAACACTCACAGAGATATCAGAATATCATAGCCTACGGTAAGTGATAGTTACACTATCAGATGTAACAGACTTCACAGCGACCGACATAAAGACCCTAAGGCTGCTGTCGGGGTGAGAGAAATTTCCAATAGGTACTGACCTGTGTAAGTTGTGTAAGCCAATAAAAATTATAAACTCCAAAAATCCTCTCAGCATATTGCTGTGATGGAAAAAGTAGTCTCATGTTTGACCAGAGAAAAAGTGGCAATACTAGTGTAGAAATGCTGAAAGCAGAATGGCCCATTTCAGACTAATGTATATAATATTAATGGATTCTAATTACTGATGCATTGATGTGCATATTATTGTTGAAATTTGTGTCATGGAAAATTGCTCTGTAAACCACTCAGTCACATAATCAGTAAACACACAAAACACCAAAAGAGAAACACAGACCCTCTCACGTAGAAATTGTTGAAATGTCTCCAACATCATATTTTATATCAGATTTTAGAGCACATTTGACAAAGAAAGTCAAGATGATCGTCCGTCTTTCAAAATCCATAGTCATACTGTTGTCACAAATATCTGGATATCTGTTTCAACGTTTAATTTAGGGCCTCGAACCTAAACCTGAGGCCCCTACTTGCTTAAGGAGAGTTACAAAACCATGGTTCTGTCATAAAATAAAAATATTTCAGTTAAGTCAACATGTTTTCAATCCGACATCATCACCTATCGACGTATCGTCGTATCAGCACACAGATACAGATATAAGTTGGTGGTTGTTGGACCCATTCACCACATCACCCGCCCGCCCTATTCAGATTTTGCCACCTTAACTTTCGTTCTTGTCCTGCTATGTTTCCCCCTGACGCTGCCAGGTGTTAAACTATAACGGCAACAGGCCGCGTATCATGCGGACATGAAAGGATGGCTTTTTTCGTCAGTGCCCAAGCACCGGATTTATAGTGAGACCGGGCTGGTAAAGTACAAGTACCTTAAAATTGTATGTAAGTTCAGTACTTGAGTAAATGTACTTAGCTACTTTCCTCCACTGGTGATAATGATATGAGGAACAAATTTCACATTTAACTTAACTTTGTCCTTGTAAATTTAAGTAATTTCTGTATGACATTTAAACTCCAAATTTATTCCTATCAAAGCATTATGATTTAACTACATGTCAGTATTTCATCTAATTTCTATTTTTATTTATTGATTTTCCTGTAGTATAATAACTGTACAGACCTGATTCACCATTTTTTATCTAGAGAGAAAATACACGGGAGGAAAATGTGTTTTTATGAGGCTTTAAGTTGTCCTAAGGCTCTTATTTTCACATTTTTTAATGAAAAAAAAATAAAAAAAAAAAAAAATCACAGCGACTCAAAGAAAAACCAATCACATTTGCTTTTTACGTGTATTGATTTGTCAAAGTAGTAATTAATGTTTTTTTTTTTCTCTGTGAAAGTTTACACGCTGCAGTAAGAGGCTGTGTGTATGTGTGTCTGTGTGTATGTGTATATGTGTGTATGTGTGTGTGTATGAGAGAAAACATTAAAAATTTCACTGTAAAACTGTTCTGTTCAAGTCTGAAGAGTAGGTGATCTTAGGACAAGGCTCCTTCATACTGCATTTGTGTGTGTGTGTGTGTGTG
>JAPZEB010000023.1:27758770-27777340 GCA_029783705.1 Chaetodon striatus
CATTCATCTTTGATCAGCGCTGCCTAGTTTGACAGGTTGCCCTCAGCTCACGAACAGTGATTGACATGATTGACAGCTGCGTTAGACATAAGACTCTCCAACTGATTGTTGCTGCTGCATCGCAGTGTGACAAATGCCAATAGAATCAGTAGAAAGAAGAGGAGGGACTTTTTTTTTTTTTTACAGACTATCTGTCTAATGTACTTATCTCAGTGTAAAGTGACAGTTTCAACAAGTATGAAATAAGTTGTTTTTTTAATGAAAGTTACCAACTGTAGCTTTAATGTCAACTCAAAGACAGAGCAAGACTTAAAAAATACTTTCTCCAAACCTGCATGTCTTGACAAAAAGAGAAACTAACATACAGACACAGATTCGGTATTTATTTTAACTAGTGAGTCATTTTGCTACTTATTCACCTCCACAGAGGAAGCAAATATGCAACGATGAGCATAATAATATGGGTTATAAAAACATACAATGTTAGTTTACATACAGATATAGCTTTCCATGTTAAATTTTTAAGTAGAGTGTTGAATATGTATTTAAATTCAATGCCAAAGCAAACCATCTCTGTTATTACATACTCACTTACCCATGCAGTCAGTTGTTCTGCATTGTTTTGGTGAAGCATACTATAAAACAGTGAGAATGCTCGATACATAAAAATGGCACCAATATTATTATTATTTCAGCAGGTTAATAACTTATTGATTAATTTGCTACTATAATCTCAAAACATTATATATATATGGTGTGTTTGCTGCAGAATATCTCACATATTACAAAGCCGTTTGAAAGATTATAAAAAGTGTGATTTTAGATGTTGTTTTGATAGCCATTGAGCTTTGAGACATATATGACACATATCATAAGTGCAGTATAAAAACAATGTAAATTGATTTGATTGTTCTGTAGTCCTCTCTAGTGGTCTCACTGGAACGAGAACCGTGACTTTTCACATCTATTATTAATTGTTTGACGGCATTAAGAAGAAGCTGAAGTGGCATCTCAAGTGCTATCACAGAGATTCACATAGATTTTCCCCAGAAAGCACAATATCTCTGCATTCTCAATGAAGTGAAATCTCAGGGTATGTGTAATAAAAGGAAATACTACCTTTCTCAGTTTTCTTCATTCTGTTCCTCAGAGTGTCATGAGATCCTTTGAGCAAATAGACTCAAGGCCTTATAAAAATTAAATAACCTTATCTGTCGTACATGTGTAAGAATCGGGAAAACACAGATCTCTGATGTGATCGGTGAAACTTTTTAGAACTAGTTCTTTTTTAAAATACAGCTCATTCAACACTGTGAGCACACCTGAGGAATTGTCTTGGGTTGTAGATTCACTGTCTCAATCGTAAATGTTAATACTACAATAAAATGAAGCTTAAACTCAAGTGTTTTATGAGTCAACGAATTAGACCCCCATAAATGGTAAGTAAGAGGTTCCAGAGAGGTCATGAGCACAGATTCGGGTGTTTGGGTAGGTATTTGTGCATTCAAGAGAAAGTTTCTTGTTCATAAATACCGACAGAACTGTGCAAAGTTGTTGTAACTTGTAGTCTTCATTAACTTCAGGAAGGACTTCTCTTTAAACATTAGCCCTGCATTTATGTGCTGCACATTTCTTATATAACAACTCTGCCACTCAAAGAAACCACAATATTCCATATGCCACAAACTACATGTACAAAACAGCGAGACTTTATAGTACCCCCATTAATAAACAGTTAATCGATAATAGGGCTGCCCTCGACTGAGAATTTTCCGAGTTGATCAATAGTTGCCATTTAGGGCCATTAGTTGACAAGTCGCACTTGTTTATTCACAGTAAATGATTACTCCCTTACGTTTAATTGACTGTCAATTAATCATTTATTAACGATTGTTATTATAAATTGTTACCAATATATTCATTAATATCTCAAAATATGTAATTATCATTAAATGAATTGTTTTTGTCTTCCCCTAGGCACGGATGAACATGGGGGCTGGCGAGGTGACACTTACCTCATCTCAAGGAGTTCAGCTGAACAATCTTCTGGACCACAAAGTCTCACTCAGACTGCAAGACGGCAAACTGACCATGACGATTGATGAGCTCTTTCCAACGTACGTTCCTGTGGATGTCAACGGCGAACAGCTCAATATTGACCTGGGCATTTGGCTTGGAGGAACAGGAGAACTGGAAGCTTCCTACCTCAGCACTGCCATTCCCCCTTTCCGCGGCTGCATGACTCAGGTCAAATTTGAGTCCCACCAGTTCGATATTCTCAGCTCTGTGTTTAAACAATGCCACGACACAAAGGAGTCCTGCAGCAGTTAATTTGAGGCCGGTGACGGGGAGGCGACTAGTTTCAGCACTCCTGATTCCTTTGTGTCCTTCCCCACCTGGAGTGGGCCTAGTGGTGCTCCAAGGGTCTTAGAAGTCCTGATGAAAACCACCATTGAGGATGCATTACTTGCTTTCCACCCTGGCCGAGAGTCAGACTTCATTGCTATTGGTGTTGTAAAAGGCTTCCTCAAAGGTGTGGTGGACCTTGGCAGTGGCATGGAGGTGCTGGAGAATACCCAGGTGCAGCTGGATGATGATCAATGGCACAGAGTTAAGGTTCAAGTCAGTCAGGATTCTTTTGTCATCATGGTCGATAGCCAGTCTTCTTCTCTCCCTCTTGACCCGACAGAAAAATTGGACTTGGTTGGAAACTTGTATTTAGGAGGCATCCAGGGGAAAATGAAGGATGTCTTTCGTGACAGTGGGTCCTTGAATCGCGCAGAGGAGGAAATGACAGCCGAATCCTTCATTGGTTGCTTGGGAGAAATCAAAGTAAATCAGAAGGACAGGAGCCTGCAGGATGCTTTGGTGACCAAAGATGTCCATGTTAAATGTGAAGGCGAGGACTACGACTACTCAACTTACTATGACACAGACCCAACAACTTCTCCACCCGTTCAGTTCCCATATGTTGACTTAGATGTCAGTGAACAGCATTGTTACCCAACAGACGACACGTCAGAGATTTTCAAAAATGTAACAAAACTCCTTGATGTTGTTCAGTTGTTTGTGCCAGAAGTTGGAGAAGCTTTTCTTGGTATCAACAACCTGAACCCTACATTTGACCTCAATGCTGCAGGAATACGTCAGTCTCAGATCATCTTTACTCTCCAGAATGATCCCTGGTATGGCTTGGTTGATATAAACACCAGCACAAGGCGCACACGAAAGTTCACTCTTCTTGATGTTGTCAATAAGAAAATCAAGTATATGCATGATGGAAATGAAAGGCATGCAGATCAAATCCAGCTGCAGGTGGTTGTGCAAAGTGAGAACGATCTTCCAGAATGTTTAACGACCCCTCAGGAATATATCGTCCCTGTAGAAATTCTTCCCATCAATGACATACCAGAACTTGGTGGAGGTGAACTCACCATCACAGAAAACGGCAGAACTCGTCTGAGTCCCAGCCTTATCAAAATCACAGATTCTGACACTCGCTGTAATGAATTTGTAGTAACTGTAACCTCGGCTCCTTCCATGGAAGTTGGTTACTTTGAAAACGGTCAGCAGCCCGGAAGAAGCATCTCAGAGTTCACTTGCAACGAATTGAAAGATGGAAATATCTATTTCGTACACAGAGGGGGAAGTGCTTCTGGAATTACTTTGGAGGTGACTGATGGACAATCAGTCAGCCAGTCAACTACTTTTAAGTTAGCTGTGACGCAGCCACATATGACTATGGTCACCAACACCGGACTTCTCTTGTCTCAAGGAAGCAACGCATCCATAAGTGTTCAGAGCCTGGCTGTCATTGCTCATCCTCGTAACGGAGATGTTGTGTATAACGTCACGCAACCTTTGATGTATGGAGAACTACAGATAATGACACCTGGTGGAATGTACAAGCAGGCTACAACTTTCCATCAATCTGATCTAGATCAAGCCCGCCTTAGATACGTCAGCACAGACTCCGGCGATCAGGAAGATGTTGTGAGCGAGCGGATTCAGTTCGACCTCCACCTGGGGCAGTTCTCTCTCCACAACCAAAACTTCTTGGTCAAAATCATCCCTGCACAAGTGAAAGTTTCTAACCTCGTTCCACTGGAGATGGAGGCCGGTGAAGAGCAAACAATCAGTGTAACAGAGCTTCAAGCCGAAGTAAAAGGGAAAAACCCAGATCCACAAACTGTAAGATACATTCTTGTCAAGCCTCCGACACTTGGTAGTCTCAAGTTGTCAGACAGAGAGTTGGCTGAGGGGGACACCTTCACACAGAAGGACATTTTGGACAGCACTATTAGCTACAAAGTGCGTGTGCAAAGAGCTGTGGATAGTATCGACCAGTTCCAGTTTAGAGTCTTTGCTGATGATCAGTATTCCCCTCTGTACACCTTCCCAATTACCATCCTTGCAAATGCAGATGCCCCTGTTCTGACTAATGAGAGGCTGGTGGTCTTGCAGGGTGGTGAGCATGCTCTGAACAAATACTATCTTTGGATGCACTCCCCAAGCTCTACAGATTTTGTGTACAGGGTCACACAGGAGCCAAAGTATGGGCGACTGATAAGGGACTCCCCACCTGGGCAGCCTAGATTTGAAGGGGCGATAAGAATATTCAGCAATGAAGACCTCAAGTCTGAAAGGCTTATTTACAAGCACGATGGCTCCAAGACGAGCAGTGATGAGTTCCGTTTTTCAGCATTTGATCAAGGAGGAGGAAGTCCAGGCACTGAGGAAGCAGCAAGTGGAGTTTTCCAAATAACTATCCAATCCAAGAACGAGCACGCTCCTGTAAGGGTTGTGGATAAAGTCTTCAATGTAGTCCGCCATGGTCAGCGTCTACTTACAACTGATGTCATTCAGTTTAAGGATGACGACTCTGGTTTCAATGACACCCAAATTGTCTACGCTCGTGAGGGAATCCTCTCAGGCAACATCGTCTCCACAGCTAATCCCTCACAGGCCCTTTTCCGTTTCACACAAGCCGACCTGCGAGATAAGAAAATCCTCTTCATTCATCATGGAGCGGACCGGGAACGCTTCTCACTACAGGTGTCGGATGGCTTCCACAAGACCACCGCGCTGCTTGACATCCAGGCAAGTGAGCCCTACCTGCGAGTCGTGAACAACACAATCATTGTCATCGACCATGGAAGCACCAAGACCCTCAACACCAGCCTGCTGAGCGCTGACACCAACATGGACATCAGAGACGACAGTGAGATCAAGTTCCAGGTCACGTCGCCACCCAATGACGGCAGGATTATTGTGAGTGGGATTGAGGCTTCGGAGTTCACCCAGGAGGACCTGAAAAAAGGCGTTGTGTCATATGAGCATAATTATGAGAGTCTGAGGTCCAAGGACTCCTTCAGCTTCACCGTCCAAGCAAGAGGACATTCAGAGGAGGGAACATTCAGGATTAAAATATTCAAGCAAGGTTATCTCTCTGAGCCGGAGGTGATCGCCAATGAGGTCATCATTTCCTATGAGGGAGAGCACACCATAATCAACCACAACAATCTCAAGGTAATTTTTACTGGGTTATTACAATATGTTGAGCAAAACTGATTTCTTTTAATATCTGGATGATTTATGTATGTGACATACAGAGCACTGGTTCCCAACATGGGGGTTCTGACCCCAGCTAGGAGTCACCAAAGTTTCACAGGAGGTCACGAGACCTTTTTGATTGTAGGCAGCCCCGTCTTATAGAAATTATGTTTATATACAACTAATTTGAAACAGTGGAAAGCGTAATGCTGAGTGAAATACATTTTCTTCTACATTATGAGGAAATGTTCTGATTACCATACCTGGCAAGTTGTGAAAATGTTGCTTCTGAATTAAATGTTCTCAGCCAAAATAGGCAACCTTGCAAAACACTTTCTACTTGTAGTGACTACGCATTATTTTTTACAAGTACCTTTTTTTAAATTTAACGATTAACGGTAGAAAAGATTTCCGCACACTTACATCTTCGCATTCTTGAGCTTTCGGTCTGTTAGAGTTGCATGTATGTTCTGATGAAGGTGGAGCATACTTGTTGATAATGCTTAATGATGTTTCCAGCACCTTGCTAAGACCAAGCTGGGTGGAGCGATGTTTGTTCTGCATCAGTTAATAATCAACCAAAGTCACTATCTTTCCCTTATCTCAACCAAAGTGCTCCTGTTCCGTAACATGATCAGAGACAGATATCAGGATGCAAACTCATGGCTCTGGTGTCACAGTCCCGCACTTTGTATGTCCGCCATCCACCCTGACGTACTGCTCACAAAACCAGCGTGGTACAGAAATGTAGTATTTCAGTAACTCAAAGAAACGTTGCCTCTTAAAGGTATACTATGCAGAATTGTTGGTTACTGTTTGTAAACATGCTCACCAGCGAAAGTAAAAGTTAACCCCACATTCACTCAGGCTGAAAAATCCAAGGCTGAAAAATAAAGCTAATGCAGAAGTGGCAAAAAAACTGCAGTTCATCAAATGGCCACTTGAGGCTGGCTCCAAAACAGCTTCAAACCCCATAGACCACTGTGTTAAAATGCCCAAATTTACAGCAGAAATAAACATGTTTACAGCCTGGTACAAAAACAGTTTTGGTCTCTACGGCCAATTTCAACATTCATGACAGCTGTGCAGTGGAGAGATTTTTTTCTAACTTACTAGTTTACATTTTATTGAGGCCAAAAGTTTTGCATATTTAAAGGCAGGGCTGCTTGAGCGACAGGCTGTCTCTTAGGCTTAGTAGCACTGTGAGTTAGATCAACCCCTCACTCCTCCACAGCACCACCCACTCATCCAAATATGGTCATTTCTGGCTCCAAAAAACCATGATGGCGACAGTTGAAATGCCAAACCAATTGGTCACGTCACGTTAGCTACGTCCATTATCATATACAGTCTTTGGTTTTGCCTCACTGTATCTGCATTTTTGTGGCACTGTCTCTTGGATTTCTGCTGCTTATGGTCTGGCACCTGGTAGCTACTTTTTAATAAAGCGCCAACCTTACCTTATAGCTGCAGGGGTAGAAGCCAATAAACATCCTAAACACAGAAAATAACAAGAAAAAGGCGGGCAGGAGGGCAGAGTCTGAAAAAAAAGATACACCGGTCATGAATGATGATTGAGAGGGATTACTTCAGTATGAGTCTATACATTGCTGTTTTAGGAAAATCTTGCATAGTATATCTGTAATATAATACAGGCAGCCACGTGATTGTTAAAACAGTTTAGTAATTTACAGATGTCATTTCCAGGAGAAAAAAAACAGCAGGCCTATATCTCAGCATTTCCTTATTTTCTGTGAAGAAATTGTTGTTTTTAACATTTAGATGGTATTCAAGATTTTAAAATTAAAAAATATCACAGGATAAGGGCATGTGAAGGACACAAACTGTTCTCACAGAGCCTTCATGTTCTGCTAAACAGCCTCATCCTGCATTAGAAAAGTACGCAGCTAAAACAACCAAAGAGCTAATGGAACAATGGCCAGGCATCAGGGAGGAGAACAAAAATGAAGCCTATTTAGCAGGTATGATCCTTAAAAAATTTAAATAGTACATAATATAGACAGAATTGTATAGAAAGTTCCTAAAAACATCAGAATAACTTATCTCTGATACAATTTTCACAGGAAACAACAACTCCGAATTCACCCAAACTGCTCGTTTTACACAAACTTCCTGCAGTTATTGATTTCACTGTTTGTTTATTGTAGGGCTTATCCATCGTTTTGTACTGTTATTGTTCAGCATTGATTATAATATGAAATATCCATAAAATCTGTCGTCAGTTTACTTGATATAAAAAAAAGAGGGTCCCTTAAGGATAAAGTCTGGGAACCAGTCATCCAGAGTTACAGTTCACAAATCTACAAATCTAAATCTGCTTTGCAGACACTTAATTTATAAAGCACACATTTGTTTTTACTCATCAAGACGGTATTTAAAATTTAAACAACTTGGCGGGGATTATGTGACAGAACATTGTCTTTGTCTTTTTCAAGTTTATTTTCACTTTGTGAAATGGATCTTTCTCATGACTCATTCGAGCATACTGCCCTGTTTTGTTACGCCGTCTTTAATCTACATTATAACCACATGAAAGCAGGGCTAAATATGACTGTGCAGTTGCTGCTTTTAATCTAGTTTATGTACTAAATTACAGTCTATTAAGTGTGGAAAACAGAGCACTAAGTATCCCCTGAGGAGCTTCCTGAAGCCCACTGTAATTTATAAGATGAGCCTGCCTGCACTTCATCTTGAATGCAATTAATGAGGTTTAAATTGTCGGCCCATTCATAACACATCCTCTGTATATATATCTTGACTTGTAAAATAATGTGGGACAATTCTGAAAGTGAAATGTTCTTTCTTTTAAACTTTAATTTCACCATAGTGCATACACATTTTAAATCTGTTGTATTGACTGGAGAAGAACCCAGACATCCAGTACACATACTACTGAAATATGTATTGAACAAAGCCTTGGCAGAATGGCCTTTACAACAGGTAAAATATTGACTCGGCTTCTGGGAGCTTTTCCAATGTGTGTCCTTACTATGAAATGAAAAGTAGTACTATCTTCGGAAATATTCTCAAATGCAAGCACGACTGCTAAACACTCCACGGCTTCAGGCTCCAGAGAGTTTATTAAATCTTCTCAGTGGGATGACCGTAAATCTGCCTGTGTGTAAATCTGCAGCATGACTTTAAATGTTACCAAATGTCACAAATGTCTTTTTCAAGTTTCTCCCTACCGTACAGCCACACTGTTCCAATTAGGCACTATATGCTTTACTTGTACCATTAGGTATGAACTGTACTAAAGTTGAAGTGCCCTATTTTAGCAGCTAATACTCAACAAATTAATGTAGTGTACTGACATTAACTCACAATACTGGTCCTGTGCTAACAGGAAATAAGAAAAGGCATCCAGCTCCAGATGTCTAATATGACTCCAGCTCTGAAACACTGCTGCCAATTTCACATGAATGCTTTTTTTTTTTTTCCTCAAAGTTTTATTAGTTTATTTGATTTGTTTTGCCAACTGTCACTGGGGCAGTTGCACAACCTCCTGCTATTTTTGTCAGCCGTAAGTGGTTCCTTTGTTTCCATGGTGGGAGACAACAGCATCTATCATCACCACATTTTCAAAGTCATGCAATTTTACTGTGTGTGTTTCATTCTGAGGTGTGTTTAATAAGTCAGAAAGTGGAGTTTAACTCAGCCCAGTTGTCAGAACAAAATGTTAGCATTGTACGTAACATTTGTATGTTTCGTACAGAACATATTAACTTTTCTGCACTGACACAGTTTAGATTTCATGTATATAAGCTAAGGTGTGAAACTGAGATGGCTGCCAGGCAGCAGCCCACTGTTCAAGACCAACAAACTACATTCAGGTGTTTTAGACTAGGTGTTTTTAGTGAGACATTTTGGCTTTTCCAGCTGTGATTGTGGCACCAAAACAAGGTGTGTTCTCTGGAGAAATCGGCTGCATTTTTAGTGAATATTTTGGCACCAAATCCGGTTGTTTTTCAGCTGCACATCATGGCATTTTCTGCTGCCATTTTAGCTTAAAACAAACAAAGGGGAAAAAATTGGTGTTTTTTGGTCAGACACTGGTGGCAGTCTCTGTTTTGGAGCCAGCCTCAAACACCAGACGTTATTTAGTGAGACATCGCCTACCTTTTTTGTTGTTATTGTGGCACCAAAACCATCTGCAGGACCAGCAGGACATCAGCTGCGTTGTTAGTAATTATTGTGGCACCAAAACCTGGTGTTTTCCAGTTCAACATCATAGCATTTTCAGTTGCCATTTTGGTAAAAACAAAACAATTTAAAAAAACAAACACTAGTGTTTTTGGTAAGACATTGGCAGCTTTTTCAGTGGTGACTGTTGTACTAAAACCAGGTGTTTTTTTAAGAGACATCAGCTGCATTTCCAGCTTCAATTGTGGCACCAAAACTGGGTGTTTTCCAGATAATCACAGCATGTTTAGCTGCTATTTTGGCAAAACAATGGGTGTTTTTTGGTAAGATTTCAGTGGTGATTGTGACACCAAAACCATTTTTTTCCCCCGAGACATCGACAACATTTTTAGTGTCAATTGTGGCACCAAAACCGGGTGTTTTCCAGATAATCACAGCATGTTCAGCTGCCATTTGGGCTAAGCAATGGGTGTTTTTTGGTAAGACAATGGTGGCATTTTCAGAGGTGATTGTGGCACTAAAACCATGTGTTTTTCAGTGGGACATTATGGCATTTCCAGCAGTGGTTGTGGGCAACAAAACAGGATATTCTAGGCCAAAACACAAACTTTTTCTTAAATATATCTGCACCATCTGAAATGTACAAATGTTACATATCTGTGGTTTGCAGATATTGCAATGCCAACATTTATTTTGGCAACCGGGGTTGTTTCACCACACATACAAAACACATTAAGATGATTGTTCTCCAAAAAAACAAGGCATAATAAAGAGATGAAGATGTCGAATCATAAATTCAAAGTGTGTGCCTTTGCCTTTTAGGTGGACCAAGCTGATATTCTGCCAACAGAGATGGTGTTCACCATTAAAGAGCCTCCTCGTCTCGGTCATGTGGTCAAGCTGACAAACAGCTCGGACAGCACGGCCTCGCCTGTCCTCGACCACATTCACTCCTTCACTCAAGAGGACATTGATCAGGGGCGCATTGTCTACGTGTCTTCATCCGTCCAGGTTTATTGCTCATTTATTTTGTTGTGGTAAATCAGATGTGGCAGCTCTTTCATATTCACACAGAGAGTAAAATCAGACAAAAGACAACCTCAGCCTCTGATGAGTCTGACGTACAAGGTTTATTTTTAGTGTATTAATAACATATTTGACCATCCATCTCTTTCAGGGCAATGACGCCTTCACGGTGGATGTCAGTAATGGTTTCACTTCAGTGGAGGACCTGCACGTCTCTGTGAACATTGTGCCCCGCACCATCCCCCTGCAGACCTTCAATTTCACAGTGAAGGAAGGCCTCAGCAGGGTGATTAACGCAGAGATTGTAAACATCACACATCCTTTTTACAGCTCAGGAAACATCGAGTTAGTTGTGGAAGAGCCACCGCAGCATGGGGACCTCCGTTACCTGGATGGAGACGAAGTCACCTACTTTACATGGGAAGAGGTACGTAATGATATGATGAAAGAAATGTAGAAAAAAATGTTTAAACATCTCGTCAGCTATGTGCGTTATACATCTACAGCCTGGTGCCTTTTCCTAAAGTCTGCTGAATCTCAATAGCGATGGCTTGTCTCGAGTCTCCCCAGTGAGGCTAGCTATTGATTCAAATACAAAAAAGAAAACGTCTCAGAGGAAAATAGAGAATTTCATAGTGAGTGGACAGATTTGTTTGCTCTCACTACTAACACTACAAAGTTTAAGTACCAAATAATCATAATTAGCCTGCTGTAGAGTGGCTACGTTGCTGTAAAACATATTAATGAATGCTCATTTAGAATATTAGGAATGTTTATAGGCTACGTTAGATTAAACAGGCTGTGTTGCCATCACTGTGAGGCACAAATATGTATTGTGGCTCCATTTTTTTGGGCCAAAAATGGCTTTTTTTGATAGTAAAGGTTGCTGACCCCTGTTCTAAGTTAACAGAAACACAACAATTCCTTATTGTAGGTGATTTTAAACAACTTAAAATATAGTTATGAATGAATTAACTTCATATATATATATGTATAGCACCTTTCACTCACAGAATGCAGCATAAAGTGTTTTAAATTCAGCGGCAGAGACAAACAGCAAAGAAATAAAAACATGCAATTATACAACACTTATTCAAGGAGAACTGAGAGGAATAAATATATGTATCAATCAATAATTAATCAAGTAATAAAAAATATATATCTAGTTATGAATATTCTATACAATTTCCCACAATAGATGCCTCTAAATCCTACACACTGGACCTTTCAAACCACAAGACTTGTCTTTTTCCATTTGGTTTCTCTGCTGTTTTCAAACTTCCACTCAAAATTCTGACATTTGTTTTTGCCATTCTTATTGGCAGAATATTGTAAAATAAAACTTGCCTACTTTTTATTCGCCATGTTGGTTTCAGTGAATTGTTAGCATATGTGTACCACATGTGTTGCCAAACCCACCAAAACCCTGGACCCTCTAACTAACGTCTGAAAGATGTAGTCGATCGGATTAATCATTTCTTCAAAGCACCTGAATTTCATGTGGACAGAAATTATATTTATATTTTTGTCAGCCCCAGACCAAAAACTTCCCAGAAGACCCCGCAAAAAATCCAATAATCCATATTTTATCCAGTTTTAATAACTCCAGGGAGTTTAACATCTTCCTCTCACGAGTAGATCACAGTGGCTGTTCATGAGGATTACCACTGTAAGGCATCACCAGAAAACTTTCCCCGGTTACTCCTCAGTGCTGTTTTGGATTTGTTGTGTTGTACCAGATAGAGAGGGGAGGGAGAATTTGAGAGCTGCTTCTGCTGCTGCTGCTGCTGCACAGTTATCTGGTCTCTCTCCATGCGGTTCAGAGGCCCCAGCTTTAGGAAAATATTAAAAATGCATGAGTAGTTACCGGTGAAAAAAAAAAAAAAGAAAACCTCATGCATTCTGAATGGACCACATAGTTTACTGGAGCTAGTTAGACACATATCTTATAGCTCCTACATCTAGCCCCAGTCTGCCTCTGCTCCTCTCGACTTTGCTGAAGCATTGTGGAAAAACTGACGATGCCTTTGGACCGCCTGGAGCCAAAATAAACTGGCCCGGTATATTCCTATAATAATGTGTGAGTGCACACAAGCGTCCCGCGCTTTGCTACTGCCAGACTCGCTCATACTGTTTCTGAAAGATCCCAGTGTGCAACTCCAATGGGTCTGGTGCGGAGCAACGATTACGTTGGTAGCGGGGAGTCAAATATGAACATAGATATCATCATCTGCCACCATGGAAATGTCACGGAGATCTTTTTACTGCTTTTTTATGTGAGCTGTGTGTGTACACTTTTCCTGTTTTCTTTTACTGTCAGAATGAAACACAGTCCTGTCTCCCCAAATGAGGACCACATTGAAGAAGAAATATCCAAGCCTCAGTTGACGCAGCATTTAAACCAGACTGTAATTGTTTTAAAATTAAAGTGGGTTGTGTGTTTACTCTTCTTAGATGCTGTTTTAAGCTTTACTGGGTAAGTCCCCTCTGCTCCTGGGAATGGACACTGGGCTTACTGGTGTGTAGTAGTTTTGCGATAAAGTCATCACTCTGGGTGTTTCTTTGGGGTTATGTAAGTGCACGGTGACATCGGTGAGAAAAACTGAGAGTGTGTGCATGAACACCAGAAGATCTACATGAGCACCAACCACAAGAATGTAAAGTTACTTTATGTGCCATGTGGCCCAGATGTGTCGCATATAAGCGTAGAATCTGTGTCAGACGACGTAAGGCTTTTTTCTTAACCACAGCACTGACTGTGATTTACTTCAGCTTTGAACACAACAGTCATGAACACATTCGGTAACATGTGCGATCCTGAGCGAGATCCAGCTTGAGTAAACGGAAATCTGAAACACTTTGCTCCGATACACCTTCGCTTTAATCAGGTTCAGCTCCTCCATCGGGTCCCAATTAGGTCTTCCATCTGTGGAAACCTATTAAAGTCCACACAGGCATCTTTATTTTTTTTACACAGCACAAAATGTTTTCGGAACAAGGCGAGCAAGCTTCTACAGTTTATACTACTAATTTTCCAAAATACAGCAGGCACACAGAGCCTGAGATCTCACATCAATCAAAACTGAAAGTAAAATAAATTGGTATCACATATTGACGCTTGGTCTTTAAGGTAAATCTGATAGCCACGTTTCCAACAACCACCCGCTGTTTATTGTCCCAGCGAGCAGACTGATTGTCTCGCCGACTTTCCCTGATCAGTAATGATGATGGGGGTTGTTATTCCAGAAGGATGCCCGTCATATGGGATCCATTTGGCACTTCCTGCTCTCTGAAGCAGGTCCGCTCCTCACAGCTGCTTGTGGCTTTCGTCAAGACAAAGTTCCAACACTTGTTTCTGAAGAAAAGGATCCCAAGTCTTTGGCAATTCTAAGTATCAAAGTGAAATGTTGGGTAATAGGCAGATTATTTGATCCAGACAGGACTACAACGCTGAGAAACAAGAGCACAGGATGCTGGGTGCTGAGATTCCTCTTCTGTATGCAGAAAGTCAACAGGGTTGGCTTGGCTCGGCCGCAGGTGCTGTTTTTTCACTTGACACTGGATGACTGATTCCTTTGTGCATCTGGTTTCCCTCAAGGTTTCGTCCCACAGGGGAGATTCTCCTTGTTCATGTGCTGCTGCCAGACTTTAAGACCTGATTATAGCCTTTATCTCAAACCTTTGTAAACATATATTATCTGTTTACGACAACAAAAGATATACGGTACAGAAGTATAGGTCTGTTAGGAAACTTAGTTTTCACATCTCATAAAAAATAGAGGCTTGCAGGGATATGTATGAGGCACTTATCCACAGTCAGTGTATTACAAACAGTAGATGAGGGTCGACACGCCCCCAGTTTGGAGAAGCAGGCAGGAGTACCGCCACAGAAGTTCAGCAATGTCCTGCCGTGGGCGTGGGCAGCAACAAAACATATTTTAGCCACGTAGGAAAAAAATCAATGTCGGTTAGAGTGTATGCTATATTTAAAACACTTTCACCGCTATATGATGACACAGACAGCGGGAAAGGCTGGCTTCAGTTCCCTATCTATGCTTTCGTCAAAGCCACCAGACTCTGTGAAGAAAAACAGTAATTTTAGCTCATTGAACAGAGGAGCTGCTGGTCTACAGCCGCCACAATCAGTTTGTTTGTTTGTGTTACTGTGTGACTTTGGTAAATCTGAGCTAACCCTTTTAAATGCCAAAGTCACACAATAACAAACAAATTGCCTGATTGAGGCAGCAGCAGAGCAGCAGCTCCTGTGTTTAGCAGTGTTAAATTAGTGTTTTTCTCAATGGAGTCTGGCTTTTTAGAGAGCGATATAACGGCCTCAGTTCCCAGTCGGAAATTGTTGAAATTGAAGTTAAAGCGGGGAAAATATTCTAAATATAGCGTATACTTAAGCTGATAATGAGTTTTTTAAGTGGCTAAAATACATTTAGTTGTTGCCCCCCTCAACTGCAGTACACTTCTTAGACCCTGGCCACACTGCATGCGTGAGCAGCGAGTGTGCATCTCGGAACGTATTGTTTTGTTTTTTTGTCACCTGTGTTACCAGGCTAGAGCAGCCACAATGCCCACGTGAGCAGTGCTGCTCAGCTGTGGAACATCTAGAGATTCGGATGTATACGAGAAATATAAATACCTCTGTTTTACTCAACCTTTCCTGCTTCTTCCTGCTCTTTCCGTGCAACATTTCTCTGGACAGAATCCCTTCATTTGTTAAAACCAGGCTTTTTATTGTGAAATATTTTCACGACCGTATTGTTGACAATGTTGCGGCTTGCACAGCTCCATAAGTGAGTGGAGGGTCGGCTTTTTACTGCGGAAATACAGTAGACACAGGTAGCTCTGCAGCAGCAACGCTGTATGTGTGAACATTGCAACCATGCAAGCGGCTGTAGTTCAGCGAGGCAGCTGTTACGCGCTGCCTCCCTCAAGACATCAGCAGCATTTTTAGTGTCAATTGTGGCACCAAAACTGGGTGTTTCCCAGACAATCACAACATGTTCAGCTGCCATTTTGACTAAGCAATGGGTGTTTTTTGGCAGTACCTTCTGCCTGCATCTCCAAAATGGAGGGGGCGTGCTGCCTGCCATCTACTGTAGATAATACACTGACTGTGGATAAGTACCTCTTACAACCCCACTTTCAAAAAATCTAAACTATCCCTTTAAAGTCATCTATTAAGATTAGAGGATCAATATCACTCTCATATTTGTTTGTTAAATATGAGGCCACAGTTTGCTTAGCTTGGCATAACACAAAGACTGGAAAGAGGCAGAAACAACTAGCCTGACTCCACAAACATCCAACGAAAGTACCAGCCACTCTGAACACGTTATATCCTGTTTGTTTAATCCATACAAAAAATCTTTGCAATAAAAAACAGTCAATATGCTAAACTATGCTAACTGTCTCTTTGCTAACTTTCATTTAAGTCAAGGAAAGAAAACAAAAAGCTTTTTTTTTTTTATGTCAAACATTAGAACCCCAATTTATGCACACCTTTTAAAACCAAAGTTATGAGTGTGCTTTGTTAAAAACTTTGTAGTGTCTCTTGCAAACTTAGACTCTTTATAGATGCGTGCTCACATTATTTCTGATTATATTGGCTAGTGCTGTGGTGTTATTGTCGACCAAATTTATGTTCAGAACAACCAGAGACATGGTCCATCCTACTGTATTCTAAAAAATATGTATCGTGCAATAAATAAAAAAGTAAAAAGTATATAAAAGTGCTGGGCTTGCCTTCCAGCTGTAGATATTGCACACCAAGGGAGGGGGGATAAAAGCAGTATTATTTAATTGTACCACAGCCCAGAGGAGGAAACTGTTTTTCATCGTCCAAACTGCAATGTTCCTGTATCTCCTTCCAGACGACAAGAGGTTGAACAAGTGGTGGCTGGAGTGGGATGGATCTTTAATGATGTTGTGAGCCTGCCGCAGGCATCATGACTTGCAGATTGAGTCTAAGTCCAGTAGATGGGCCCCAGTGATGTCCTGCGCTGTGTTCACTGTTCGCTGGAGAGCTTTTTAGTCGGCCTGACAGTTGGCACAACACGCTGTTACGCAGTATATCAGAATACTCTCAATAGCATTAGAAGTTCACAAGCAGTTTTTGGGGTAGACAAGCTCTCCATATTGTCCTCAGATAGCAGAGGTGCTGCTGAGCTTTCCCCTGAGCTCCTCTCTCTGTAATGTGCACCAAAAACTCAAAACGTGACCTGTTGCACTGCATCTACATTTATTAGATATGGGGCACGCTCAGTATTATTATATTTCCTGTAGTTACACAACAGATTCCTGATGTTACACAACAGAAAAACAAAAGCCTCTGCTGTCAGTGAATATCATCTTATTTGCAGATGGCAGTCAACAAAGTGAATATCAATCAGTACCGATGTTCAGCCAATAAATCGGTGGATGCCTACTAGAATTCAATTACAGGTCTGCACATTGAGCCCCAGGAGGTGTAGTTTGGTAACCTGCTTATTTGGAAGTATTGTGTTAAAGGCTGTACTATCATTGATATTTGTGTCTCACTGTTTAAATGTCCTTCCCATAAGGATCAGTTAAATTAGCAATTTGAGTGAAACAGCTTTTGTTCTAGAGAGAAATACTTATGTGCTGTATAAGGACATGATATGAGTTGGAAAAGAATATAAATGGGTACTCAAGTGACTTACTGCTTTCCATAAAGTTGGTGGACTCAAAAGAGAGAGATTTATAAAACATTGGGGGAAGCTGAAGCAGCCGAGGCCAAGATCTTCTGACTTTTCGTCCCTAATATATGTCGAGGTCCAAACTCTAGATCCAACCGATCCCAACTGCATATTTCTGTTCGATACATCCCATCCAGTAAATACCCACATGTTTGAAACTCCACTTTGTAATGCAGTTATAAATTTGTAGTCTCCAAGCCCAAGCTGCGATAATTAGTTCCCCCAGAGCCACAGAAGACATTATACATGATGCTTTCACCAGCTGAGCACCACCCCAAATGATTAGCAAACTTACTATTATGAGTGAAGTTATTGGTGCTCCAAGTATCAGGGGAAGCAAAGCCATCTTAGAAGATCATATGCACCAAAATATTTGATTGAAATGAAAGTCCCCCTCCACTCAAAAATGTGTTTTTCTTCTGTTTATGTCCCCTCAAATGTCTGACTGTACTGACTTGTATCTGTGCAAAGTGTGTCGCTAGAGGGGTTTTTTCATATTCTTCTATAAAAGTGGCAGTGTCTGCACGCTCACGTAAAATCTGAGATTCAAACGTATGCCGAGCAGCTAGATAAGCCAATCACTGTCTAATACAGGAAACACATATTGACGAGAGAACAGATTTTGACACAACACTGACAAAGAAACCTGAAACCCCCAATGCAGAGCGGAGTTTTGACAGTAAACCAGGGCCCCAGGACCAATGCTCAGCCACTTCCCAGTGGCCACTCGTGGTATTGCAGCAAAAAAATCCCTTAACAAGCATTGTTTAGTCTATTTACCTGAAATCCTGAGTGCAGAGCTGATCTTCTTCCAGGTGCTGTTGATAAGTGTGTAGGCCTATCGACAGATGTAAAGCTCTGGGTAGCCCTGCACTAACATGATCAACTTTTCCATATCTATCAGACTGAATATTTACAGAAGGAGGGAAAGATATCTGTCAGCTGTGATTGGTTTGCAACGTGACTCCTGTCTGACTGCCAAGCGTGGACACTTCCTGTGGCTGTCCTTTCAAATTAAAGTCCCACATGGTCCAGTCATATAGGTTTTGATTTATTTTGACAAGGTGCAGCTCCTGATAGAGTTTAATGTTTCTTTGTT
>JAPZEB010000023.1:27794408-27805787 GCA_029783705.1 Chaetodon striatus
TTTATTTTTTCAAATGTTTTATGCTTCCACAGAAATCTTTGTCAGACAAAAACATAATTTCTTTTTTTTTAATGGATTTTATTTCTGGGTATTTAACATTTTAACAATACACAAGCATGGACACAAGAAAGAGGACAGAAAAAAAGAAAATTAAACAAAGATGACGAGGAAAACACAATAAAATATAAATTATAATAATATAGTAATAATAATAATGATAAGAAATCATAAAATAAAGGATAACACACTGCCAGCTAAAGGACAGAGAGCACAGTTATCCGGCAGTTTGAGAGACAGCATCCATGGGGTGAAGACCATGAGTGGTCAGGGAAGGTCCAACAGAGACACAGTGTCCTGGCAGATTGGTGCACAGTGTACAGTCCAGTTAGTCAGCTTGACTCCTCACCCTTTGATATGTTCAATAAAGGGTCCCCAGATTTTTAGAAAACTTAATGAAGGAGTTGAACAGTGTGAACCAGATTTCTTCAACATGTAGACAAGACACCATGTCATTTAGGCATTTTGCAAAGCAAGGAAGGGAAGCAGACACCATATAACCTGCCTGTTTCATTTTTCACTAGACAGCATGCTCCTAATTTAAGTGTAAATATCAACAGACCATCAATAACTGCAGTCTATTTTGTGCATGTGTGCAGTACGAGGCATCAACATGTTCCTGGTCTTCACCAGCAGAGGGCCTCGTTTATATCACTTTGTGCCATTGTGGTATTTAAGTTCCTTATTAGCAGGAGCATCCATGCTCATAAGCCTGTAGCTTTATCAGTTTCTACCTTTGATTATTTGACTTGTGTGACTGGGTGAATGCAGTTTAACAGTGTCTGTCAGAGCTGCTGTGTGTAGTGGACACAGCTGGAGAGGATGTACATACACACAGGTAAAGAGTGATACCTAATGAACAAAGAGATTTAAATGAATGTATTATAGCAGTTTTATTTTTACTGTACAGTTGGCAGAGTAACCTCAGTGAAAGAAGAAATATTCAGAAACAAAACTTTCAAGAGTGTTGAATAAGATAAAATGCCTCCGTTTTTAAAGGCTTACACCTACGTGTTTTTAACCAAGCGCTTCATCAGGGTGTGGCCCCTGATTACAAAGAGCTGCTTTGTTCACTGAGTGTGATTTTTTTATTTCTTACTGACTGTCTGCAAAGCAAAGAGGCCCTTCTATTTTCAGTTTACTCTGATTACATAACCAAATATCCTCATAGTATTTGTAGCATTTATTGGATTTGGTTTAGGATTATGGGGCAAACAACTTGATGATGTAGCACCACCGCACATGCACTGTAGGCCGAGTGTTTGTGTGCCAGGGTGCCAGCGTGTTCTCACTCTCGTCCGATTTCCATTCCTGACATCTGACCGTGCTTGGATGAGCATGAGAACAAATTCTTTCCCTGCAAACTGCTCTGTTTAGAGTGTGACAGAAAATCTAACACTATGTCGAGCTGAAAACACGATTTGATTATTTGAGTTGTTCAGCTGTGTGTGTGTGTGTGTTTGTGTGTGTGTACATGCATGAATACACTCCTGTGTGTGTGTGAGGAAGAAAGAGGCAGAGACAGAAGAGTTGAGTTTAGGTCACAGTGACCTCAGGGAGCGAACGCAGGCCGTCACATTCCAGTTCTTAAACCCGGATCCCAGTACAGCTGAGCCAAACCACTGCTGCAGCCATTTGAGCTCCCATTTTACTGTGGTGCTCACAAACGTCAGAGGGAAGGAGAGCAGTGAAATATCTTAGCAAACTAAAATGAGGTTCTTCTTGTGGGTATTAAATCTACTTTGGCTGAACCACAGTTTCTCTTAAACCAGTGACAACTCCAAAGTCTGTCTGTCCCCTCAGGTCAAGAGTCTGGGTGTCATCCTGGGTGTCCTTGAGTGATCTGAAAGGCACCTATGAATAAAATGCATGATCATTGCTGCAAATGGGAGGTCAAAATATCAAGCTGATATCAACAAGATATTGACAGATAAAATCCTGTAGTTGATCGTATAGTAGATGCTTCACCAGCACACTCAATTTATGTGTCCTTCAAGGTGTTTTAACGTCATTATTAATATTTTATTTTTTCCCATTAGACTCTTGTGTCATAATTTAATAAAGCTAACTTGGCTGTTTTCATACTTCAACTCTTTTACCCACTCCGATGTTGATATTGAAAGTCATTAACAGCTCATCATCTTCTGATTTTGTTTCCCCTGTCACACAGCTGGAGTCAGGACTGGTCTACTATGAGCACCAGATACCCGAGGAGCCTTTCTGGGTGGTGAGGGACTCTGTAGAGCTCACTCTGTCATCCCAACCGGCCCCTGATGTCCGTCACATCCTGCCCATCACCGTCTCTTACTACGCTGCACACAGCAACATCTCCTCCCAGCTGTGGAAGAACAAAGGTACAATCTTAAAGGCAAAAAGCCCCAAAAATAATCTTTAAAAAAACATTTGTGGGCTCCACCTAAGATAATAGCACCAGAGTTACAATGTGGACGTATTGTTTTCACCAGCTGCAGCTTTGCTTTATTTAAACAGAAACGTCAGATGTGTATTTATTTAACCTTTAGTCATACAGGGCAGACCTGGTGAGCATACATGCTCATTACAGCAACAGCCTGTTAACAATTAGAGTAACAAGAGAAGCAAAATAATGAGACAGTCAGTAATGAAACTGACATCAAACAATAGTGTTTGTAGGTTGCCATTATTCTGAAGATGGAGCTTAAGACAGTGGAGGCTGTTTCATACCTAGGAGATTATTATAGTTTAATGTGTTTGACCGTCTGCAGTGACATTAATCATTTATGAGAAATAAAAACATGGCTGCACCAGATTTAGCAAAACGTTAATTTCCATCTGTAGTCCTTCACAAAACAATGCAGACGTAGTGAATTAGTGTGTCTAACATAACAGAAGCAGCATGTACACACTGCACAGTATAGAAAACACAGTAGCTACCTTGTAAAGTGATCAGGTTACTGATGCAGGTGCCTTACATCATAAAAACAGGAAGTACACACTGCAGACCAGCACAGTATGGGTGGAGTGTCACTTTAGGTATGAACAGTTTTATGTAGAAGTATTCTAACCTAAAACTTTTTTGTATCTTGGAGGATACATTCATTTGCAAAGCTGTAAGTGGAACTCTAGATTAAGGGGCCTCAGTTTGGGGGGGGATATTCAGTGGCGGACGGTCAACAATTTTCAAAATGAGGAAATAATAATACAGGCAGACAGGAACAAACAGAAAGAGAAGAGAAGTGACCTCGCTAGCAACAGTAAAGTTGCTTAAACCGTGTGTCTCTGTGGTCCTCTTTCGCCTCAAAATGCTTGAAGAGTGGGCCTTTAAACACAGTGGCAGTGGTTTCTTCTTACTCGCACAGAACATAAATCACTGAGCATTCAAGCATTGATTGACTGGCTCGAGTACTGTAGTCATGTAACTTGTCATGTAGCAATTCTATTTATAATACTGAAGAAAGTGTATTTAATGTTGCAGGTTTTGAAGAGATGTTTTGAGAAGATTTGTTGTGAAGATACAGGTTTTTAAGATCAATATGTCTGTAATAGTTCTGTGGAGGCTCGAGTTGAATTTACATCAATGTTGCTCACAGATTAAAAAAACACACCTGAATGCACCCAGCAGTCACAATTCAGTCACTATTGAATCATATTAAAATATCTGCAAATCATTTCACCATAAAACATGTTCATTCTGGTTAAATTTAAATTGATTTACATTGCTGATCAATATGTCTTTATGCAGGGAGATTGCAGCTTGTTCTTCAACTCAGTTTTAATAGTTTTAAGCCCAGTTCAGACCACTGACTTGCGACGAGACAGGTTGAAGGCAACTATTTGCAATGCGCTGTCTACAATGTTCTAAAAACCTGTTGGTTCACACCAATGCAACTGGATGAGATGGTGTATCATCTCTATGCAACATCTCTATGCAAAGCTTCTCAAAATATGAATGAGGATAGTGGTCATGAGATACTGGCTACAGCTGCATTTGTAGTAGTGATGAAACGGCAAAAAACATGAAATGAGCTTCTGATGGACTGTGTTCATGATAAATATGCCACAATAATAAAACTAGCGCCAATTAGTTAGTCAGTGAGCATGTGTGTGTGTGGGCGGGGCAAAAGCACATACAACAAGCAGCAGCAGCAGTGACCCATTGTCCAACAACGGCACACGTGAGGACGGAAGCAGGGCTGGGTGGGGATGAAGTACCTACCACCGCAAGAAAACATCGAGGATTGACTGTAGTAACAGGCAGTGTGCCTTACGTTCTAAAACCAGCCGACGGCAATTTGACCAGCGGAGTTGCAGGTGACACCATCAGCCGGCTTGAGTTTAGTTTAGAGGGTCAGGTCACACTGCTGCATCTCTTCTCTGCCAAAATACACAAGCTCCCTGCTCCCTCTGTGTTTACTAATGAGCTATCAGCATCAATGTACTGTGACAGCCAAAGCTGGATAAAAAGTGTCTTTGAAAACTAATTTTGACGTTTGTTTTTATTGTCTCCTCTCAGGTTTGGATGTTGTTCAAGGCCAGAGGAAAGTCATTGATGATTCCATTCTTGATGCCTCCAACCTTCTGGCTAGCCTTCCTGAAGCTAAGCGAGGCGATGCAGATGTGGTTTTTGAGATTAAGCGATTCCCTGACCATGGTCGTATCACCCTGGGCGGTCAGGACCTGCCCCGCAATGCCCCAACCTTCATGCAGGAAGATGTAACTCAAGGAAAGCTGGAGTTTCTCCACGATGACTCGGGGGCTTCCTTTGACAGCTTCGCTTTCAGAGCCCGTCTCAAGTCTGATGGTCAGGGTTTGCCCTCACCTGCTGAATCCGTGGTCCTGGAGGAGGTATTTAACATCTCAATCAAACGGCGGGGCTCTGACGCCCCTGAGCTCGTCACTACAGACATGCTATTGGAGGTTCTTCAAGGCTCCATGACCATTTTGACCCAGAAGCATCTTAACACTCAAGACGAGGACAGCCCGCCAGACGAGGTACACTTCAAAGTGACCAAAGCCCCCAACAATGGTCGCCTGGTTGATTCACTCACTTCGAACCCCATCTCTGAGTTCACGCAAGAGATGGTCAATCGTGGGCAGGTGGGCTTCGTCAGCTATGGCAGCCTCACTGATGGCTTTATGGAATTCATTGTGTCAGATGGAGAGCACCAAACAGAGCCGCACACGCTCCACATTGCCATCCTAGCTCGCACCCTGATTCTTGACAAAGCCCCTGAGATAAAGGTGAAGCAAGGCGATGACGAGACCCTGGTGACTGAGGAGATGTTGAGGGCCACGACCGGCGGCCCCGTTGAGGAGGACATCCTCTACAAGATCACAAGTGTTCCCAAGTATGCAGCTGTCATGGTAGACCGGCAGCCTACATCCGCATTCACCCAGAAGCAGATCAAAGAAGGTCGAGTCAGTGTCCGCTTTGTTAAGTCCACTTCCCCTCGAGACAGTGTTGCATTTGTAGCTCGTAGCAGGGCTGCTAATGTCTCCTCTGTCCTCAACATCACAGTCCAGCCTCTGGCCAACATTGCTCAGGATCCTCTCTTACCCCAAGGTGCTCTTGTTCAACTGGACAGGAAGCTTCTGGATGCAACGCCCCTGGCAAACAAGACCAGAACCTCCCCCACGTTCACCGTCATCCAGCAGCCCCAGGGCGCTCGTTTTGTGAGGGCTGGAGGTCCTGGTGCAGGTCAGCCAGTGGACACATTCAGCCAGAGGGAGCTGGATGAGGGACGTGTAGCTATGGAAATCCTAAATGGCGCTTCTGGATCCAAAGGTAGTGTCAGTCAGGATGAGGCGCGCTTCCTGCTCAAAGCCCACGGGGTGCCTCCTGCAGAATGTGTGCTTTCCTTCCAGACAGGCCCCTACAACGCCTCAGGGGTCTACCCAGCCACTCTGTTGAGGGTTCCCTCAGACGCCAGTAATGACCTCCCCGGTGTGGGAGGGGTCCCTCGTCCCACTCCAGCAAGCCCTCGCTGGAGGGGCAACATGGACTGGCCCCACGGAGATGCCCCCACCACAGCATCTTCTGGCTCTAGCGCCCACGGGAAACCACATGTCACCCGACGCAGCAACTTCTGGTCTATTCTCATCCCGATCCTGGTAATCCTTCTCCTCTTGCTGCTGGCAGCCATCTTGGCCTACTACCTGATCCGTAAAAACAAGACAGGCAAGCACGACGTCCAGACGGCAGCAACCAAGCCCAAAAACGGAGAGGTGGCCAGCGCAGAAACCTTTCGCAAAACTGACCCGGCCAATAACATCCCCATGTCCAACATGGACTCCAAAGACGCAGATCCAGAGTTGTTGCAGAGTTGTCGGACAACGAACCCGGCCTTGAAAAAGAACCAGTACTGGGTCTGAGACACTTTGAGATAAGACACAGAGGGAGGTGGATCCTCAAGTGTTTGGAAGTCTCCTCAAATCATTCCTCTCAGTATTAAAGACCTCTTGCCACACCAGTTTAAAAGAAAATGATTTTTTAACACCATTGGTTATTTACTTATCTCAACGTAACTGTGGACAAATTCTCAGGCAACGAAACACTGAATACTTATTGGCAAAGAAAGAGGCAGTTTCTTATCTAAGGAGGCTCAGGTCATGTATATTTATTTTAGTTTTATCATTCCTCTGTCAAAGGGCACAAATGAAGACATAAACATGCCATGTGTTTGCAAAAAGTTATCTTGGGTGTGCTCTGTCATTGTATTCCATATGATATCATAGGCCGATATTATTCGTTGGAGTGGGTAGGTGATTTAAAGTCTTTGTGATGGTTTGATTTTAGTTTTTGGTTCATCAGGAAAGTTGAAAAGGATTGTACATAGATGATGAGGTAAATATATGCTGTATTATCGAGAAGATGGAAAAGTACCGCTTTGTGTTTTCTCTTTTATTTTTTAATGTTTTTAAGGTACAGTTGTTTATGTTTCTCAGGGCTAAATTCAGTTTAAAGGAGTAGAACAAGATTTTGGTAAAATATACTCATTCGCTTGTTTTCCTCAGAGTTAGGTGAGAAGATTGATGCCACTGTAATCTGTTAAACAGGAAACTGCAGAAAGGAGATGTTACTTGTGACTAAGCCAGACCCAATGAAGAGGGGGAAACAGCTCGGGTGATTCCCAAAAAACAATGTCAAAAATAAGAAGTTGTGGTTTTACTGAGGGGTTGTGTCAACGGTTTTTTTTGGCTGGGCACAGTGAGTTCCTGAACCTGGCTTGCTGAAACAAGCTAGCTGTTTCCGGTGCCATGCCATTGTTCGTACGGCCCAAATTAGGAAGCCCTGTTAGTTTGAAAATTTGTCCCATTGGACAGCCAGGTTCCCCAGAAACAATGGCCTGTTGCTTTGAGGTGTGGTCTCTCCAAAAATTCACACTCCAGTCAGTTAGTTTCAGTTTCCCAGTGGCGCTTGAGACACAGGTACTGACCCTTCGCAGCATTTCTTAGCTGCTTTTGAGCCACTTATGCTAGGTGTTTTTACCATCGCTTCACAACATTTACCCAGTCGTGTTTGAGCCATTGATCGCAGGCGTTCTTAATTACCCTTCATAACATTTCCCAGTGGTTTTTGAACCACAGATCCTAGGTGTTTTCGCCAATCCTTTGTGGTGTTTTTCTTGCTACATTTTAGCCACCAGTCCCAGGTGTTTTCACCAATCCTTCGCAGTGTTTTTTACAACCATTTACAGCGTTTCCCGGTCACGTTTGAGCCACTGATCCCAGATATTATTCCAACCCTTGATGCAATTTCCCAGTGGCGTTTAAGCCGCTGAACCCAGGCGTTTTCCACCAACCCTTTGCGCTTTTTCAGTGACTTTTGTGCCAACAAACATGGACGTTAAATGCCAGAACTTGATCTTTTCCAAACCATTACCTAGTGTTTTTGTGCCTAAACCTCACCACACCTTCATCACAACCTTGCTGACGAATTTAAGATTCCCGCAGTGTACTAAAATGTACAATGAAGCAGTTTCTCTGGCGATCAGGTTGTCTAACTGAAGGGAGTGTGTGTTTCCAGAGAAATGAGACCTTGGAGCAGTGGGCGTTTGTTTTTGCGATAATAGGTTATCTGAGAAATAGGCTGTCGGTTCAACGGGACATATTTTGGACCAGTGGGGCTTAGAAATTTTGGGCTGACAGAACAATGGGCCCTGTCTCCAGTCTTTATGCTAAGCTAAGCTAACAGCCTTCTGACTGTGGCTTCATATTTAGAGAGATATGTGAGTGGTATCTATCTTGTCGTCTAATTCTCTGTGAGAGAGTGAATAACCTTTTCTAACTCTTACTTTAATGTCATCACATGATAACATTTCAGTAGTTTTACTTTTGTGTGGAAAGAAGACAGTTTACGACTAAAAACTGCTTGAAAATGATAAAGTTGTTGCGACAACTTGCGCAGGTTTGATTGAATTTAGCTCAGAGTTATGTCATCATCCTTCACATGTTATTATTTCTGCATGCTTCCAAAGTGCTTGTAAATATTCACTGGACTGGCACAGCACTGACCGCAAAACTACACAGTACACAGTTAGGAGACCGCAGGCAGGAGGATATTTCGGTAGTACTGGTCTTTAACACATCCGTACTGGCTGACAGGCAGGGGTGAGGTCATCTCAAACTGGGATGTTTCCAGTTTCCAAGTCTGCAATTAAGAATTCATAAAATACTGGTTGGTGCTGGGGACGGGGATAATGAATCAAACGCTCCACTGGTTAGGTTACATTGATAAAGAAAACGAAGACAGAGGTTTATTTTGAAGTCTTCACAGCTAGTTCTTGATTTTAAGCATTCCATATCTAAGCTAAATATACAGACTGTCATATAATGATTTTTTTTTTTTTACTCTTTAGTCTTGTTTTGTATGTTGAAACTAAGAAGAGCGTTACTGTAAACCAGACTTTTGTTCCTCTGTAGACGTCTTTATTGTCACTCTGACCTGTGATGGTTATCTGTGTGTTGAATGTTGAGTGAAGTACTTAAAGTGAAGTGCAGTGAGAAAATCAGATAACTCTTTTTGATCCACTAAAGAAAAGAAAGACTTAACTATTTCTTCTGAAATCTACTTGCTGTACATTTCTTTTCTCACGCTGTATGACGCCGTATCCTTTGTTAGTCATATACTGAATATACGATAATTTCTTTACAGTATTCAGCGTTTATTGAGCTTATATTTTTGTAGTGTTTCGAGAGCAGGAAATAGAGATTTTACAGACAGCACAGAGCTCAGGAAGTGATGTGTTTCAGGAGACTGTGTATTTCCAGTGACGTCTCTTACAGATAGCTGAAATAAAAGAACTGGTTTGTCCTTCAGGATATCACATCCACATCTTCCCAGTTTTATGTGTAAATATTTGGTTTTTGAGTACGATTTTTGGGCTTGATTAGCAACTCGAAGTATATATATATCATGTTTTGCATCGATATGTACATGTAACTGCATTTAATTAGGCTCATCAACAAGGTTTGCCTGAATGTGTCTCTTTGTATGTGTGTATCTGTGTGTGTGTGTGTGTTTGTGCCTGTGGCCATCACTCTTCTGTTTTCCGCTTCCTGAATTCATCATCATCCCTCATTTTTTTCATTATTTATTATTTCTGTCACTCCCCATACATCAAGTCATACTCATCATGTGCTTTGTCAGAGACTAAACTGTAATCTGTAAACTGCAGGTGCCTTTATGATAATACAAAGCAGTGTTTAGATTTTGGAGCAAGAGAATTGTCTGTTGCTGCAGAATGCCTCTGAGCTTGTTCTCGGCACTAATGGAAATAAAAACGTTCTTGCAACAAGACCTGCGTTAATTTTTTTCAGTCAGTTTATTGTTCTAGTTCTCAAAGCTTGTTTGTAGTCTTTAAACATTTTTTAATTGCAGAGTTCCCACAGAATTTTACCAGCAAATTTTCAGAACTTTTCCACAATATTTTACCCCATTACCATGACTAAGAAGTTTAAAATAGCCCGCCTGGACACCTCTGTGACAACCAGTGATTTAAAGTAGGATGCATTTCCAGATGCTTCTCCACAATAAAATTTGGCTGCTGACATTTTGGTGCAGAGCCTCCATCCATTGTGGCTCATGCCCACCTCTTTCTTGAGCCATGTATTATATTTGTCCTTTGAAAGCCATACAGGTGCATCTCAAAAAACTTAGAGTATCATGGCAAAGTTCAATTTTCTCCCTTGATTTAATTCAAAAAGTGAAACATTAATATATTTTAGATTCATTAAACATAAAGTGAAATATTTCAAGCTCTGTGGGCAAGTGCCAAGTCCTGCTGGAAAAGGAAATCAGCATCTCCATTAAGGATGCACCGATTCAATATCTGGATCAAATATCGGCCCCGATATCATCAAAACAGATGGATCGGGTATCGGAAAATGCAACCGATGCCTGAGCCGATCCTTTCCCTTTAAATCTATCGCGATCTGAATTACGTCATACGTCAGCAGCAGCACGTGTGCCTTATGCCGCGCGAGTTGATTAGCTTACCTAGGCAAGCCCAAACAACATGGAGCAAGGGAGAGAATCTGCCGTGTGGAGGTATTTCACACTGAAAACTCCAAGGTATATAGCTGTTTAGGTTAACCATGGTATCTGACTGGTATTGGGTATCGGCCGATACACAAAGCCACAGCATCAGCATTGGTATCGAAACTGAAACAGCTGGATCGGTGCATCTCTAATCTCCATAAAGCTTGTCAGCAGACAGAAGCATGACATGCTCTAAAACCTCCTGGTAGACAGCTGTGTTGACCTTGGACTTTATAATTGGGTCCTGTGCCTCTCCACTCCTCCTAAAGACTGTAGAGCCTTGATTTCTAGATGAAATGCAAAATTTACCTTCATCTAAAAAGAGGACTTTGGACCATCGAGACCACTGTGAACAGCCAGCCCTTTCAGCAGTGACCCTCTGTGGGTTACCCCTGCAGAGGCTGTCAACAAGTATCATCTGGACAACGATGTGGTTATGTGTACTGAGTCAGACTGAGATTAAAGGCTCAGGAAACCTTTGCAGGTGTTTTGACTCAATTAGGAAATGATCAGAGCTCTTCTCAGGACTGTGTGAGTCAAGTAGTTTTATACACCAATGTGTATCGTGTGATACTAGTGATGTTTCAACGGTTTTGCAGCCCAACACTAGACTTTAATTTAGTAATCCAAGAAATGTATTTCATGTATCGTTAGACATATTTTAGGATTTTAATAAACATATATAAAACAATAGCCAAAACAATGTACACGATCAGTTCAGGCTGGTGGTGGTGGTGTAATGGTGTGGGGGAGATTTTCTTAGTACCAACTGAGCATGGTTTAAACACCACAGCCTACCTGAG
>JAPZEB010000023.1:27814339-27832826 GCA_029783705.1 Chaetodon striatus
CAGCTGTCAGAGAAGGTTGGAGGTGGGTCCCCGGGGCCATATGTTGGGGTCAGGAGAGCAGAGTAATGTGCTGGGCTGGGGCCAGAGTGAGAGTCAAACACAGCCCTGTCGCTGCAGTCGGTCCTGGAGAGAGAAAGACCTTTCAGTCAGGAGGACACACACAGACAGCTGGAACAGGGATAAGTGTTGTTTGGTGCTGTGTGAACAGCTTGCTGTCCACTGTACTGTGTGTGTGTGTGTGTGTGTGTGTGTGTGTGTGTGTGTGTGTGTGTGTGTTTGCTTTTCGGTATAAGCTGCCACCTCAGTGCCTGCAGAGAGCCGTTGTCAGTGTGCTGCCTGTGGTTTGCTTATGATACGTGCACACCAACATCCATTTTGGCAGATGTTTTCATTGTTTGTGCGCTGTGAAAACTTGGCCTGACATAAAGTCGTATGGCCGCAGCTGGTCTTACAAATGTCATACCGCCACCTGTCAAGTCTGCACAGGCTGAGAATTTGATACTCAAAAACATAGATTTTAAGTGGGAGTATCATTTCAGTCAGTGTTGTAAAATGTATAGGAGCATCTGCATTATGTCACTCCCTGAGGCCGCCATCTGGCTGCACCCTGTTGCATACATCAGGAAGTAGCATCACCAGTGAGCTAGATAATTATCCTGAGGAAGTGATGCTGAAGCTGGAGATTAGCATGTTGTTTCATGACGGATCGATTATTATTACTACAAATAAGTTTCTGTAACCTCATTACAGCCTTCAAAAACATCCCACAGTTATTTTGTTAGCTGTAGACATATTATGTTCTGGGAAGTGTCAACTCTGCGAAGTATTAACTAACACAAAAAAAAGAAGACAGGATGAGAGGGAAGGTGACGTAGCCTATATGACAAAGCTCATAAGGCTCTATGTTACTGTATGTTGTTTATGTGGATACTGTCAGTGTATACCTCCCCTTGAATCATTAACCGCCATTAATCTCCAAGCTACAGTACATTCCACTCACAGCAGGATGCTTATACCTTGTAATTAGATTTACATTAACTCTTTGTAGGAAGGCTCTTACACACCAACCTGACCACCAAGGAAACATGTTTAGTGTCCGCTAGATAAAGAGGAACAGCACTGAGTGATGTCATAATTTAACTAAGGATAATTTCTCTCAGATTTAGAGTTCGCTTAGTTTCTTCAGATGTGTGTTAATTTACTTTCATACTTACTTTAATGAGGTGGTTACTTGGTGGTTATTTTGGAAGGCATTCCCAACCTTTTGTAGTTTAAGGCCCACTTCTGATTTTTCCCCATAAGTTTAAAACAGTACACATCATCCAGACGATGAAAAACAAGGTACTGGACAAGAGATAATACAAAAGACAACAAAAAGAGTTGCACTTTAGTCCATGCTCCCATAAGTATTTAATTAAATTAGCATAAGGGTGACGTTTCAAGCTACACGCTCTTCATCAGGCTGTTCTGATGGCGTAGTCTAGTGTACAGACTTCCTTTAAAGAATTAGAAATTGATTGACACCTCTCTTTTGTCTGTGTACTAAATATTAATCAAGAGACTACAGGATGTTAATTTTTTCTTGAGAGTGTTTCACACAGTCCTGCCTGACTGTGCAGTGGTTAGGGACGTGTGCAGTCAGTCGACTAGTCGATTAAATGTGCTACCATGTGTTGTAGGATCATGTGCGACGTTCATAAAGCAGATTGCAAAGTGCCACACATTTCAGCTGCATTTAAAATATGGTTACTGGAAAATCTGATTTACAATTTTGAATTGCTCTTGTAATACACACAATAACTTTTTCAGACAATGTCTAACATTTGAAATTGAATTGTGCTCAGTTTTCAGTTTTCTTACTTTGAGACGAGTCAACTTGTCTCACAAAAATGTTTTCAGTTTAAACATCAGGGAAATTAGTCGTTAGGAACATCCCTAGCTGTGATTGGCTAGTACTGACCCTAGCCATGACCCCTTTGCCCTTGACCTAAGAGCCGTGGACCTCGACACAATGAGTGTCTTTTCTTTTCTTTTTATTTTTGTCATTATGATATATATATATATATTTGGTCCTGGGACATTTGTTCAGACAAGTGTTGCTTCAAAGAACTCTGCTTTAAAGAATCCAGAATAACCAGTTAATTAGAGGAAGTACGAACGTTAATTGGCACACTTGTAAGGAAACTCATTTCACTGTAAATCTGAGATAAATTATCTTTAATCAAATTATGACATCATCTTTTTTCTTTTCTTTTTCCCAATAGCCACTAAACATGCTTCCTTGATGGTCAGGGTGGCGTGTAAGAGCCTTCCTTCAAAGAGTTAACGTAAATCTAATTAAATGGTATAAGCAGCCTGCTGTGAGTGGAATGTAGCTTCAAGACGTGGCTAATGATTCAAAGGGAAGCATAAAAAGTACAGTGTCTAATGTTGTCACACTACTGAATAAAACAACATAACCGAGAGCCTCTCATTAGCTTTGTCATAAAAAGCAGCTTATTAGGTTAGCTTCGCAAAGACTGAAAACACAGGGGCACAGAGGAGCAGCAGAACAGCACCACACAGGATCCCCACTCCTTTAACATTTGTCCATCTACAGTAAAAATCAAGCTCAGAAAACCAGAGAAAATATAAAATAAAAATGAGTTATTGCAGGTTTAAATAAAATCTTCCTATACCAGGAGCTCTGCAGCTGAATGGTCAGCATGTTACAGAATATCTCGTTTGTTGTATCTCGCTTTGTACCCAAACAGAAATATAAACACAAGAAGTGGCATTAGAGAGTGCACAAACTATTTCTTGGCCAGGCGCAGTGACTTCCTGGAGACTGACGGTAAGATTCCAGGGAAGCATGTTTCTAATGATCCCGTCATTGCACAGCGAGTCAAAGTTGAACCAGAAGGTCTGTTAAGTGTGACGAATGTTTTCAGTGGACAGCTTGGGTAATTATTTTACCACTTTGTTGTTTTCCCTACCCAAAAAGTTTGGCTGCTCGTGGTTCTTCCCCCAAATGACTTGTTAGGGATGTAGCCGAGATCCCAGCTTGATGATGCCAGTATTATGGTGAGGAGCGATGGCCAAAAATAAGATTGAAGTTATAATAACCTGGAATTATCCCTTAAGGGTACATACGGGTTAAAATAAGGGTTCCCAACCTTCATAAAACCAAATATATCCAGAGTGATATTAATAAGTCCAAGCTGGTCTATTCTAGTTTGCTCTGGTTGATGGTTTCGAACACAGTTATGATGTAATATAGTTCAGTTTCTCAGCCTTTTTACCATTAAGATCCAACACCACTGCAACTAGCTAATTAACAATTCATTCCTCGGCCCACCACAGACCCCCTCTACTGAGCCACCTCCCCTAATCGCTGCCTAGACGCCAGCTTGCCTCTGGAGTCACCACACGGCTTATTTGGTTTTGTGGCCTGACCAGCAGAGCAGATGATTCCTCGGGTCCAGCGCCGAGCGAGACTTTCACCCTCTCCTCCTCTGTGAGAAATGCACTGCGGTCACCCTGCTTTGTTACTCCCACCGGCTGGAACACTATTGTCATGGAAATCTCTGTTGTGTTTTCCTTGTGTGCGTGTGTGCGAGTGTGTGTGTGTGTGTGTGTGTGTGTGTAATACCCTGCAGTGGGGTGGGAGAGACTACAGAGAGAGCCAAGAACAACATAGCGCTGGTCTAATATCGCCTCCCACCCTTCTTTCATCCCTCCGTCCATTGCACCTCATCCTTCTCCCCTCCTTCACCAGCCAACCTCCGTCCTCGCCATCCCCTCATCCCTCCTAATGCCCTCCACACACTATGAGGAGAGGCCAAGAGTCTGGACTGGGCAGGAAATCAAAAGGGTGGACCCCTGTCACCCCTCCCTGAAATCTGGGGGGGAGTCGTGCCCTCAGATCTGGGTTGTGTCGCTGCTCCGTCCAGCTGATAGGGTGGAGCTCTCCCTCCAGGGTTTATTGTGTCACTGCGTGAAGCAGGGAAACAAATTGCATTAGGTTGAATGCACACATGCATGAGAAATGCAAAACAGGTTTTCCAAACTCAGCGATGATGTTCTCCAAGTTGGCAGGCAGTTGTTTTTACGATTTTTCAAGGAGTTTGACTCTTTGTTATTCTTTGAAGGCAGGTTTGTGATTAAAGTTGTGCAAGTTCTCCCTGTTGATTTTGGAGAATGAAGGCACCAAAACTGTAACACGACCAGAGGAAGTGTGGTCCTGAGGTGGTCCTGAAGGTGTATGAGCAGGATGAGGTGGTGGTCAGACCGGGGCAGGCCGTGGTTCGGCACACACGGAGACGTGGTATGCAGGACCTGACTGGGAAGTTATTTTAAGAGAGAAGCCTTCTGGAAATTCACTCAGAGCTGTCTGCCTCCGCTGCTTTTCATCACCGACGTTGCTATACAGGCCACCGCATAACAATTTCAGGTCATACAGCGGATGGAAAAAAACCTGTATTCCTCAAAAAATGTTTAATTGAACTTTAAAATGTGCACAACATGATGATTTAGCAAACAGAGTGCTCTTTTAGTTCACAACCAGTGCTGAATATACAACTATTAATGCACTATAAAGGAACTCCCACATAATCTTAATGTCAAAGTCAGTGTACTAGTCACGGGGAGTACTGCACAGTCCGTGAAAACTGTTGTATAATGTCTTCCTGTGGCTCTGGAGGAGCTTTGTGATGATTTGAGTAATCTTAGCTTGGGCTCGGAAACTATTTTAAAGGATTTCATCACCCCCCCAAATGACCAGTATATCACTTACTCACCCTGTGTTATGTTGCGCTTGGAAAGGAAATGTTTGTCTTGCATGCCTCCAACGTCACGGAAGAATCCAAAGGGGTAGAAGCATTTAACGGTATACTACGCAGGGTTGTCGGTGACTGTTTATAAAAGTGAAAGTAAAAGCCAACCCCAGATTCACTCTCATTTGGCATTGGCCAACCTGGTCTCAATCCAAAGTCGTCGAAATCTGGTGCTTGGTCAGTTTTTTCTGGCGTCAGACACAGACGAAAAAAGCCTTCTTTTCACGTCAGCATGATAAGCAGCCGGTCGCAGTTATTGTTTAATGACACCCAGCGGCGTCAGGGGGAAAAGCAGCAGGATAACAACCTAAGTTAAGGCGGCGGAAGTCAAAGTAGGGCGGGTGGGAGCCGTGGTGGATGGGTCCAACACCACTGACTTTTACCCAGGAGGCCGGTGCTCGCTTCCCGTAAGATTGTTAGGCCAAAATCTGTTCTTTTTCCTGTGTTTGTTGTTGAAGTGTTGTATCGACATAGTGTGTTTATTTTGACAGAGACTGTATACACATTTTAAATTACCTGTGAAATTGGAAGCATATTTTGAAAACAGAACTTGACACAGCGTCCCTGAACGTCAACAACCAGCACACCCAAGGTAATTTGCATGTCGTATCTCAACGTGGAAAGTCCGTGACCAAACGTTGATATGCGACGAGGTTGGGATGAGAATGTGTTGCATTTGGCATTCTCGTATTTGTGTTGTTTCCTTGCTGTGTTTCTTCAATGCTTGCTGCTTACAGTCTAGGATTTACACCCAAAAATACACCACCACACACTTCTAGTGCAGTGGTTCCCAACTGGCCCAGTCATGGGGTCCAGATTTCTCCTCAGTTCTTGGTTCAAGGCCCACACAGTTTAACACATTCACAGTATACTTGTGTTTGCTAATGTCATCGAGCTAACTTGCTGTCTTTGTCAAGTAGCTGCCTACAAAACGGCACTTAAAAATAAAAACTCTGTGGTGGAAATTCACTCTTCTTAAAAATAAAGAATTTTTTACAAACTCAACACGTTTGCGAATCACGTGCGGTCCATTGAAATGGACCCGTGACCCACTTTTAGACCGCGACCCACCAGTTGGGAACAACTGTTCTAGTCGGTCATTAGTGCTGATTGAGACAAATTACTTCTGTAAGAGACTATGCATTGTTTTTTAGGAAAACATCCGTTAACAAACTCTCACAACTCGTGCAGAATCATCCAAGTCTCACTTATCCAGTCGTATGCTTAGAATTTCTCAACCAGGCAGCACTCTCTGATGGGAAACTGAACTTAAAGTGAATCTTATCTCTGCTCTCTTTAATGCCAGACTCCATTGACAAAAACAGTAATTTTACCTCTCTGAACACAGGAGCTGCTGGTCTACTGCTGCCTTGATCAGTTAGTTAGTTAGTGTTATTGTGTGACTTTGATGTTTTAAAGGGTTCATTCAGATTCACCAAAGTCACACAATAACACCAACAGACTAACTGATTCAGGCAGCAGTAGAGCACCAGCTCCTGTCTTCACGTAGCTAAAATTGCTGTTTTTGTCAATGGAGTCTGGCTTGAGGAGATTACAGATAGGTTACAGTTCAGTTCAGGTCCCTGTTGGAAAGGGCTGTCTGTTTTGAAAGTTCTGAGCATATGACTGGATAAATGAGACTTGGATCATACTGCACAAATTGTGAGAAAGTTTGTAAACAGATGTGTTAATAGTTTTGCTGTTTATAAACGCAGACCCCTTTTACTTTAATTCGTCAAGAATTTCTTCCATTTTTGGATTCTTCATTTACTGTTGAGGCATGCAAGACAAACAACGTTCAATTCAGTGAAAAGAAATCGTCATTTGGGGTAGCAAGTACTTCTTTAATAAACATTTTTATACAACTGGCATGAAGTTTGAACAGTTTTTTTTGTTTTGTTTTTTTTTTAACATGTAATGCACTCTAAAGTACCTATAATTGATTTTTGGTGCTTGGTGGCAGCAAAACAAGCTGAAAACACAACTTTGACATGTCACCTTAAAAAATGTCATTGTAAGGTTGTTAGAAAATACAAACTTTGAAGGAAAGTAATAAAAAGTTAAAGGTAAGAAAAAGAAAAAAATGTTATCAGCAAAACATGAGACATCATTTAACACATTCATGAAGTGTCACCAATGTTAAAAGCTGTTAAGAAACTAATGACCATTTTCTTGCATAAGTGGATACATGGATCAAGGCCACTAGCTTTTATGGTAACTTTTAAACAGCCGTGTCTGTTTCTAACAAGACGTAATCGCAGCCACTGTTTTGCCTCATTAGTGCTTCCAAGGAAACACGGTGTCCTCCGATATTCACAAGAATACTTATGAGCACTTCTACTGTAAGAGCTCTCTGGAGATGACAAACACCGGCAATGTGACTTGTTTACAAAGCGGGTGGATGTTTTCCCTGCTGGCGTGGAAGACTCTCTGGGATCTGTCTAATTGCTGGTGATATCTGTTCACAGTTTAGTCTCCAGCCATCCTGGAATGCTTAAAACCACATTCAGAGGGAGTGTGGGGAAGAAGAAAGAAGTCGCAGAGCTGCAGACTAGAGGGGAAAAATGTTGGCACGCCTCCACAGCCGAACAACCATAGCAGAACGCTTTTTTTTTTTTCTTCACCTTATCTTTTTCCCCTTGCTTCTTGTTTGAGCTCTGACATTTGCACAGGGCGTGATGTGAGCAGATTAACCACGTCAGCCTCCTGCATTGTGTGTAGCGTTTGTATTTGTGCACTGTTTGATAGTCCTATCTGGGAGTTGTATTTTCCTACTTTATATTTCACCTTTGAAGTGACTCTGTTGGCTTCACAGAAATGATTTAGAGGTATTAGAGAGTTTGGGACTGGGCTGCTGGACAACAGTTTTGTTTTTGTGTTTTGGCTTTCCTCTCATCAAGCAGTGTTTTAAGAAACATCGTCTGGGTGTAAGTCCTATCTGGTGAAGTAATAACATTCACCAATGGAATATATGACTTATTGTAATTTTTCCATCTTTTGAGAGGATGACCTCAAAGTGAATGCCTCGCCTGACAAAAACTAACAATTATCTCTCAGATGCTAACAATCAGGGCTCTGCATTGCTCTCTTTCATCATCAATAATAATGCAAATAAGCCAAAATGTCTCACGCAACATCCCTGCCAAGCGCTTCCCTCTCATGCACTTTGACCAACTGGCTGCCTGGAGGAAGCTGACTGGCACTTTCAGACTAAAAGTTTAGTGATGAATGATTTGTCTATGAGAGGATATGCAGAATTTCCTTCCAACTTTCAAAGTCCACCATTTCAAACCTGAGTCACTCTCCTACCAAAACACTGTGGGCAATGAAAGTAAAACACTCCGAACATGAGCGATGTTTTGCTGCATGAAATCATCTCTTTTGGAAATATGAAGCAGTACACACTGTACATCAGGGAGCGTTGAATCACCAAGGATGGATGTCTGTGTTGTTGGAATAAAACCTTTTAATCACGCTTGGCTGTATACGTTTCTACAGTCTGATGTTAGTTTTTCAGTGTTTCAGTTTGCTCTGTCCATTTCACGGACAGATTAGAGCGCCCCGGGGGAGGCGAGATGGGGGTGGGGGCAGTTTGGTATGAGACTTATGATGGTCATTCCCATGTCTGTTTAATAAATGGATTTTTCCTCTTAAATTGAACAGGACTGTAGAATTTTTATTGGCCTGTGCAGCAGAAACATATCTGCAGGGTTCTGTTGATCGATATCAGTAACCTGATGATTTTTTTGGAGCTAGTTTCTGATTTTGGGTTTTCAGAACTCATTTTTTGGCGCATACTTTGTTCTGCAACTTCAAGTACTATGAGTGGGAAGAATGTTTTCCTTTCAAACCCAGTGTACCAAACAGGCAACATACTGCATACCATTCCACTTATAAAGACATAGGCAGTCCAAAAAAAGTTATTATTAGCCTTATTTGGCATTGTGATCTGATACTGTCAGATCGACAGCTTTATTCTAACATTTCTGTGTGTTTCTGTCCATTTCCTGTCATTTCTGAATCTGTCATTTCCTGTCTGTCCAGACGTAGTCATGGCCTAATTCCAATGTCGGCTACTCCCCAAGCCAGTGGTCTTTAAACTTCTGTGCCCAAGACACACCAAAGAGCAAGCCAAAATCTCAAGGCACACCTGTATTTATATCTGTATACAATAGCTTCTACAACGCGTGTTATCAGTCTTATCATGACAAGACAATAGAATTTAAAAAAAAAAAAAGACAGGAAGCTGTCATGATACTGTCTACTGACTTTTTTCTGTGATAGGTTGTCTTCGCTGGTGCTTTGTTGTAAATTGCCCTGCACAGTAAAGTGATCCGTTGTCCCACTCACGGCTTTCTCGTTTTAAATGTCATCATCCCTCACACTGGCTGCCAATCAGGGCTTTTGATGTGTCACACACTTATAATTCTCATGCGCGAATGGCGACAAATAGGTTCCCCCATGAAGGTTATTTCAATTTAAATTTGATTAAATTCCATTTTTCAGCTAGAGCTTGTCTCTTTATTAGGAAATGGGTGCACACAAAACACTGACACAGCCAATCTTCTTCTGTAGGCCCAGTTTAATATTGCAATAATAGGCTAATGTGTGGTTATCAAATCCCACGGCACACTTGGATTGGCATCAAAGCACACTAGTGTGCCGTGGCACGCCATTTGAGAACTGCTGCCCTAAGCCATAAGCACTGAAGACTCACAGAGTTTAATTAGTGTCACCTGTGAAGCGTCTGAGGAATGGGACCGTGCTTTGTGAAATCATTTTAACCGGACAGATATTTCTGTGCCAAGTAAAGTATGTCTGAATACAGTAGTTTAGTCCTATGATCATGAGACGAACAGCTACATATACTGTACGAAGTACTGGTTAGTGACGTGTGCTTAAGGGTTTCCCTTCAGTCTGCAGCACTGTGGATGTACAGAAAGTGTGCAGGAATCCAACAGTCAACCAGAAAGCCTTTAAACTGTTTACAGATTTCACAGTGGGACTGCCCTGAACCCTCACATGTTTTGCAGGAGCGTGTGACAAACTCTGTGTGTCCCTCAGGCCTAGTCCGTACAGACATGGGTATTTTTGAAACTGGGGTTTTTCCCTCCTTTATTCTCAAAAAGAGTCCTGTCCACACACTGTTAGAAAAAAATCTCAATCCAAAGGAAAATGCAAAACACAGCTGAAGAGCTGTCAAGAGAATATCAAATCAACATGTGGGGATATAAGCCGAAACATTAAGCCAAATTCACTTTTGACTGATATATCTGTGTGTGGCCTCCCTTTTGTTGCCAGCCTTGAGCCAGTCGGTAACCATGGAAAGAACAAGTTGTTGGCCAATCACAAACCTGAGAAAAAGCTAATACCTGAAGCAGTGACCTCTGCAGCACATTCTGACGCCTCTGTTCCTCAACATAGTGGATGTGTTACTGTACGTTTATTGTAAACATGCAGTAAGTCCAGTTAAGCCCCTTTCCCACTGCACAAAAAAATCTAACACCTGATTTTTTAATATAATGGTAAAGGTTACAATTGGCATTCACACCCGGGTCAAATTACTTTGCAGCAGACACGGGTATATATCGGCTCCGACTCTTGGCGGAAACACAACACCTGCATGAACACCTTCATTTTAGCTTCTTTACTGGTGAGATGCAATGACACGCCACCACAAATACCATCTGTCTCTGCCCAAGCAGCGCTCAGATATTGGTCGAGATTAGTCTGCACCAAGTTTGACAGAGAGACTGAATAAGTAGAGTTACATTAAAAGAAGTCACCACAGTAAAGTTTTCACAGGCCTCTATGCTGCATTTACTGACCCGTTTTCTGTCTGGCAATAACATCACACATGACACGCCAAAAAAAAAACACACACTCAGAACAGCATAGTCGTCTACTGCAGTCGTGTGCACAGCTCTAGTCTACTGGCAATAGGAAAAGAGTCTATTGTCTATTTTTAGAAGGCTTTCATGTGTGTAAAAACCCACAAACACTTGCCAATTTTGGTGAAAAAGGGTATTAGCAAGGTTAGATCAGCACTATTTTGGTCATGTCAGCCATTGCACAAAGTATCACCTCATTTGTGATGCCTCACAAAGGAGATAATGGCACACACCCTCATGTGTGAAGGCCAAAACTCAGTTTATCCTGACTGCGTTACTAAAAATCTTCAACCAAGATGGAGTTTAACAAAATCTTCAGCAACCCAAAACACAGTTTGTGTGTAAACAAAAGGCCAAAATGCAGAGAAAAAGCTGTGTTTTTAAATGTAACCCGTGTATGTGTGGACGTGGCCTGAGTTGGCCCATCAGTGAATTCTCACACCTTTTTTCATGGAAGACATTTTGATGGCACAGGTGTAACTAATAACATTAATAATGGCCGCATTTTAATTTGGTGTTAAGTTTTACAGGCCCTGGTGTTGGGCATGCTGGCTTACTGGCTTTGCTTACTGTGACAATTCCATGGAACAAAGGCATCATTAATGTTACGAGTTACACCTGTGCTTGTGCCGCTGTTACAAGGCAAAATGTGTGTTGTGCAAATGGCCACTTCAACTCGGTGCTGCTTTGAGCCAATTTGACCTCACATCCAGTCACGGCATCTAAGATTTAATTTGTATTCAGTGTCAACGCACCTTTGGCGAGGTTGTGGCTCAGTTTTCGTGTAGCTTGTGCGTTCGCAAGATAGGGAAGATAGTTCATGTCAGCAAGTTTAGGAACTGGAAAATTGAAATGCCAAGATGCACACTGTGCTGTTTTCATCAGCTGCTACTGTGTGATAAACACAGACTGCAGCTGTGTCATTCATAAATTTCATTGTTGTTTTGTAAAGTCAGTTTCAACATGAGCACTATGAATAAATCATTGATCATCCTTCTGACACTTAATAATAATAATAATGATTGAGATTTAAATACAATGATGGTTTGCACAAATGTGCTGATTTAGTGCGTAATGACAGCTGCTCTGGCGCTGCTAAAGGACTCGTCAATGCTGCACAGTCGGCAATATTACATTTTCTCATTGATATTAGTTACCAGTATTAGTATATAGTATTTCTCATTGACAGATCTAATGAATAGTGTAGGGGCACAAGTATCATATTGATACTTACAGCTGTTAAAGGGTGTTTCTACATCCATTTATGACAAACTGTGGGTGTGGAAATGAGTCGTGTATGTGCACCCAGCACCACAGTAATAGAGATTCATGAAACAGAATCAGGTGGTCACATAGCTTTATAAATCTGACAAAAATAATGTGTATGCATATATCTGCCTTTATGTGTACATGCAGTGTTAGTTGTGAATTTACACAGAGTTTTATGTATGTAGCCTCAGGAGAAAGACAATAAGCATTGCTCGTTAGTGCAAAGCTGTTTTCTTATATGAGCACCAGACAGCAGCCAGAGAACCAGATTGAGCACACAACAGGAGATTGTCATGTCGAAAGTGTTCTCACTTAGCGGAAATACTGTTTGGAGTACGACAAGGTTCGGCACCCATGTAGGAGGCAGGACATAATGCATGTCGTTCCTTGAATTTGTCTGACAGTATTTGCTAGGGATGCTCCTAGCGACTGATATCCCTGTCGACTAAACAAACAAAAACTTTAATTAAAACTAGTCTACTGGTCTAACAAAAGAAAGACACAGTCAAAATTTAGCATACAACATATTCCATTAACTTCCTGAAGCCTTTACCTTCAACAAAGTTAAGTGGAAGCACATCTTACGAGGTCATCGTGGTGATGAGCTGTTATCTTAGACCAGGCGGTATCACAGCATCTCTGGGTAAACAATGTCAAATTGGTCTGAGCGTGGCTAGCAGCAGCAGCAGCTGTCGTTCCATGCAGATTAACATCCAAATGCTTGAGTTGAATGTGGTAACACATTGCTCCAGTTGAGTGATTTTTATGCCAGTTTTTTCTGACACAGCTTACATGCTACCTTGTTTTCATTTGCTAGACCAAAGTACTGCCAAACTGCGCTGGTTTTGCGAGAGGACATCTCTTCAATTTCCCGCCATGCTGTTTTAAAACTGCTGTCTGACGGCTCTGTAGCATCCACTAGTGGCAGGCAGCTGCATGACGGTTAAGCGGACATTGATGGTTTAGACAAAGAATCCCGTGCATCCCTAGTATCAGCATCAGCCCTTACCAAAAGAAGTTCCCGAATCTTGTCTCTCCAGTTTGACATTTTCGTTGGCGTCCTGTGTAAATGGTCCTTCTTCTTCACTCTCAAATGTTTGTATTCTTCCAGTTTCACACCAGTTGCACTATAGAAACATTATCACTACGGCCACCTGCCCGCTGTGAATTATCCGGACAATGACCTGCTCTTTTGACACGGGCTCAATCGGACACTGACTTTGTACATTATATTGTACTTTGTCCGATCCATCTGATTAAAACATTTATGTTCTCACATAGACTTCTCCGAGTAAAGTTCAGTTCTGGGTTGCTGTGCATGTGTGAAAGGAGTTTAAGAGAGAAAAGAGAGAGGTGGCAGAGAGGAGGCTTTTGGATCGGACAGTGAGATAATGGTTTTTTGTGGCTTTTGTTTCCCAAAGCAGGAATGTTGTTTACAAGGATTGGACAGCGTCTCAGGAATGTAGACTGTGTTCTAAAGGAAATGGTTGTTGTCTCCAGAGGGAGCTTCTACAGCTCTGGCTGCAGACCCAGAGGGGAGAGGTTGACAGGGACTTAATGTGTATCACAGGGAGCGTGATGAACTGTTCCTCTCCCATTAGCAGACAATATGATCATATAACATACCTGTTTACAGCCTCACACGGCCAGAGCTCAGTTTTCATTGTGATATTTATGTGTGGGAGCTCAGTCTGATACAAACCAGATCAGCTAACTGGAGAATATTTCATCACTTTCAATAACAACATGACTTGTTTTCTCATGGAAATGTCATACACAGCTTTTTCAGGCAACGTATAAAATGAACAAAATGAGCGTGCCACTTTATGGCCTGAATGTTGGATTTATTGAGAAACTAATTTTTGGTGGACAGCTTAGAAGAATTCCCAGCCACATGTTTTTACAGCTTGAAAACTGGAAGCAGTGACAGCCCAGCAGTTGGTGTGATCCTCCAGTTAAAGGAAGTGAAGGAAGGGCTCGTGTTTGTTTGCAAGTGAAGAAGAAAACTGTCGATCATGTGTCGTTCAGCCTACTTGTAGACGTCAGACTCATCGGCGGTGAGTTTAGGGTTAGAAACCAGTGGTTTTCATTCTACCAGCGCTCAGCCTCCTGTTGAGGATCCCTCTGAAGCAGTTGGAGGATAGACGAGAGCGGTGCTGGTTAACGGTTTTCTGTTTAGTATCACTCTTGTAGATCACAGGGAAAAAAAGGTGGTTAGAAGTCGCTGTGAATGAGCAGTTAACGGCTGACGACTGTGAGGGCGGGTCTGTTTTACTGATCTGAATTCTCTGTAGCTCAGCGGGTACAGAGAAGTACCAACACAGCCCAAAACTCCTAATGCTTTATGGCTCAGTGCCTTTTATTGAGGTCTATTTTAAACAGGATGCTTTAATTTCTTCCAGATTTAATGTTGGGTGGTTTTATTGTGCTTTTTGTATCTCAGTTGCCACCGAAACATATAATCTTGAAATGATTTTTTTTTCTGCACTGTGACTTTTGCATCTTGACTTCATTTGGTGAACTGCACAATAAAGCATATTTATTAGACACGTACTGCCCCAGCATTAAAAAAGCAGTATATCATTATAGTTTAATTATATCCACTTGGCTTACAAACACTGAAATGACCCCTCATCTCCAGCAAAGATTAATAATAGTCACTCCCTACTGTATTTTTCGTCTTTGCAAGAGGTTAATTGCATCATTCTCCCTCGTCCTTTCTCTAATATTTTCCTTTTTGTCACTGCTCTGTGCTCTTAACAAAACACACGCTTAATATGTCCTGTTTGTGTTTTTTTTTCATTGTTTCTTTCATACATGATCAACCAGGATCGCAGGAGTTTTTATAGCCACCTTTCATGCCGACAGGATGTGACTATTTCATATCCAAAACACAAATTGTGGAGGTTGGCAGTTATATTAGATCCTGCAACACTTCATCACTTCAGCAGCTCATTAGATGAGCAATCTCTGGCGGCTGCTCAGACGCCTTCAGGTTGCAGGATGTGATCTGGAATTTCCAGGAGTTCAAGTCCTTTCTGTTGCCGGCAGTCCCAAAACTTCTAGAATCACTTCTTATGCATATATTTACTAAAACCCTTCACGACATGGACCATCGCAGCCCAACATGCATGTGCTCCTGTATACTTGTACCTATGAAGCCCTCCCAGGAGGAATTTGGGTCAGTGGGAAAACAACAGGAATATTCCAGCCCATTTCCATTCCCAGGGTGTCAAATCTGGCAGCTTGCTCGGTGGCCATTGGCATCTGATTCTGATGCACAAAGCACCCTTTAGCATCTGTATGAGACACACCGGGCTTTCAGCTAATACCAAAGTCAACCCATGCTGCAGTGGTGTAGTGTAAAGGGTGAGAAAGTCAGCATAGGGTGGGAAGGGGGAGAGGTGGTGGATGGCTCAAACTATTGCAGGACTTTCACCCAGGAGACCAGTGTTTGTGTCCCGTGTAAAACCAAAAGTCAGTGTTAAGTGCTTTAAACTTTGTAAACTAGTTACCATCACATTACATTTGTGTCATATACCATCACATACGATACATAACATACTCGTTAACTAACTTTACATTACGTAACAAACTTACTTATTTCAACCCAAACCACAATTTTCTTTTCTAAACCTTACCAAGTAGTTTTGTTGTAGTTTTGGTGAAGAAAGAGTGTCATATTTTGAAGCGCAGGACCACTGAGCAAGCTGCCATATTTGGTGAGTTGGGAGTAAACTCATCATCATCAAAATATTCATACTGGAAATTGGCAAAATGATGGTATATTTAGGTGGCCCAATGTAAAGATCACTTAAGTCCAAGATTAAATCAGCAACACAATCAAAGAAACAAAACAGTATCCAATAAATGTTCTTCATACTGCTGTCTTATGGCGCAGACTTATTTTCCGTGGACAGCTGCGGTCTCGTGTTCTATTCATTGCACAATTGGGTGGTCCACAACAGCCCCAAGCAATAATGGGAGGGCTTGGAGGTGAGGATACCGTCCTCCTGCCGAAATCAGCTGACAGTTACACTAAGAAGACACTGCTTGGTCTGAAGTGAATGTCTGTCCAACTTAACTGACTTCACCGTGGTGAGGTGGCTGGACTGGAGTTTGTGCAATGAGCATGTGCAATCACCACACTTGCTACAGTCCATGCAGACCTTCCTGGACATAGGTGGATGATGACATTTATGTAACATGGACCAGAGCAGACCCTCGTGGACTCTTACTGTTGTAGTGTTTTGTACCCAGATACACTTGCGTCATCATATACATTGCATTTTTGTTGTGCTACACTGTAGAAAAGGGCACCAGAGACGGGCGCCGTCGGCCCTTGGGACCGTCATCAGAGGGGACCAGCAGAGCAGTGAGGCAAAGCTGTGCTCCTGGCTGAAAGAGGAGCTGCTTCTGTTGGGTGTGGAGCTCTCCACCTCCTGCTGGAGCCCCAAATGCAGGGCGACGGCAGCAGCTAAGCCCAATCTGGGTCTGATGTAGAGGCATCAGTATCAAAGTGGGACCATTTCATATCTTTGTAATTGTGTTGAAAAGTAGTCACCTGTCGTATTTTGGTACAGTTGGTGTTCACACCTGATGCGTACAGTACCAGAGTACACATGAATTTAACTGGAGACCTTTTTAAATGCACTTGGTCATGGATCAACCTACTGTGTCCAAACTAATCCAACTGGACTTCAGACTCAAATGTACTGCAATCTGGGCCCAGGATCCTGATGTGAAACCCCCTTTAGTCTTATAAATTACAGCTATAGATTTTTTTAATGAGCATATAATGCTGGAAAAATACAAATACTACCACTGTTGCCACTGCTTGTAAACAAATTTATGTGCATGTTACCAATGGAGACATTGTTGTGACAGTTCACTTTTAAACACAGCAAGCAAATGTCTCTGGAATATAAATGTAGTTTAAAAAAGCAAAGGTGAAGGAACTTGATGAAGCTTTATAAAGATACAGAAGTGCTCAGATTAGAAATAACACCACTGCAGTTTCCATGTGATGACACAGCAGTACTTTTGTCTTACTCAATTAGAGACTGTGGTCAGGATGTATCAGCAGCGTTTTGTGTCCTGGCATAATAGTTTACAGACCTTGTATTTGTCTGATCTAAGCCTGAGCTGTTCTCTTTATGTTCCCAGCAGCCCCTGCAATTTCCACGGCTACTTCGTGTCTGACTCGCTTGCTATCTAAAGATCTTTGGATTTCACAATCTGTTCACTTCTGTAGAAACAAGTCCTTACCATGTGACATCCTGAAAACACTCAGCAGAGAAACTATTCAGGCTTAACACATGAATTACCTGTCCAGGCCTGTGGCAAGGAAAAGATTTCATCACACACACACACAAACACGTATACATTCACAGCCCAATTAGACATCTGCAAAGTACCAGAATTAATGTATCGCATGCTTTCCTTCCTGCTACAAATTGTGTAAGAGTGAACAAAAGTACAGGGATCACAGGGTGTGTGAATGTTCTCAGCATTTAAAATGTGACCACAGTAAGGCTCATGAGTTAATGAGTATTTATTGTTGCTTTTCACAGTCAAAAACCAGTCAGAGGAGTTTGTCACACCCTGTCTTCAGATGTCAGCAGTGGTGGACAAAGCACTCTGATCCTTTACATGAGAAAAAGTAATAATACTTAAGAGTAGAAAATACACAATTACAAGTATGAGTCAAAAGAAAATAAAGGAACAAAAGTATTCGCATTAAAATATAGACAGCTAATAGTACCAAAAGGGAAAGTTCTCATTATGCAGAATGGCCCATTTCAGAATTGTAGATCCATAAGTCTGTTAAGTCTCATTTTAAATTGATAAATAAATGTTGTGTGAAGTAAAAAAATAACAATATTTGCCTCTGAATTTTAGTGGAGTAAAAGGAAAGTAGCTGAAAAATACGCAAGTAAATTGTACCTAAAGTATTTCACTGCTGGAAAGATGGTCTTTTCAGAATACTGGCTGTGTGTGCAGTAGAAAGATGCAAATATATTGATATTGATATATTGAGATATTGGTGCTATATCACTAGAGAAAACAGAGAAAAAGAACTGTGGCGTTCACTTTTGCTCAAGAGATAGAAAGCCTACAACTACCAGAATGCACTAGGCCACACCAGACTAATAAATGTAGGGATGCATGCTATTGGATTTATTGCCAATATCTGATATGCCAGTATATAACAACTTATTCGGCTGATAAGCAATACTAATATTGATATATCCACTTTTCCCCACTGCTGATATTAGTGATCATCGAGTCTCTTCTGTGGTGGATTTAACATCATTTTATACATGCCTACTCATGTCATGATAGCAGATGGAGACATGAAACGTAATACTTTTCATTGTATGTAATATTCATTAATTGTGCAAAATAATCCAAAGACATGCAGGTTAACTGGTGGCTCTAAATTGTCCGTAGGTGTGAATGTGAGTGTGAATGGTTGTCTGTCTCTATGTGTCAGCCCTGTGATAGTCTGGT
>JAPZEB010000023.1:27847165-27865997 GCA_029783705.1 Chaetodon striatus
TAAACAATATACTGTGACATTGCCTATGTGATGTGTATTTCAGAAATAATAGGTACAGTAGGTTTTTTAAAAAAACAAAAACAAAAACTTTGAATCCATCAAAGTGAAAGACTGACCGGCTTTGTATGTCTTTCCAGTAACTACTGCTTCATTTATCTGCAAGTCTTTTCAAACTCAACCAAACAAAACGCCTTGATAAAAGAGTCAAGACTTCGATTACTCCTTTTCCGTCTCTTCTGGGGTTTTTTGGCATCTTGAACTGGGCAGCAGTTCGGCGTCCTTACAGACAGTCATACATGCGCAGGGTGCGCTCCAGTTGCTGGACAACACGCTGGTAAAAGGCTATCTGCTCCGTGAGGTAGGCCTGCATCATGTCTTTGAAGTCCACCTCTCGCTGCTGATGGAAGTGGGTCATCTCTGCCTGGAGGGCAAACCCAACCGTCCGGCAGCGTTTCCTAATGCCGTCTGCCTCGTCCTGGTCCATCTTCCCTTCGTCACTCATCCGCTGGCTCTCCTTCACCTTGGCAAAGGCACCTGGGTTAAGACAAAAAGATAGATTACTTTAAAACCTGTAATATTCTAAACACATTGGTGTCATTATTACCTCCAGCAAGAAGGTTATGTTTTTGGTTTGTCTGTCTGTCTGTCTGTCTGTCTGTCTGTCAGGATTATAGAAGAACTACAGGCCCAATCCTCATGAAACTTGGAGGAAGGCTGTAGCATTAGCCAATGAAGAACCCATTAAATTTTGGAGCGGATCCAAACAACTGGGTCTCACAGAAATATGTTAAATCACCACATCCTCTTAAAAATGCAATCTTTTTCCAGACCTAACAAAGTAGTTTTGGTGCCAAAACCCAACTGTGCTGCCACAGCATAATCTCAACACAATACGTGCCAACACCATGCAATGAAGTCCTCGGAGGTAGTGGTCATTTCATGTTCTGTGAGATCACGTTTGATTGAATCACAGGGCAAACACATACCATAAAACTTGAATTAAGAGCCCAGGCTATTATTTTCTTAAATCACTGACATCAACAGGCCTATATTTGGGACAGGCCTTTAATTCCTTTCACATAAAACAGTTGCTCGCCAAAGATCAGAAAATACATTCAAATTGTTTACATACACCAGTATGAATATTGCTTGTAATAAAATTAGGCTTCAGGTAACATATCAATTATGAATCATTCATTTGGTGTAGTTTTGACATACAGCTAATCAGAGAGAGAGAGTGCGTGATGGCACTCGAGATAACAGCACCCAGCACACCAACACAACACTTTATACTGTTAAACCAACATTCACAACTTGGACTGATTTTTTTAGGACCTTAAGGACCTCTTATGGACTAAAGGAATATGAATAACATACAGGGTACAGTAATCAAGGAATGGACACATAATTTGAGATAGCTATCAAGCAGGTTTTATACATCCGAAGAACTTCTATTAAAAAAAAAAAAGACTGCTTGGCAACCAGACCATAAAACCAGACTATAAAACTATGCTAAGTATCCATACTAAAACTGTATGTACAAAGGCCAGACATGGCGTGCGCCAAAAAATACTCAACAATTTTTACAATCGGGCTCTCACCTCACTATCTGCATCATCAATTCCCTGTCTCTACAATGTTCGTAAGCATGGGTGACAGTTTCTTCCATCAAGTCTGTTTTTATGGATCACAACTTTTGCGTGGGAAGTGGCGTACGCCTCCTTCAGGCCTCATTTTGTGCGTATGCTATGTTTATAAATGAGACCCCAGGCGTCTGATTGAGACAGTGTTAATTTGTCAAAATATGTAGCCACACTGGGCTAGCAAAAGGGACTGGGCCTCTATTTGGGAGTAGGCTTTTATTTGAAATTTTCGTCAACATTGCAAGCAGGGCATTTGGCTCTGTCCGAGGTCTGCGCTCTATGAGTGCCCTTCTAGTAGGTAAACTGTTATTGCAGAAACAGTCAGCTGGTTAAAGGTCATCCAAATGACAAGGTTCACCTAGAGTGGTATGTGGTGATGAAGAAAGTTTTGGTTTTACTTCCTAATTTTTATCTGATGTTTCTGCCTCCACCCAAAAACAACAAAGACATATTTTATCATTTACACATAGTTGGTAGCCATGCGTGTAGTTTTGGTTTCATTTTTTCAGTTTTTTTTTTTTTTTCTTCCTAAGATTTCTGCCTCCATCCTCGTTGTTTGTTTGTCACAACCCTGAAAAAAACTACAGTTAAAACACAAACAGCACTGTTGGTCTTTACAGAAACACAATGTCCTAGTTGTTCTGGATAATCTACAGAACACACTGTCAACAGTTTTTACAAAGGGACTACTTTCTACTAAAATATAGTCTTTCAGAGAGCTGCTTAAAGTGCAGCTGCTGACTGCTGTTGAATTTTTTAAATACCATTTTTTATGCTTTGAGCACCACAGACACATTTCCATAAATCTGTTTTCATAGATATTAAAGAGACAAATAAACTAAGCAAGTACAACCGAAACCACTACATTTAAGTTAGAAAATATATTTGTTTTTTGACTCTGGTTGTACAGACCTTTTAATGTCACCATCGACTAAAAACTCACTATTTTCAGGCGATGTAAAACATATACAGAACGTCCCAATAAGATGTTAGCGATGATGAGCTCATGTATGGAGTCACTAAAAAACTGTAAAATGTGAAAAAAGGATAAAAATAAAAACCCTATAACAAATGTTGTAATAAAATTTAAGTCTAGTTAAAAACAGTCTCAGATTTTTATTGCTCTTCGGGCTTTGGGTGGGTCTGTGTTCATGTATGTTCTGCTATATGAAAAGAGAGAACTGCCACAGTAAAGTTACACCAATACCTCCACCATGGTTCTCAGCAGTAAAGACCAACATCATAACTTTTCCCCCAGAAATTAACCACTGTAAAGCTGAACGCTTTATAGGTAGAGCTCGGACCACACAATTACTTTTTGTTTCACTGCATACCAAACGTCTAGTTTCAGTATGATGTCGTAACCACATTCGACCAGACTGAACATGACGTCACTTTCCAAGGAAGAACATGGCAGCCTAATGGCATGTCTCCACGCCGCATTTCCCATCAGATTAGCGAGTCTCGATCTCACACAAGCTGAGCTCGATACCAGTGAGAAGACGTGCAAATCAGCTAACTAGCAGGACCAGTTTGCACAATCTTGTTGTTATTTCTTTAATGTATCTGCTGCAGCGTTCAGGTTTTATCCATTAACTGTATCTGTGAGTTCATGCCGCCCTGGATTTTTCATGGAATTCCTGGCAGAAGTCTGGGAAAGCATGAACAGCACTTCTAGTCTGTTCCAGCAAGGAGGCGTGTGGACTACAGTCTGTGGCGGTGACCTACATTCATGTATTCTGTTTTCCACATGAGAGGAGAATGTGCATCACCAGATAGCATGTCTGTGGGACATAAAGGAAAAGCTCTCATGGTTGTGTGTGTGTGCGCGCAGCGGGGGAATAATGGGGGGGGTTGAATCAACATTTTTGGATCTGCTATTGAAAAATCTCATCACAAAGAAAACTTGACGTGCTCTCCCTCCCAGCTAAATGTGCTCTCTAAATTCATGCAAAACTATACTATTACAGCCACAACATACACACCACAAAAATACTAACTGTGGTTAAATATGCAGCAAGGCTGTTTAGGTTTCCCCCTATTCTAAAACCCACTTCTTCTTTCAGCATGTTTGAGTCAGCTCATGCAAAATCTCATCACAAAGACAGCCTAATGTGCTCGTCCTTGAAGCTAAATCTGCTCTCTGAATGGATGCAAAACTATACAATTAAAACCGCAAAATACGAGCTACCAAAAGAAACTGTGACCGATTACAAAGCAAGGCTGTGTAAGTTTCCTACGATCCTGAAAACCAATCCCTCTGTCTCACTGTGGGCTTCCTGCGTCTTTTCACCGAGTTAACAAATGCTCTATGATACACGGCCAGTGGTCTGGAAAATCACCAGATTTGTTTATCTTGCCCAACCAGACTGGCTACCGCATGTTTTATGGCTGTGGCCGGAGAGAGATTTGAACTATTTCACATGTGACAGCTTCATGGGTCTGTGCTGGGAAGATATTAGCACTCTGTGGGGGATTAGGAAGGAGTGAGAGGAGAGGAGGGAAAAGGACAACAGTGTGCAGAGGAGCTGAAAACACAAATAAGGTTTCTTTAGCCGGGTTTCTGCAGAGGTCACCAAGTTAAATTTAAGACCTTGTCAAAACCACACAGAATGCATACTTAATACCCGTTTCATGATCGTACCTGCCAAAGTATGAAAGAATGATGGAAAACCGGAGAGGAAAATATGGCAGAGAATTATTTATTAATATATCACTTTTTTTCAGTAGTTCCCAGCAGTAAAGTGGTCCCTAATTATATAATTAATTAAATCAATGAAACTTGGACTTGTTTCAGAGGAATGGATGGATCAAGCAATTAAAACTGATTAATGTCTTCATGTTCATCAAAGTGACAGTTGAGATTTTTTTGAAGTGGGGATGTATATTATCTACAGTAGATTACAGTTGGCATGCCCCAGCTTGGAGAAGCAGGCGGTAGTAGCTACACAGAAGCTGAGCAATGGACAGCTGTGGAGGGGGGCAGTGACAAAACATATTTTAGCCACCTAAAAAAATCTGTATCACTTTAAGTGTTGGCTTTATTCAGAATACTTTCACCACTTTACCTTGCTGTCAGACAGCCCTTTGCAACAGGGAACTGAAGCCGTTATAGTGCCAGACTCCATCGATAAAAACTCTAATTTTACCTCTCTGAACACAGGAGCTGCTGATCTGACACTGCCTGGATTGTTTAGATTGTTTGTGAAATTGTGTGACTTTGATCCAAACAAACATAGGCCTTGATCACACAGAAAGCATAACGAGAGGTGCACCACACTACCTTTTTTTTTTTTTTTTTTTAAATTAAATGCCACTGGTAAAAAAAAATTTAAAAAAACCCTTGCTACGCATTTGATTGTTGCCAGGCAACCTCCCTACCCTAACCTTCCAGGGTAATCAATCTACCATTTTCTTATTTTTTATTTTATTTAATATATTTCACAGTAATTAGCAGCTAGTTCCTAAATTGCTCTGGTTGAGGGAAACAGAGATCAGTGTGGGTACATGAGACCCTAAAAAAGAGGCTGGATCATGGGGAGTATCACCAGTTGGTCCAGGAGCTTTGCCTCCATGATGGCTGTTTCCAGGCATATTTTAGGATGACTAGTCTAAACTAGATGACTAGGTCAGTTTGACAACCTGCACAACAAAAATGAATACAAACTACAGGGAGCCCACTGGTCCTGCTGAGCGACGAAACACCACCAGTTTCTCCTCCATTGTTTACCAACTGTAAACTTGTTGTCATGACCACCACAGAGGGCCCGCCTCTCAAATCATCTGATTTGACAAGGGGAAAGAGCGGAGATTTCATAGGATGCTTTTTTTGCTCTGGAGTACGAAAGGGGTTCAGAGCACTTAGGGGAAAACGCCAGGCGCCTAGTGCGCAGGAACACGAAAAAACTTAAAGCAAAAAGCTTCATTCTCATTAAAAACAATTACAAAATGCTTTCTGTGGGATCAGGGCCTAACTGATCAAGGCAGAGGTAGACCAGTAGCTGCTGTGTTCAGTGACGTAAAACTACTGTTTTGTCAATGGCATCTGGCTTTGAAGAGAGCATAGGTAAGTTTTACACTCAGTTCAGTTCCCTATCAGAAAGGGTTGTCTGACAGCAAGGTGAAGTGGTGAAAATATTTTACATAAAGCCTACACTTAAACAGATATTCTCTTTTTTTAGGTAGCTAAAATGTGTTTTGTTACTGCCCCCGTCCTTGACAGCACATTGCTTAGCTTCCATGGCGGTACTCCTGCCTACTCCTGCAAACTGGGGGCCAACTGGCATCTACTTTAGGTAATATACTGACTGTGGAAGAGTACCTCATACAACCCCACTTCAAAAAATCCGAGCTATCCCTTCAAGTTGTTGCCAAAATCAACACTTGTGCATTATGACATGTTGAGCTTTCTGGTTGGCCGATCTGATGTTGCTCACTGGAACTTTACCATCCCCCTTTTAGTTTAAGTCTGTACATTTAATTGGGCACAAAAACATTTCTGCCTACGTCGGGCAAGACAAAATATTGAAGTCTTTTTCATACCCTCTAGGGAAGTGAATTCAATGCTTTCAGTCTTTTTAGCCCTGCAGACACCCTGTCTAGTTTAATAAGTCATACAGTATGTGTGTGTATGAGACGGGGAGAATAAGAATGAGGACGGTCGAGAGTCATTATGGCCACAACCCTCCGGGGAACTGAACTCAGGCATCTGCTAAATTCCCCATTACCACAGCCCGAGGTCACTGTGGGATGAGTTCAGGAAGTGCAGCACTTCTTCTCTACATCTTCATCTATCTCCTATCCGTCAGACACAAACATGAAATTGAGAACGGAAGTCCCCATTTAAGATGTGTGTATGTGTTTACAGCATGTGTTGCTTGTGTGCTTGTACTGAGTGTTGATGACATTTCCCAGTTCCTTATAGCTGGGCTCCTATTAAGCAAAGCCAGCATTATTTTTCTCCACAGACTGCAGATTCTTCTCAGATCCAAACTTTAGCACAAAGCAGTTTAAAGGCGAGCGTGTCTAATTTTAACTCATTCTCATCTGGGACTGTTTCCAGTCACTGCCAATTAAATCATTCTTCCTGTTTAATCCTGAAGTGGAGGCGTCATTAAAGTGGAGAGGAGCCTCTTTAGTTGAGGCTCGTTTGTATAAATTAGCTGACCCCTGTTGCATGTACATAAACAGTTCACATAACATACCATGTGCTAGTATCACGTTTTAAGACATTTCACTGTAGTGGATGTGTTTAGGAAGCCACATGTAACATGGCTTGTGCCCAATACTCCCCTTGCTCCTACCCTTACCCCTCTGTCTTGCATGTTCAAGTCTAGGAATGTGTCTCAAATCGCATACATCCATTAGTACGCTTCAATGTAGTACACTACTTACTTCTTGTGTGGTGCACTAATTTCAGCAGGGTAGTGTTGTCTCAAATTGCGTACTGCCAGCTTTGTTTTTTCACCACCAAGTGGTGAATTGCAAACGAATGGAGGAGCATTATCGCCAACATTTGACTTACTTACTTCTCAAAAAGTGAGCCACTTACTCGCCTTGGCAAACTCGGGGGAGACCTGAGGGTTAGCACCATGTTTCCACAGCAACACAGGTGGTGGATCGGGACGGTGTAACTAGTGGTAATGGCCGAATGAGCCTCGTCGCTAATGCCTGCTAGCTCCCACCAGACCCTACAGCAAACTATAGATTAACTGCTCATAAATAATCCCTGTTGACATCCTTGACAACTGCAAAAGAAATGCCTGTAGCCCACTCAAGAGAAATCACTGAGGAGGACACAACTATCCGGCAACACCAATGACATATCAGGGTCTTAAAGGGTTGTCCCATTTCATAGGGGAAGTTTTAAACCACTACCGTGTAACTCTGTTCCAAGAGGCAAGGTGACACATGAAAACAAGGGGTAGAGGTTTAAATATGAAATGAAATTGGGCCTTGATTTGTTAGGTGAGCTGGCCACATGAAGAAAATGTCTTTTAAAAATAGGACTACTGCTTGGCCCGTGCAGTATAATAGCTCATGTCAGTGCTGTGAACAGCTTAGATTGTTTTCCTGCAAAGTAATTAGCCCTCCTAACCTCTCTCTGCAAAAATGATTATATTTCCAAAACAAAGCCATTAGGAAACTGTTATTCAGGATGACCTTAAATGACCCCATCCTTACAAATCAAGATATTCTCCTTTAAAAGCTGTACTCTCCCTTTAGAGATTAAGTTGAATACAGTATCTAATTTTCAAAATCATTACTTATTGCCTCACAGCCCCCTCGAGGTGTGTGAGTCTGACAGTGAAACAGTGCAGGGCTAATATGTGAAAGCACAGCCACTAGTGTGTAATGACTTCATCGCTGCAATGCAAACCGCAAAACACACAACACCCCTATTTTCCCTTCAAGACTTGGAGCTGGGCTAAATTTCTCTCTTAAAAAGTAAAAGGGGAAAATATTTGGCAGGTAATGGCATGGCGCTTTTAAATACAAGATATGGTTTGGTAAACTAAATGACTGAAAGAGCCATTACTAATGAACATCGTAACACTAGAATACAGTCAAGTTTAAATACTGCAAGTCTGAAACCCTTAAACTGCTTTATTGTCCAAATACTGACAAGAGAGCGTGGCGTTGTTGGGTATTCCATTTCGAGTTTGCGTAATCAGAGTGAGTCAGTGCACTGTAAAATAAACTCAAGACTTCAAACACAGGAAGGGCTAACGTGACGGCGTAAGATTAGTGGATGTTTTTTTGCATCGGACAGACGAGTAAACAGAAACATTTCTCAACTGAGGACAAATGAGGCTTGTCACCACAAAACACTGACCATTACTAAGGGGCTGTGAGTGTGTGTGAGTGTGCGTGTGTGCGTGTGTGACGTCTGAGTCAAGCACCACAGTGAACTGATGAGACCTTTGTTCTCTGTTGACCTCTAAAAAAGTCAGAGAAAATAGCAACAACAACAAAAGGCTTCTTACTGAAACACATTGACCTGCTCATCTCTATGTTCCCAGGGTCCTGTGTTACTGAAATAAACATTATAACTGATTAATGAAGGGAGATGGAAGCTTCAAATGCAGTTTAAACAGTAAATAATTGTTCAGCCACGGAGATATCAACGTCTAAAGACAAGAAAACTGTCTTAAATTTGAAATTTTGCAGGTTTCAAGAAGTATAACATCAGTAGGCTATAAGCTGTAGGTGGGTGAATTCAACAAATTGGGAAATAAACATTTTGAGAACATAAATCCTTTGACAGGTCTTGTTGGTGCATCAGATCAGGAGGATATTTCACTAGGAACACGGGAACCTGGGGAACATAGATGCACTCCCATATTGGCGATACAAAATGCTCCCTTAGCTGAGGTCAAAGCAGAAAGTAGCAAAAAATGTATCCATGAATCTGTAGGAAATAGATGCCAAAGGCTTGCTGACTTAAGTTGGGTTTCCGTCCAAATGTTGCTAAAATTTTTCAGAAATTTGGCAGAAAAAATGCACTTTTCCCTCTACTATTGTTACGCCAGTATTCAGAGGTGGTTCATCAAAGACACAGTAGGTTGTGCTAATTTTCCAGTCCAATGCTGTTATACCATTGCAAAAGAGGAGGGCGCAACAAAACTCTAAAACTATGCGACTTTTAAGGAGACCTATTCTGCTTTCTATTATTTTCTGTAATATATATAATAGTCACAATGGTGGATGTTCATATAAACCGTGGCCAAAGTTTTAAAAAGAATCAGGTAAATATATGTAAAAGTAATCCCTGTGATCAAAAACCTCAGATTTATGACTGTTCTGAAAACTCTGATTCAAACATTTTTCCTACTTTTGAGGCAAGTTTTGTTTGATTGAGGTGTCAAGGGTGTAATCGGAAGTGACATGTTTATAAACCAAATTCTGGTAGATCACTTTTTAAGAAACATACAATTTTTTTTTCAAATTTCACAATTGCCGTGGCAATGTAAACCTAAGTTTCCCATGCCAATAAAATCCCTTCGAATCAAACTGAATTAAATCCTGCTGTATTAAAAGAGAGTGCGACTGCGAAACACAACATGGTATGCAACACACCACCACTACTGTTTAAATGAACATTTGGCAACATTCTGTCAGGGCTGAACGCAGCCCTGGAAGACCTGACCAATCGGAACATACTGAGCTTATTCAGGAGGAGGGCTTTAAGAGACAGGCACTAAAACAAAACATTTCAGACAGAGGGTGACTACAGATGTTCGAGCAGAGACAGTAAAAGGAAAATTAAGTGTCTTTTGAAGTTTAAAGCATGTAAACATACTCTAGAAGCCCAAATACAGGTATGAACCTAAAAAGTAGCATAATAGGTCTCCTTTAAAAGCGGATATGACTGAGCTTTCAGTCTTTAAAGACAAGACAGATCAAAGTAAATAGGCTCCTGACATTAAATCTTGATGGAGGAGAGGAAAGGAGAAAAAGAAATGAAGGAAAAAACAGGGCAAGAGATGTGAAAATGAGCTGAAAATCTGAAAATAAAGAGAAAAGGGAGGCTTGAGAAGAGAAGAGAGGAGAGGAAGAAAAACTGAGACACAGCTTCAAGAATGCATGACAGGGTCAAAAGGACTCGGCAATATCTACCAGTGTTTAATGTGGGCCTTAAAAGCCCAGAGGAAACACAAACATGACAAAAACCCACTGCTGAGTAAGCTAACAGTAATATTGTTTACACCAGCCAATCAGATACACAGATAAAAACAGAGCAGGAGTTTGTGTCCTGAGCTGGAATGTGCTCCCAGCCGATTTTTGCCATCTCAAGTATCCTTTGGCCATTTATCTTTGGGGCTAATTGGCTACGGGACACTGAAACAAATATTTCCAATTCTTTTATTTCTTTTTTATTACTTCAGGGTTGAGGAATGTTCAAAACAGAACCACCCTCTCAAGCCTGCACGGAGAATTAGTTACCAGAAATGCTTAATCTGCGATCGGGCAACTGTCTCTGCACGCTCGATGGTTTTTCTGTGCACATCTACGACTCCTTCGACCGTGACTGCAACTGTAACACTCACAGAAATAAGACGTGAAGCTTCCAAGAGCTCCAATTGAAGCTTTTAATTGAAGCCATGCAAAGAGATGTTCAACAGATGTTCCTTCTTTTTTAAATATGTACAGTGAATCTGATTTAAAACTATTATATACTTTAGTTTCACACAGATGGTGTTGTAAATCCACACTCCTGTCAGACATGTTCCTATCAAGATGTATTTGTTTATGCTCAGCTCTGATCTTGAAGGGAAGTGTTATTAATCACCCCTAATAGCCCCGTATTTATCTCAGTGTTCCTCTGCAAAGGGATTTATTTCATCCCTCTTGAGCTCAAGTTTCATATATTTGTACAAAAAAAAAGGGTGTTGTCAGTAAAATCAAAAGTTGGACTCGATTTGGATAAAAAATATTTGGGATTTCCAGCTGCCATATGGAGGAACAAAATGAGCTTCATTATGTTGGCTTTTTCAAACTCAGCCAGCCTCACCAAGATCAGATATTTAAAAAAATCTGTCATCACATGTCAAGTAAAAGAAATAATCATGTCAGCATTAACTGTGACATCATAATCCATTTGTATAACTTATCATTATTACTTTAAGCTTTGTGAGACAAGAATTGTGATGTCCTACAATCCCTCCAGGTCTTAAGGCTTTCCGTTCTGTTTCTGATTTGGACGTTCGGTTAATTTCAGTTTCGACTCTTTTGTTATGAAGCAGATGTATCATTTCCTCTGTGTTTGCCCTGTAACTTATGTCTAACTGAGGAGTGTTGCAATAACTTGAGAGAGGCAGTAAAATGAAGAAAAATGCAAGATGTTCCTCTGATGAAAGATGTTTGGCTGATCAGAATGTTAGCTGTAATTGGCGACACAGTGCGATGTGGATATCCAACCTCAACTGACACGTCCTAACAAATGAAATACTCTGTCAAATGACAAGGCTTTTCCATTGTCCTTACTTTTACGATGGTGTTTTTCATGACACAAGACCAGAGAATGCAACAGCTAACAATGCTCTCCTCTGAAGGATGGCGTCTCCATGCCAACCACAAGCATCGTGTCAGCGCTACCATGACTACAGCTATGTTGGCGGACACCCAGACCCTCTCTCTGACAGTTTAAGCTTCATTCCTGTCGAGGGAGGGAAAAGATTAGCAGACTGGTGGGGTAAATACTCCCTCTCAACTTGACACTTGTAGCAAGACAGAGACAAAGAAGAAGAAGTTTTAGTTTGGGGTTATTTTAGCTGCACTGGAGTTCAACGGACAGAGCCAGAAAAACAATTAATGTGTGAGCTAACTGGTGAACCTGATGCCAAAAAATGGATTGATCAAAACATGAACAAATACAGATGCCAATGACTTCTATTTTCCATTTATTCATAACAATCCAAGCACTTGGAGAGTGAACTTCCAAAACCACTTTCCTGTTGGCTGGTCGACGGGGAGTGAAGCCTATCCCAGCATGCACTGAGTAAGAGGCTGGGTACACCCTGGGCATGTTGCCAGTTTATCACAAACATATAGACAGAAAAACACGTTCACATCTGCAAAGCATCTTCAGGTTTTCCAGTTGACCTAACCTGCATTTCTTTAGGCCTGAGGACATCTGTTCAGACAGAGAGAAACAACAATAACATAGTACTGACTTCTAATCCCTCATTTCCACTGCATGGTTTATCTCGACTTGACTCAACTCACTTTTAGCACTGGTGCTCTTTTAGTGAACCCCGTCAACAGTGTTAAGGGGGTTTTGCGGCTCTAAATGAAGCTGCTTACTCACATAGGTGACCTCAAGGGAGATGGGAGGGTGGCCAGCATGTTTCTGCAGCATTGCTAACCTGCCAACAGAACAGCATTATCAGCTGTAATTACGAGTGAGCAGCACTGCTAGCTAACTTAGCTCCCACCTGACTGAGGTGGTGTGCAGTGCAGAGAGGCCAAGGCTATCTCGTTAGCTAACAAAGGGAGACCAGAGGATGGGCAGTGGGCACAATGTTGCCAATACCCTGCTGTACAACGTGGTATAGCAGAGAATTAATAAATCCCGTCAGTATAAATTTCAACAACTGAAAAATACAGATGCTCGTCTTTCTATTAAACAGATATGGAGACGCTGTATTGCAGTGCATAGCACGTACCACCAGAGGTCAGTCTCTGCAGCTGCTATTGACAGTAGTGTGGCTGTTTAAAAATGACAGACATTAACATTAAAATTTCACCTCCTCGAAATGGATAGCATGCAGTGCTAAAGCTCACTTTTTTTTTTAGATTAAAAGATGAGTGGGGCACCCACCTCACCTCCACCGTACAAAGGCACAGCTGCATTTCATCCTCTCTCTCTCTCTCTCTCTCCCTTTTACGCTGCTAGTTGTCCTATTAAATAGGGGCAAAAATACCAAAAAAATCGTACAAAAAAATACAAATTAACAGATAAGTTAATGGTAAATGGGTGTCGGGTTATCGGAGGCAAAATTAATCGAAACTGACATCCCTAGTCTTCATCAACTTGAGAAAAATATCTGGCTCTTTAGCCTCTAAATGCTCCACTATTCTCACCAGCTAGTGGCTGACTGTCTGTTTACCATTAGGTGCTGGGCAGGTAGCCGGCTGCATGACACTCAAATGCCCCTGGTCCTACCAGGAATGGGCGCATACATGGACTTTATTGGCTAATTCAATCCATGCCAAATGACATTTCATTGTGTTGAGGTAAAAGCTGAACATTGTTCAACTTGGCACGGCTCAGGCACCAATGCAGTCGTCCCATCGAAATAAACAAGGAGGCTGCATGTATAACCCAGGGCTGTTCTTTGTCCGGACGTGGCCTTGATAGCTACACACTAATAGGCTCAACCCTGTTGTGACTGAGGTCATAGCTTGTGGTGATGCTGAAAGGTAAAAATGTTTTTGTCCAGTTAAAGTTCATGAGCAGGACAGAATATAAAAAAGTGGAATAGCTATGGTATTAGTAGTTTCAAATATAAGCTAACTCCTCTCTTACCTCATGCCTCTTTCAGTCTAATGACACTTTACCTCACAATCTGTGGTTCTTGGAGGGGAGGAGGGAGGCGGCGGTGGTAAAGACCGAGTTCTTGGAGACATCTGTAATCTCCTTCAGTGTGAAACAGCAGTGCACTGGGGCCAACACAGACAGGAATGCAGAAGCATGTGGATACACAGTGTGTGTGAAGAAGAGGGCCTAGCTTTTGTCAAGATTTATGAGTACGCAAACAGGAGAGAGAAAACATTTGCTCTCCATAGTCACCACAGACAGAGACAGGGACTGCAGCCAACAAAATAACATACAATCAATGTTCAAAAGGTGCCATAACTGGGCCACTGCACGCTCCTGAAACCCTCGACTGGTTTCACAGCCTTCCTGCTGACAGTGCTGTATTTTCCTGTGTTGTAACCAGTGTATGTAATGTTAATCTGTAGCATGTTTGTCTGACGATATAAATACAGCAGCACTTTGAAATATTAAACAATACTGAGAGCTGCTCAGTCAAAACATACAAAGACACTGCATGTAGGCACAATCCCAAAACATAAAGTAAGACGAGCCTCTGTCGCAGATCAAGGCGACATTTGACACATACATTTCCTCAGAGCTGGCAACAGAAAATCCTTTCCTTCAAACTGATAGAGCCTGCATGTGGTGCTGTAATGTGCTGCCATATGGAGGACAACTAACCTCTTGTCCAGATTAAAAGTCTGGCTGGCGCGCTGGAGGCGTCCCAGGGGAGCTAGCTCATTCTCAAACTGAATAATGCTCTGCTCTGGATCACAGAAGGTTTTATCCCGCTATCAGCAATAGCTTAAGTGGGAAAGACCACACTGTCTATACTCGAAAAAAATGCACTGCAGATTACCACAGCACATTTGTCACGACTTTTGTTTTGGTTTTATGTCACTCATGACCTTGTACTTCAGATTTTAGACTGCAATTACTCCAGTGTGGCCTTCTCTTGCTAACCCACAACTTGAAGTTCAAATGTAATCATCTTGCTTTGAGTTATCCGCAACAATTTAACCGTTATCGCTGCCTTACTTTCTTAAAGTGAACTGCAAGACACAACAAGTCATTCTGGGGACACAGGTGATGCAGATCCAGGTCTCCTGCCGAGCAAACGCCTCAGATTTCATCTTGCACAACGTGTGATTAGATCAGATCAGACTGATACCCACACTGCAGGGCGGGTTGGTTTCACTCTATTGTGAAGCCTTTTGTGTTTATTCAAAGCTTCATGAGGTGGTTTTGTCTCAGATTTGTGCCTCAGTTGTTGCCAGGTACAAAAACTAGAGAACATGATATCTGCTTTACTCTCATGATTAGCTGACACGTTAAAATGTATGTAAATGTAACCTTACTGCCAGAGAATACACATTTAATATTTAAGACTAGATTGATTCCTGACAACGGATACAATACATTTGCACGTTATTATGTAGCAGAGACATAAAAACATGTGGTTAGGTTTAGACACAATAATCGCGTGATCATGGAAAGGACAAAATCATGTTTTGGCCCAAATCCCAGACACACCAAACCCACAACAAAGAACTACTGGCGACAAAGGCCGACTGTTGTATTCCCTGATGTCACCAGTGTCTTAGCTAAAAAGTTGCACTTGAACACATCACAAAAACTACAGCCAACTAGCACGTACGTTCTGCGCCTGCGTGAGAGGAAATAACTCCCCATAGCAGCAGGCTAATCTTTATTCAATGTTGGGAAGATTACTTTTAAAATGTAACAGGTTACAGATTACTGGTTAACCTGTTAAAAACGTAGTAAGCAATGTAACTATTTTAATTACTTAATCAAAGCAATGTAACTTACTATATTTGATTATGTTGTGATTACTTATCTAACAAATGTTTTAAACTGGGCATTAAAGCTGAAAAGTTCTATAAACATAAATTTAAACCAGGCAGTATGAACCTCACAACAGTACTTGGCACTGTTAAACTTTTATTAAAAGTTTTTTTACATCCTCCTGAGACCCTGTGTCCTCATATGAGGATATCACATTTGGGTTTACTTGACCTCATAATTCATTCTACTTAACTTAGACCTGTTGTCCTCGTTCGTGGACACTTTTTTGTTGCATCTAGTGGTAGTAAGAGCACAATACACTTACATTTATTTTGTAATTTCATTACATTATATATAACTTGTTAGTCCCCAACACTGTTTGTATTTGTCATTCAAAAAGGGAAACCGTAAGACTGACAGGACGGATTCAAGATGCTAGTTAGCCACATAGCAAATTGATACCACAACCCGATGTTGAAAGAACAAGTGATATTTTCCGTGTGCTAGCAAACAATAACACAAACAGTTTCAAGCTGCTTCTGCTTAAGAGCTCAAGGGCTTCAGAAATAATCTTACCCAATATAATGAGTTTGTTTTGATATAACACTCTCTTGACTTTAACCGATTGTTTACGTTCCTCTTCTCTGTCTCTTTTCTTGTGCACTGAGCTGAACTGCCAATCAGAGTGATTTCATTAACCAATGGGCTCCGCCGTCCCTGATGCCAATACAAGATGCTGAATTGAACAAAGAAAAGCCTTCAAGCGTCGACTACTGCCAACGGTGAAGGACACACTGCAAAACTAGGACGCTGACTGATGGCCGACCGTTGACTTGGTGTGTCGGGCCCTATATATACTAAGTTTTGGTGTCACAATCCTGGCAGGGAACCCTTCGATGTCAGTAAGCTGCTTTTCATGTCACTATCCCCGCTGGTAAAACAGCGACAGATCAATTAAAAAACAGCCATGTTTGGTGGCTAAAAAGCTGCTGAAAACAAGAATATGTCAGCCAGTTTTGTTGCTTCTTGATCTTGAACAGTGGTCTGCACCTTAGTGTCACATCGTCCACCATCCTCTCCACCGCGATATGACAGTCAGCTCATATACTGCATCACTGTAGCGACACTGATCTGACATGTACAGACATACACATGTAAAGTATTTGTGGTTTGCAGAAATGCACAGGGCGATCATTTTCTTCTGGCTACAGGGCTGTACCAGAACAACATAACTCAGTTTATGATCATGTATACAACAATGTAAAAGAGCCAGCACAATAAATTTCAGAGATCAGGATTACCATTGAGTAATTGTAACAGGCAGTGCAAGTGTAGCAAGCACTGCTCACATCTGCTTCTCACACTGAAGCATCAGAGGCCCTTTTTTCCATAACAATGCTATGTAATGAACCCTATACATCAAGACTCTCAATTGTATTCAAATGAGATCAAGGTCTATGGGATTAGGTCTGGCAGAGGTTCAGAGTACAGCAGAGCACTGCTAAGAGTCCACGCCTTTGGACCAGACTAGATTTACTTTCTCCATTATTGAAACCAGGGCAGCTGCCCAGACAGACAGTTGTGATGTGGATGTCTTTAGGGGGAAACATGAGGGGGAAAGATGAAAAGAAGAAGGACGTGAGGAGGGTAACGAAACAGACAGACTTGTAGATTGAGCAACAGCAGAAACCAAAAGAGAAGAAACTGAAAGATCTGTGGAGTAAAAGCTAAATCAGGACAAAGAAAATGAGATAAATAGATGTATGAAGCACACCCTGACATTTTTCTGACATTACCCCAAACCCTTCTCCTCCCTAGATCCATTTTATCAAGGCCACATGCAGTCCCTGCCCAGCACCACGGCTCAAAAACAGTTAACATTACTGCAGTTCACATGCTCACCAGGATCACTGTTAACACAAAAAAAAAAATCAGCTCCTATAGAACTCAGTGAAGGGAAAAATCAGGCAGGAAAGAAGCAATGAGGACACGAAGAGGAGGAGGAGTGCACCGGAAAAGGCTGACCTCAGTTCTGTGTGTTCTGAGTGTTGCCACAGCTGTATCTGGTTCAGCAGAACACAAGTCACATCAAGGGGAGTTATCTGGATCGGCAGGGAAGACTCAGCAGAGGGAAAAGGTCTCTGACTGCACAAAAACACTGCTGCACAACCTCCTCGTGCACAGCATTTGTTGTCTCTTAGCTAAGGCTTGATACCTATACGAATTCTTATACTGTTTCCAATAGCTTCAGTCCAGATACCAAAATTATACCTTTCTTAAACACCTTGCTCTGAGGAATATAAACATTTTATACAAGGCCGAGCTTTGTCTGAACACACAGCCAGTTGCACAAGGTATTGCCTGCCTTAAATAGTCTAAACTTGGCAAAATTAAGATTTAAACTAGGATCTATTTGATTAAAGAGTAAGTAAACAAGACTACAAGGCATTTGTTGTTGACTTTCAGTACCAACATAATCACCAAATGAATGAATGAATGAATGCCAACTTTCAGGCAAGTGTCAAGGTTCAATACACAGCCCTACCCTACTCTTGGCAAGCACATGGGAAGGCTAGGATGGAGTACTGGCCGGCTAAGTTGCAAGAACCGAAATGCATGAATGCAAGAAAAAAGCAATGCATGAAACTATGTTGACAGCATTTGCCACAAGACAACCTTGTTTATTAAACTTAAGTCCAGTTGACTATTCTCAACGTCCTCGGAGATAGTAGATGTTGCAAACAGTCCCTTCGTTTTATTGGCATAAAGCATGAGATCGATCAATCTGCAGTAAAAAATATTGGAATGTGCAGATACATTGAAACTTAAGGCTGGAGTTAACGTGTGACTGGGCACGAAAACCCAAAAACATAAATGTAGATATGGTTAGGAAAGGATCATATTTGGGGGGGGACTGGTTTTGGTGGCACATCGCAGCTGTAAAAGCAGCAATGTCTCTTGAAAAACAACCGCGTTACGTGGCACTATCCCCAGTAGAAAAAGAGTGACAGGTTACTAAAAAACACCCACGTTTGATGGCCAAAAAGCTGCTGGAAACACAGCAATGACGTGCTAAAGAACATCCGGTTTTGCTGTCTGCAGCTTGGGAGGCATCTCGCCCAGGTGCCACGCCATCCACCTCCCCATGACAAGGTCTGCTCATATACTACGAATTTTAGAAACATTGATATGATACGATGGCAGCACAGTGGTGCAGTGGTTAGCATTGTAGCCTCATAGCAAGAGCTTCTGTGTGGAGTTCACATGTTCTCCCCGTGTCAGCGTGGGTTTTCTCTGGGTACTCCAGCTTCCTCCCACAGTCCAAAGACATGCAGGTTAA
>JAPZEB010000023.1:28107235-28123021 GCA_029783705.1 Chaetodon striatus
AGCAGCGTCAGCTGTTGGTACGAGTCGTGAGCTATCGGACATTGACAGCCATTACTACTCTAATTCAGCAGTAGATAATCAGCAGTGTGTGTCTGACTGTGGATGGTGGAGCTGCTGAATAGATTTGTGGAGTTGGTTGCAGTGGTGGCTGTTAGCAGTTAGCTCCGCTTGTTAGCTGCTAAATGGCAGTGGAGCAAGCAGCCACTGGCTGCCGAACTTCAAATCTGATCTCCGGGGCCAGACTGTCTCAGGATTGGAAGGTTTATGGTTCGATGGTGTTTGACAGGCAGGTAGGGGGCTCAGTTATCTGTGGGTGTAGCTGTGCTGTAAGTCAAAAGTCTGAACCCAGATCAGTTTTCTCTGACGGAGATTTATTTTTCAGTCAGTCATGTTGCAGATGAAGAACAAATTCAGGCATTAATTTAGCTAGGTTTAGTTATTTGTTCCGTCAAAGTTTTTGAGAGCATACATAGAGAGATGTTGAGCTTTTCAAATGATGATCAGTAGGTGTGTGACTTTAGACTTTAGACTGCAGACACAGTTGTGTATTGGAAATGATATTAGCTGAGCTACAACTTGGAGATCATGCAGCCAGACAAATGCAACAACAAGCTAACTAGCTGTTGTAGCCTCATTTTTCTGGTTAATTCAGTTACCCGTTGTTAAAAAAAAATATATCGCACCAGCAGCCTCAGAAATAACTTTCACATTAATGTTTTAGCTGTAATTCTCAGACTGAGATATGGGACATTTCTTCCAGCTACCATATCTCCCACTTGGCAGAAAAGAACACAGTGTGTCAATCACAGTTAAACATGTGGCTACAAAGCCACAATCACTGGCAGTAACACACACGAAAACCCCAAATCAATAAGTACTTTGAATCTTAATTTGTTTTATTTCTTAGATTAAGAGCCAATAAATGTAATAAGTCTGCAAACAAGCATAAAAATTATGACTACAGTTTCCTGGTTTAAAAAAAGGCAAACTGTTGATCTGCATTAATGTACATCCCCGTGTGTATGTCTACAAGTGGTCTGCTGCACAAACAAGTCCAATAAAATGGTTTAAATAACCCAGAGCAACCTTCCTGTTGAACATCTAGGCATCACTCTTACAGGTAGTGAACCGGTGTTGTAATTAGAGCTGAGACTCCATACGAATAATAAAGTCTAATGAAACATATCGCACGGTGCAACGTGTGTCTGATAAATCCCCCACAGAGCAATGCTGCTGTTTGGCCGCTGCTGAGTGATGATCCCATTACAGCACACGCAGAGCCACAAGAGCACTCGTTCAATAAGAAGCTGACAGTGTGCAGGACTTACAGCCGAGAGGCCGACTTTGTGCCGTCATCACTCCTTATGGTTTATGCCTTCATGTTTACCTCAGACTCGCTGAGCTCCCTGTTTAATTTCACTTCCTGCTTCAGGGCTACACAGATTTATTTTACTACCCTCACTTGTCTTTTTTTTTTTTTTGGTTCTCATACTGTTTTCCAGTTTGCTCAGTTCATAGTTTCCTCTTATCACATTCAGCTGTGGATTTTTTGTTTTGTTTTTTCCTTTTCGACGGAGACTCATAAAGGCAGCCGTCATTATTTTCAACCTTAGCTCCATTTTCGGCTCATGCTGCTGGCTCGACTCCCCCTCCAAAAATATTTTCTGCCAACATCTATGGTACTGCAATCACAGCAGATAATTTATTTCAAATTACAGACACCATAACTCACCTGTGGCTCCTGAGGAGACGGACCAGGGCCTTGGCGATCACCCCAACCTCGGCTTTAGGGGCAAGATGGAAATACAGCTGAGCCACAGCCATCACCACCTGGAACGTGCAGAGAAGACAAAGAGAGGGTTAAATCATCACCAATCTCACCATATAAAATACAGTAAAGGGTTGCTTGTACTATACTGTCCGTGTGAGTGTTCAACTTTGCTCTCCATTGAGAACTCATTCATTTCCAGAGCAGCAGTCATCACCACCACTGCCTCACACCGCCATATGTGCAGCACAGATGTAAAATGTGTTGGATTTATTCTGCCAGTGTTTCAGAGTCTATTTTACAGCTCTAAACTGAGAGCGAGAAGACTCAAACGTATTTAAAGTCCAAGAAATAATATGGCACTGACTCATTCAAGGGGAGGGGTGTGGTTTGAGGGCTTTCACAGAGACAATGCACCCCAAAATCCAAATTGCATGTTCCTCCTCTTTCCTGTAGAGCTGTTTATCATTCTAGATTGTTTTGGTGTGAGTTGCTGAGTGTTGGAGATATCAGCCGTAGAGATGTCGGTCTTCTCTCCAAAATAATGGAACTACATGGCACTCGACTTGTGGTGCTCAAAGCGCCAGAAAAATACATTTTAATAACTTAGAAGTAATGTCTCTTTCCAGAAATCATGACCAGGTTACTCAAGATAATCCACAGACCTTGTTGTGAGCCAGCCACAGCTCAGCCCTGAGCAGAGTGACCGTCCTCTACTGACCAATCAGACTGCATTGTTCACAGCTCCACCTTTTAGTACCAGATCTGTGTGCTAGGTACCCCAACAGAGGGGGGACCAGAAATGGGGACAGTATGGAACGGTTCCACTGGTACCATCCACAACATTTCACAGTGGAAACGGGGCTCATGTTCACCAGCTAGTAACAAACTTTGTGTTTCGGTGTTGTACATGTGGCAACATTAGGTTTTGTCACAGCTTTTTTACCAAAAACTGCTGCCTGTGACACTGGCAGTGAGAGTGAACCAAGACTAAATTTATGTGCTGTAAAATTAAAACACTAAAACACTCACTCACACTGCAGAGTCAGGTGAATCACTTTGTCACATTGTTTATATATTGTCAGTAGATGCATTGTTAAAGAGTTTTTTGTTTTCAACCAGCTTTGTATTGTAACAACGTGGGTAGCATGTGTAAATGAGCTAAGCTAAACCAGCACCCAGATCTCCCTGCTCAGCTCCCAGCTCAAATCTGCTGGGTGACGTGTTTCGTATCATCTGGCGGATTTTCGCTGGCTCTACGGCTGTTGCTCAAACTAGAGAGTACCTGAGCACTTGTACGCTTTATGAACTAGAAACCTACATGCAACCTATGCCCACCACCACTGACACAAAGGGTACAGAGACAGATGAGTAGAGGGAGCCGCCCCTTTGTCTCTATAAGGCCGTGTTTACATGAAAACGATCCGCTGAAAACAGAATTCTCATTCTTATTTTTTGTTTTGACAAAAGTTCCGTGTTCAGACGACAGTGTTTTGATAACAATCACCGTGCGCACTGATCCACAACCATGACCAAAAACGCTGTAGTATACATGCCAGGCCAGTAGTCGGCGGTGTGACTTTGTAATGAAACAACATGCGCCTGCCGCATGCGCTTCCCTCTACAGAGCGGTGATGTATAAACGAACAAAATGGCAACCGCACAAACGTTTGTCTAAACGGATGACAAGGTGGAGTTGCTACAGTAAATCTACACTTTGCTGGAGAAGCGTTGATGAATTCAATAGAGTGAGCAGCACAAACAGAGCTTGTTGTTGTGATGGTCGACTTTCTCGCACATGCCTAGCAGTGTTGCTAGATTTTGGGAGAGAAACAAGCAATCAGGGCTATGGATAGAAACCCAAAAGAAGCAACCCCCCCACCCAAACTTATTAGACGAATATATAGAGAGAAAAGCGACGTTTACAGAGCAAGCCCAAATGAGCAACTCCACTTTAGAACCCGCGACTACCAATATTTGTAAGTGACTTTACAAAAAAACAAACCCAAAGTCGCGGCTTATAAGAGGACCTGGCAACCCTGATGCCCAGTGACTGGAACTGTAATGCGCATGGGGGAAAAAAACAGAAGCCTTAAAAAACTGAGATCAACGTGTGCAACTAGGCGATACTGATCAAATATACACCAAGATTCTGTTGGGACAATGTGTACAGAAACATTGTAGTACAGCAATAGAATGTTTGTTACCAACCAGCTGCCATACTGTTTCAGACAGGGAAATCGCAATATGTCACCCACCAGTGGGAGCGTTCATTGTTCCAATGCGGTACAATGCATTCTGGTAGTTCTAGGGTATGTACCTATTGAACAAAAGCGAATGCCACAGCCCCTTTTCTCTGTTTATCTGGTCATGTAGCACCACTTTTAAAAGGCACTTGTGTCTTTCTTCTGCACAGACAGCCCAGTTTTATGAAAAGACCACCTTTCCAGCAGTGAAATACGTCTTTAATATCATAATACTGGCGTTGGCTGCTTTAAGGTGCACCTGCAGTGGTAGTTTCTTACTTCTAGGTATTCACTAGAGAACAAAATAAACAAAATAAGAGCTTCAAACAGGCCCACGACGATTTAACTACTTTAAGATATCAGGGCAAAGGGACCGTTTAAGGCACCGTTTATTAATTACTTAGCAGGTGCAAAACAATAAGCCGCATAAAGCGCAATTACAGAGCTCGCTGATTGTCTGCTATTCTACATGTAAGATAAGGAAACACATTAGTTGCCGGAGGAACGGGGTTAATCTTGAACCGCCTTGAAGCAAACAGCTCGACTGCAGCAGAACAAAGGCAGCATAATGTGTGACAGGGGAATTTCGTAACATCTAACAGGGAACAAAGAAGGCCTTCCAAGGTGACCACAGCAGTTGGTAATGTGCTGTGATGCTTTATTAATTTCCTTCGGGAGATTGTCCCCATTTCAGAGTGAGAGGTCAGCTCTGATTGAGTGCTCAAGGGCACTTCAGCTGCTTGTTAACAAGAACCAAGGTCGAGCATCTGAAAGACCTCGACTGCTCACATCACCGGACCTGATGTTCAACGTGGGATAATGTTGGAGAGAAAACAATTATGATGTCTGCCATGGCAACTGTCTCAAGAGGAGGTTAATGGGCTGTTTAACCGATGCAAGGTGTGTGTATTATTCAGAGGCAGTGGTCTCACAGCTGCGTTGCGGCTCTGCAGGAGCGGCTTGGTGTTCCTCAGCAGCAGCCGGTGGTCTGGATCCATAACGTACGGCTTCCTCTTGGCCATGGAGGTCGCCTCTGCCTTCTTTTCTTTCTCCTCCTCGTCCTCGTCCTCATCGTCATCTGAGCCGTAGAAGGTCTTGTCGCCTCCCTCCTCCAGCAGGGACTCCTGCTGAGACAGTGGGGATTAAAGAGTGCGCTCAGGGACAAATCGTGCAAAACAGAAATCTCTCTGGCTTTGAAAATAGTTACTGGCTGCTTAAAAAGTCTCGAGAAGTCACCAGATGGTAATTTGCTCTTCAAAAAGCAGCAACACTGTATGAGAAGCATCATTAGACATCCTCGCGTCAGACAAACATGCAGTGAAAAATGGTTCTGCCAATTTGTCACCACATGTACTGGAAAATACCACAATAACAAGGTTCATCACGGTATGAAAAATGGCTCAATTTGTCGCTGGTCGCTTCCAGAAAATAAGTCGACAGGTGGGCTTGAAAAATTGATAAAATAAGACAAACAAAATCACCAAGTTGGCAGCGGTGAATGAGGAGAAACAATGACAGGACGGTTTCAATTTGTACCTCTGCACAGTCACAATGGCAGAACCACGAGAATAAAATTAATTCAACAAAATAAAAATGGTGCACCTACACGCTTTTGTTGCACAGTAATCTCCACAAATCCTGCTCCTGCAATTAATTCCTTGCAAATAAATTGTTGCTGACGACACACGGCCAGTAAACTTCAGAGTTTTTTAAGTTTGCATGGATTTTTTTGGAGGGGTTTTATATCGTTCTGTAGATTTCCAGAAGTGTTACTGATGTATACAAATCAGAAAAGTCAAATATTTGTCAAAACTAAAAAAAATAGTCCATAAGTTAAATCTACAAATTACTCTATGTTCATAATCTTGCAGCTTCAGACTCTAAAGCAGACATGGGAGGAGGATTGTGGAGAGCAGATATCAGACGAGGTGTGACACCGAGCTATCTGTCTGAGACACTTTGTTGTTCAGTTTAAGATTGTACACCACTTTACGTCACATGTTCTGGTCATGTCCGAAACTTCATGCTCATCCTGACCTGTCTAATAAAAGCTATATAAATAATCTTTTTTAAAAAATGTCCACCTCCAAACTAAAATCTTCCAAGCTAACTCTTTTCTCACTCTCCAGCTGACACTGTCAGCAAAAGGCGTGTGTTGGCGTTGAGGGAGGGGCATAAGCGCTGTGACCAGGCTTTGACCTTTCGTCACCGCCTTTTTGCCAACGGCTGAGTGGGAGTTTCCATTTTTTAAAAAACACAGCAAAGTAAACAGATGACCCGCCCTTTAAACAAGTAAAGCACCTAGTCTTTTATGTGATCAAATATATTTAAATACTACAGTGTACACAGAGTGTCTGTAAGAAAACACAAGGTACACATGGTAGTAAAACACACTGGAGTGGAAAAGAAGTGTCTCTGCACACCAGTCAAGTTTCTCTACAGTCTACATCCTTGTCAGTGAAAACATGGATGCTTCACACACATCTTCACCCCCCCGCAGCACAGAAGATCTGTACAATCAGCACAGGTTCAAGGTGGACACCCGAGATTAGTGTCACCAATTCAGTATCTGACCGAATGTCTCTCCTTCCGTTTCTGAAACATGACATGTTTTTTTGTGATCAAATTTGTGTTTCTTTGCAAAGTATTAATAATAAACCAGATATAAATAGCCACATCTCATCCGTATGTGTCCGTATGTTTTACAAATGCACTTATTGACCTATTGCCTAACCCTCCCCACCCTGGCTGGCTTAGGACAACCTTTGGTCGTGACAAGAGGAGGAAAAAATACATACAGGGAGACATGACGTTGAGTAATGGCAAGAAAAGTGTTTTTGCAGAACATCATGATGTCACAGTGAAGTTGACCTTTGACCTCATCACTTCATTATTTTAGACATCTGTGTGAGATTTTGTCATAATTAGCAAACAAATTTCTGAGAAATGGACAAAAACATATTTTGTGAGATCTCTGTGACCTTTGACCACCAAATTCTGATCAGTTCATTCTTGAGTCCAAATACATATTTGGGGGCACCCAGTGGCTAAGTGCGTGGGGCAGGCACCCCATATTTGACTGTCCTTTCTAAAGCCCCTTTTACACTGCCAGATTTTCGGCGAATGTTGGGCCATTTTGCAGGCAAGCTGCGAGCGTTTAGACACACAGAGCCAGATTAGCGGGATGATCTGAGGTGCCCAATTTTCTGCCGTGTCGGGGTAAACATATTGGCCTTCCTCCACGGGAGGGGCTGTTGATGACTTGTGAGAGGAGCTGTTGATGATACCACACGTGCGACCCACTGGCGGTGGACTTAAAAACAGGAAACAGTAAACAGCTGATAGCAGGAATAAGCAGCTAGTAGCAAGAGGGAAACACAAACAACAACAAACAACTGTAAAGATGAGCAGCTGTGGAGACAAGGAATTGCACGCCCTCCTTGCCCTCACAAAGGAAGAGGCCATTAACCGTCAAATGACAGGAACGGTGAAGGACGGGCCAACTTATGAGAGAATCACCGAGGGACTGACCAGCTGCAACTTCAGCTTCACAGATGTGAAGTTTTTACTACTTTTCTGTGTTTATTTCACTGTAAATTAAATATTTTCAGTATTTTGGATTCCTACTCAAACAAAATAAGCAATAAAAAATTGAAATTAGCATTTTTTTTTTTTACTATTTTCTGTAATTTTATAAACTTAATTATTAATTAATCAAAAAGAGCGACTAAATACACCAGAGTCATCTTTAATAAAAATGGTTGCTCGTCGATGCCCTGGTTGTTTTTTAACTTTTTAAACTAGCAGGATAAGACGCCTGACATGAGTTTCATCACCACAGCAGAAATAAATACTGAATTTTTAATATTCCCCTGATACACTGATCACTTTTGGACGACAGTGCTGATTCTCTGTGTGTTTTTGCTCACATTCATGTTTGGGTTGAGGAACTGGGTCCTGGCGTAGCGGGTCAGCATGTTGATGATGACGACCTGCCCCCACTCCTCCACGTCGATCAGGAGGTTACACAGTTTCCTGTAGTTCTTGTGGATCAGGTCGATGCGCTCCTGACACACCTCCTCGAAAGCCATGACAACGCTTCCTGCCACCAGCTGCAGCACACAACAGGCGGTGATGTTACCATCATGTTCGTAAATGTCAGGAGGGTACATGTAATCTGTGAGGATCACTGACGCACAAAATAAAATCCACGCATCCTCAAATTACATTTTAAGTTAAACAATAAACTTTTTTAGTGGAAATTATAATACGTCTTACACAACAACTGCAAGGTGAAGAGGGAGACTGGTTAAACAAATGATGAGCCTTGAAGCAACTGAGGCAGTGAATGCAATCTGGTCACTGTGCACAGACGCTGGTTCTCATAATTTGTGCACTTTATCAAACTGTTATTTCCATTTGTTAAAAAAATTAAGAAATAAATGAAGACTCTGGTGGAAAACATGCTGGATCAGTGGTGCAAGAAACCCACCGTGGTTTTATCAGCGAGGAGTTTCTCTATGACTTCAATCAGCTGGTCCTTTTGTTCTGGATCCAAACTGAGAGCAGAGAAGAATAAAACCATTCAAATGCATGAAACATGAAATGCTGGAGAAAAAGTCAACAATTATTTGATCTTAAAAAATTAGATGACACTAATGGATGGAAAGCAGAGATGGATTTACCTCTTACTGCCACAGAAAGCTTTAAGTTTTCAGTGACAAGTCATAACAACATTTGATCTTGGCATGGCGGTACTGAATAAGTTACCTGTAAAGTTTAGGAATTGCGTGAGCAGCCGTCTTCCTGACGTATGGAGACATATCAGAGGCAGCCTCTTTGATGGCCAACATCATTATGGGGACGATGATGGTGACTCGGATGCTGGAGAGGACCCGCAGAGCGCTGGCTCTGATCAGCTGGTTCGGATCCTGGAAAAATAAAAAGTAAAAACTTCATAAGCAATACTGTCGTCTGCTACGAGTCTACAGCAATTAGAGGCTGCAGAGACAGAACTGTGCTTCAGCTACGTTAAATTTTATGCACCTCATATCTGAACAAACTCCCAGAAAACAACAGGTTTGCCGCAACCAAGGATGAAGACTTTTCTGTTTGCCACTGCCTTTTATTAAATCAAATATTTATTCACTGCAACGTAACCTTTATCCTTGTATTTTATACCTGTATACACATATTTTTGCTTGTTTTTATTTTCTATTTTTTTGGCTTTTCAATGGTGTTTTCATTACTATTAACTACTGGGGTGGCAGTAGCTCAGTCCACAGGGATCTGGGTTGGGAACCAGAGGGTTGCTGGCTCAAGTCCCCGTCCAACTGTGGAGGGACTGTGGATGAATGCTAGACTCGTAGCTGGAGAGGTGCCAGCCCACTACCGTGCCCCGGAGGAAGGCAACAAACCCCCCAACTGCCCGGGAGGCCCGCCCATGGGCAGCCTCCTCGCTGGGACATCTCTCCATCTAATGCATGTGTAGGTCTTGTTAGTGTATGTGTGTGTTTATTTTGGGTCTGTGTGTGTGTGTGTCAAAAGGAGTGAAACAAAATTGAGTTTCCTCTGGGGGATTAATAAAGTATATCTTCTTTTTTAACTATATTTAAATATCCTTTTATAATGTGGTTATTTTTGTACTTTGTCTTGAAGCTTCTGTATGTTTTACGTAAAGCATTTTGAATCACCTACAGTATTTGCCGATATGTGCTATTTAAATAATCTTGCCTTGCCTGTGCTTTGAGCTTAACACTTAAGTCAGCATGCTAACATACTGATGTTTAGGTAGAATAATCAACATGTTTACCATCTTAGTTTAGCTTGTGAGCATGCTAACATGCACTAAACACACAGTCCAGCTGAGGCTGATGGAAACGTCATTAGTTCTGTTGGTATTTGATCATAAATAGTATTGGACTAGATGAAAAGTTACAGTAAGGGATCAAGAATTTTTGCTCTGGGGACCTTGAAAATATGAGACAAGTTCCAGGGCAATTCATCCAATAGTTGTCAAGATACTACATTAAAACCATAAACGTCAACTTCATGGTCAGTGGTAGACAACCTGCAACCTCTCCAGTGCCTCTCTGTGGCTTTGGCAAAAAAAAAATCCAATGAAAATAAATAACTTTTATTCATTTATTTACTTAACATTTTCATTTTTGTTTATCATCGTTGTAGACCTAAAGAAATTCTTACATTCTCCAACTGTAAAAATGTGTAGCCTGTGCACTGAATTAAAAAAAAAAGTTTGAACACTTCGTCAACTAAAATGTGTCACACGTCTACGGCCTGGCACCTTTTCCTCTAATTTTTGCCCAACCTCAGCATAGTCTTGTGCCTCCCTAGCTAGGCTAGCAATGGATTCAAAATTCATAAAAGTAAAAGTCTCAGAGGAAAATACAGAATTTAATAGTGTGTGGACAGATTTGTTTGCTTTCTCCATCAACACTGCAAAGTTAAAATACCAAATAATCATAAGTAGCCCACTGCAGAGGAGCCATCTGGTGGTAAAAGATATATTTGAATGCTCATTTAGACCTATTTTTAATGTTGATAGGCTAATTTAGACTTCATACGAGGTGTTACCATCAGGCTAAAATGTGTTTTGCGGCTCTAGGCAAAATGATTTTTGGTCAAAAATGGCTCCTTTGATAGTTAAGGTTGCTGATCCCTGCTCATGGTGGTGCTAGAGACAAACTAGGGCTCACCAGAGTCAGAAGGATTCATCCTCTAGGAACAATGAATGTCTACAATATGTCAAAACGATCTGTCCCATAGTTGTAGAGATACATCAGTCTGGACCAGTCTGACATACTGGCATCAGCTATCCATAGAGCCAAGCTGCCAGCATGGCTAAAATCATACAGTCAATCTTTATCTCTGAGTTTCATCATAACATCAGCCCCCCAGTTTTGATAAATGTGTTTCATTCTGTTCTCAAATAATGAAAATGTCATCGCTTATGAAAGCTGCTGTACCTTCAACCCTCGCTGAAAGGTGGAAATGGAGAGCAGAGCCAGATCCTGCTGCTCCTCGGCATAACGTACCAAGTAAACATAGACCAGCTTCTTCACCTGTAGAGAGGAGCAGTGAGAGGGAAACAGGCAACAGATTGCGTCCAAATTATGTAGATTAGTTCAATTATTTCCACTGAGATAAAACTGAAGCGAAGAGATGAAGCAAAGTGATAAAAACCTTAAAAAGAGGGGAGAAAAAATGCAATTTTGCTCAGGTGAGATAAAGCCAAACCCCCCAGGGCTTTTAAAAATGTGATAAGTTGATGCTTAAATTACAAGCAAGCTAAACAAATAACAGCCTTAATGCAGAAAGAAACTTTTTTACCACATATATCTCTGTATCTGAAAACGAGCAACAAACACATGAAGCAAAAAGAAACTGGGTTCATAACAAACCTCAATGTTTTTGCAGGCCACATTTTTCACCACAGCAGGGAAGAGATCTGATGCATTTTTACCTCGGGCGATCATCTGCAGAGAAAACACACACCGGAAAGCAAAACAGAAAATCAGCAGCCAGGATTTCACAAGGTGACATTTTTCAATCATATCCAAGAGAAGGTGCAACTTTTTATATTTTATTCCAGCCTCCTTTTTCATGCTTTCCTTCCTTTTTATCTTCTCAGTCCTGCGGGGAGGAAGAGATGGGTGTGGAGCTTCAGATTATGAAATATGAATATTTAACAGCTGACTGCGCAGTTTGTATCTCCAACCACTGTAGTTATATCATCCAAAACTGCCCTTGTCTCATAGCTGAAGAATATAAAGTCTCAGGATCTTAAATACAGTATTAGTTTGTGTACAGAACGACGGCACAGCCCAGTCACCATAAGGAAATGTTGTACGTTTCATACAAATCACATCAGTGTTTCTTAAGTGACGTAGTATAGAGCTGACTTTGTCCTCTGGAGGTGGAGGGGATGATGGATGACGTGACACCTAGGTGAGACGGCTGCCAAGCTGCAGACCACAGTTCAAGACCAGCTTACAACAAAACCAGGTGCTTCTTAGCAACCTTTCCCTGCATTTCCTGCCACGATAGTGCAGTGAAAAGCAGTGGTGTTTTTATTGAGACATTGCTGCGTTTCCAGACAGGATGATGCCAGAAAAGTTGTTGCTTTTTTTACAGAGACATCACTGCATTTCCTGTGTCACAAAAGCAGTTGGTTTTTATCGAGACGTCACTGCATTTTCCAGCTGAGATAGTGTCACAAAGAATGTTTGATTTTTACCAAAACATTGCTGTATTTCCAGCTAGAATGTTGCCACAAAAGTGGTTGCTTCTTACAGAGGAGTACCTGCATTTCTCGCTAGAATAGTGCCACCAAGCAGTTATTTTTCACTGAGACATCGCTGCACTTCCTGCCAGTATAGTGTCATGGAAAACAGTTTATTTTTTATCAAGAAAATTGCCGCATTTCCAACTGAGATAGTTCCACAGAAGCAGTTGTTTTTTATGAAGACATCGCTACGCTTCCAGCTAAGGTAGTGTCGCAAAAGCAGTTGATTTTTTCCAAGAAATTGCTGCATTTCCAGACAGGATGTTGCCACAAAAGTGGTTGCTTTTTACAGAGACATTACTGTATTTCCTGCTGGAGTAGTGTCACAGCAGCGGTTGTTTTTATATTGAGACATCGCTGCATTTCTAGCTGAGACAGTGTCACAAAAAAACGGTTGATTTTTATCAAGAAAACTGCTGCATCTCTATCTGAGATAGTTCCACAAAAGCAGTTGTTTTTATCAGGACATTGCTGTGTTTCTAGCTAAGATAGTGTCACAAACAACGGTTGATTTTTGCCAAGACACTGCTGCATTTCCAGCTGGGATGTTGCCACAAAAGCAGTTGTTATTATATTGAGACATTGCTGAATTTCTAGCTGAGACAGTGTCACAAAAAACAGTTGGTTTTTATCAAGAAAATGCTGCATTTCCAGCTGGGATGTTGCCACAAAAGTGGTTGCTTTTTACAGAGAAATTGCTGCGTTTCAGGCCGGGATAGTGCCACAAAAGCAGTTGTTTCTCACTGAGACATTGCTGCATTTCCAGCTGAGATAGTTTCATGAAAAACTGTTGATTTTTACCAGGAAAATTTCTGAATGGGGCGTCCAGTAGGTCAGTGGGTAAAGTGGGCACCCCATGTACAAATGCAATGTCCTTGCCACAGCGACCGTATGCTTGATTCTGGCCCACGGCCCCCTGCTGTATGTCATCGCCTCTCTCCCCTCTTGTTTCACGCTTGAAACTGTCCTGTCATTGATGGCAAAAGATGCCAGGATAGTGCCACAAAAGTGGTTGCTTTTTACACCAACATTACCGTTTACAGCGTATGATTGTGTCATGAAAACAGGGTATTTTAAGCCCAAACATGATCTTTACCTAACTATGACCGAGTGGTTTCTGTGCAACCTGACCACACTTAAACCAAAGTGTACAGTTTCAAAGTCTCTGCTTCATATGATGTGATATGTATGAAACGTACAAATGTAACATGTCTGTGGTTTGCAGAAATGCACAATGCCAACATTTCTTATGGCGACCAAATTGCAGTCTTTACCACCAAAATTCTGAAAATCAAATTCAGTACACAGAACACGCTCTGGGTCTTTACTGGTGTTGGGACTTATGCATGCTGAGTTGTACAAATGACAACTTTCCATGCCTTTGTCCTTTCAGTCAACGTGCAGCCGTACCTGCTGATCAGTAAAATCCCAAAGTAAACATTTATACTCACAGCCACGATCCGCTTCATTGCCTCCAGCTTCAGCGAGTCTTTGTTGCTGTCCAGCATCTCCTTCAAGTCGTCATGTCTGAAAGAAGAAAACACTGAAAATCAACTCACAGCTTTTTATTCCTTATTTATTTTTTGTTGCAGCGCAGACACAGCCAAAGTCTCTGTTTACGGAGGCCTCAGACAAGAAACACAGACCTGTTTAAGGATTTCCATTCAACGCTCAAAATTTATCAAAGTCTGCAAGTGTGACCCAGAAATTATTCTCTTTGAAGTGTGAAACTCAGCCTGCAAAATGTGGAAAACCTTTGAAACTGCGGCTCATAAAAGCGGGGTAATTGGAAAGTGACATAATCCCTAAAACATGTTGACTGCTCGGAGAAATTAAACAGATATTTTAGCAGGAATGAGGGAAGAAACTTTTCTCTGTCAGACGATGCGACCCGGCACGACTGTAAATCAGCCAGAAGGTCTTTTAGCATCACACAAGCTCAAGTCTTTATTATTCAGATAACTCGATATAACACTGTGGGAACAGAGATTATAGTGCTGAAATGATCAGCCGATCAACTGAATAATTAATTGGCAGATAATCAGATTATCAATTCATTGTTTAAATCATTCATCAAACACAAATGTGTTTGAAAAAAAAAAAAAAGTGTTTTGTTCCAGCTCCTTAAGTGTGAGGATTTTTCTCTTTTTTGTGCCATCAATATTAAAAATCTTTGGGGGAAACACTCAGTTAAATGATGTCACCTTCAGCTTTAGGAAATATGTTTCGCTATTTTTCACTATATTCTGACATTTAATCGATTATTTGTCAGATTCATCTGCAGATAGGCTGTACAGTACCTAAATCATTATTTTTTACATTCAAAGCTTCTACTGAAGTTTTCAAATTAAGCTGCGAATGTCTGTCGTCGTATTTTATGACATCATTACCCTAAAAGAAAAACATCCTCAATAGAAATAAAAGTTTGTCAGATTAAAGTAGTTATTCTTAATTGTTTTCATTATATCAACTTTTTATAATGAATAAATGTACTTTATGGTGCTGTTAGATCGCTGCTTTAGACCGTCCCATTAATACAAGTGCGTTTTGACCACGGTGAAAATGCTGTTAATACGCCAGACAGTGATTTAAGGCAAATACAGAGTATGTCAAATGCAGTATGCCAAAAAATACCAGGATGTTCTGCTACATCCAGTCTGATTTTGCAGTATACAAGCCAGCATGCTTTTCTAACTATTCTGACCCACAATCCTCTGCACAGCAGACGATACGTCACATCGACTGAGCCGCAAACAGATGACAGCTTGACAGCTGATTGACGGCTGTCAGAAGTCGCAAAAACAGATGACAGCACATTCAAATAACTGATGACCAGTCGAACTAATAGGAATATAAATCAACTGTAGTGAACAGATGTAATTTCACTGTCGCAGATACAATATGTCAGAATCTACAATCTGTGCAGTTATAACTTTAAAGTGGTGTTTTTTAATCTCCGAGGTAGCGGATACAAAAGCAAGAGGCTCAAAGTTCAGTGCGTAATGTTATGAGGAAGTAGTATGTCCCGACTGTGCATACTGCAGGGGTATTCAATTAAAATTCAAAGAGGTCCAGTTAGAGAAAATTTCCTAAAGCAAAGGTCCAGAGCATCATACTGTCTAACTTGCAATATGATTCAGTGCAATATATACTGAAGTAGTTGTATTAACGTCTGCATGTCATCAACATCTGTCAAATCAAATAAAGTACGACTCAAAAACATTTCGACAATATTTATTGTCATTTAACATGAACTATACAGATATGCATTTAAAAGTAAAATGGAGAAAAATGATGAAATAGTTTTTGAAAAATTGTGCATCTTAAAATAAAGTGTTTAATTTTAGAAAAATTTCTTTTTCTATATTACTATCTTTCTATTTTTCTATCATCTTTCCACTCGCTTCTCACCTGTCACCTCTCTCATCTGACTGTATACTGAGTCGCAATGTTATTGCCTGGAATAC